>CM035236.1:35594295-35860006 GCA_020226215.1 Sindora glabra | reverse complement strand
CCTTAGTTTAATGCCAAGCCACTTTGTGAGGTTGCTAACATTTTATCCCCTAAAGAGTATTTTGAATAAAGGCTCACTTAACACAAGTAGATAACTTTTTCTAAAAGCCTTTTTATCATGCTTTAGGTGTCCAATTGACACCATAATGCATTAAAATGAAAATAAAAATGTGATATTTGCAAATATGGGCTTTTTAAACCTCTTTAGATTCTTAAACTATATTAAAATTATCAAAATACCTTTAAACTTGAGAAAATGTGACACAAGTTGAATCGACCCTAAATTTCAGCTACATGACCTTTATAGAATGCTTGATTTTTTTCACCAAGTTTCATCTAGAATTGAACATATTTCCTATTGATCTAATCATAGTTGCTAGTTTATGACACCTATTTTAGGATTTTTTTTGTAATATTCATCCATTTCAAACTATTCCATTCATTGTAAGTTATGATTTTTGAGCTAACATAATCTCCAATTGATAAATATTGCATTTAAATTTTAGATTTTGAAATATAAAAGATTTGCCACAAGCGAATGGCTCAATAGATTTTCTTTTGCATTTTCATTTTTTAAACAACCTTAACTTCCTTAAAGACTTGTTTCCTGTTTAATACTATTCTATCTAATAATGTGCATAAGTTGAACTTAAAAACTAAAATTTTCAACACCATGCCTATAATGTTAATGCAAAATTTTTTCTAAAATTTTAATTTAAACTAGCAAAAAAAATATTGAATGCAATATTCCTAAAGATAATTTGTACTAAAAAAGCATAACATATATGCCTATCTTAATGCAACCAAACACATTCATGAATAGATAAAAAAAAAAAAAATTTAAACTGGAAAGTTCATAGTATGTTTCATTGAGCATTCATGTTTGGTACATAAGGCATATGTATCCATATAAAGCTTTAGTATGCAATTCTACTTTATAGTGTACAAAGAAGTTGAGTTTTACAATAAATATGATTTGTAGAATTCATCATGTTTGCTAATATGTAAAACATATCTTTTATATGTATGGTAGAAGGAACTCATGCATTATATTTATAGTTATAGCATATGGACATAACAACTGCATATATATTTAAATGGACATTTGCTTAAAATCATGAATATAGTAGAAATGTCATCCAAAAAATTTGTGTTTTAGCTAATTATTCAGAAATTACAAAATCAAAAAAGGCCATGGTACTTGCTATCATGTAATGTAATATACACTTAAGGCATACCACACTAGAATGCAATATATATATATATATATATATATATATATATATATATATATATATATATATATATATATATATATATATATATATATATATATATATATATATCATATTTCCTAGCAAAACATAGCAGAAATATACACAACTCTAATAGAGACATTAAATTAATGCATAATAATTTTATTCAATATCACAAGAATATGACATATATACATAAAGAACTCTAATTTTTATAGTCATTACTACAGAATTACTAATTTATATCAATTGTTTAATAGAATAAATGTTGGCCTTGAACTACCATTTTATCAAGCATTGTAGTAAATATATTATAATGTTGGTTACAAAACCGTTATAGAAAATAAATATTATGTCATTTCTCAAACAAAAAAATAGTGTCATTTCTCATAAGTCTTATAACTTAATAACCAATCATATGTAAAGATGTTAATTTTTAGCTTGAAAATTAGTGTTGAAAATTGAAATTTAACATTGAATTATTTTATTAACTAACATGGAATATTTTATATATGAATTTGGTAGTTTATATAACTAATGTTGTATTATATTTCCTCTAACTAAAAAATAAATATTCATTCCCTACACTCTTTCTATTATATCTATTATCTCAAAACATTTCATATTGCACTACTTGCAATCTAAAAGACATTTAGAACCCTAAAATCACAATACTACAATTTTATAATATGTACAGACCTTGAATTGAATAAAAAATAATGTCCATTTTGTATTAATTATAGTATATAATCTTAAATTCATATATGTAATTCATAATAGATAGAATAACTATCTTTATCCTACATTAATTCTATACAATTTGGATATAGAATTAAGGAATTCCTAATGATTTGCACTACTAAATAGCATATGTCCAAAGCACTTTCAAATTATAAAACAACAAAGTAAGCAAATGAAATTTAATATAACAATAATTATAAAGAAAAAGTTTATCATAATGAAAGAAAAATTATCTTCTAATTTGTTATGGATATTATTTTGTTTGAGTATGTTTAATTTATTATTAATGTGCATCTCTCAAATGGGACCTGCATTAACTAAAATTTTCAACATACTATATAAACTAAAATTAAACAATTGTATATGTAAGTATAAGTTCCCAAAAAAATAAGATATTAGTACTTTGAATTTATGGCATAGGAAATTTATTTGGAAGGATTCCTTTCCCTATGATTTGGACACATATAAAACTCCTTTAAATTGCCTTTATAAATAACTAGAGATAGTTTTGATGAGAAAGAAGGTGTATCTTTAACATTAATGGTTACATTTTCTTCATTCTCACTACTAATAATTTGTCTCTTTCCTTAAAAAAAAATATAAATCACTTGTTATCCATTAGGTATGATATATAAAAAATTTGTTTTGCTTAGGATGTTATTATAAATGACCCCCTTATAACCCTTCTTACTAAAATATATCAATATAAATTTTAACTAATCACCCATATGCTATTATTATTTTTTACCCACTTACATCAAAAGATAAGCTCCTTGAATTAAATATAGTTGAGCTCTTTGAAAAACTATAAACCACTTGTTATCCATTAGATTTGATATATAGAAAATTTGTTTTTACTTAGGATGTTATTATAAATGACCCCTTTATAACCCTTCTTACCAAAATCTATCAATATAAATCCTAACTCATCACCTAGATGCTATTATTATTTTTTACCCACTTACATCGAAAGACAGGCTCCTTCAATTAGATGTAGTCGAGCTCCCATATATCTTTGATAACATTGAAATATGACATCATAGTGTAGATTGGCTTTTTAACTTTGGCATTGGAAACATGCATTGCTCAAGCCACTAGAATGACTCTACTATTTTGCATGTTGCTTCTCTTATCTTCTCTCTAATGTTAAATGAATATGTGTTGATGTCATATCCTTAATAACATATGACATTTATGCGAAACCTATTAGCTAACCTTTTTATAGTCTTGAAAATGGCACTTAGTGTTTTCTCCATCATGTTAGCTTAGTTGCAAAACTAATTAATGAATGAGTAATTATATTCAGCTTGTATCCATTTTTATTCTTGTCATGATAAAGTTCTTTTATAAAAGTAATATGATCATTCATATAATACTTAACTTCTTTATTATTTTGTAGAATGTAAAAGTATGTTTCTTCCTACATTTCATGGTTTATACTCTTTACTCAATTCCCTAATGTGTCTTTCATTGAAAATTTTCTCCCATGGTGAGGCTTAGGAAGCCCTATAGTGTTTGCATTTCATAAATATGAGATCCAAAATTTAACAATCACCTCAAGAATGTACCTCTCAACAATACTTCCTTCAGGTCTATCCTAATGGTGCACATACCTTTTTAGGATTTTCATGTAACACTTTTTTGGGTATATCTGTCTAAAGTAAATTAGACCATATACTTTTACCTTTCTTACCAAATGCACTATAATATTAAAGAATGATGTTGAAAAATATATCTTAAGTTAGCATAATGTGATAACAACATCCCTTTACAATCCATCCAAATCCTCTGGGTCTATGATATTAGCATATATTGCATTGAAAAAGAAACAAAGCCTTTTGATAGTATATTTCACATGTTTAGGTAATATTCCTCAAATGGCAATCAGTAAAAGTTATTGCATCAAAGCATGACAATTGTGAGACTTCAAGTAGATTAATTTTAAATCTTTTAATGAACTAAGGCTTTTAATGTTAGAAGAATAGCCTTAAGGCACTCTAATCTTATTTAAAAACTTGCAAACACTTATTTTCTCCTTTCTAGATAAAGCATGATAAACTAAAGACAAGTAAGTATATTAATTCCTTTTTTTAATGCTAGTTCCTCCTATACGGCTATCTTTTGCAAGTTTATTTAAGTTTTGATTTCATTATTTGTCATACCTAACATGTTTAAGAGAATTCCAACTAAATTATCACATATATTTTTTTCACATGCATGACATCAATGTTATACCTAACATTCAAGTCCTTCTAATATGAAAGATAAAAAAATATAGACCTTTTCTTCCATGAAACATTAGTGCTTACTGAAACATTGAATTTGCTAAATATAATATCAATATTTTTTAACCTATCATAAATATCATCCCCTAGTAAAGGCTTTAGAGCTATTATTTCCTCTAATAAACTATTGAATGCTTTTCTTAGTTTTCTATAGTTATAGGAATGAAGTAAAAATATTTTATGGTCGAGACATACTATTTTCTTCTAATTCTTGAATTGATAAGTGCATGTGCTGTCTTAAAAAATAGGGTATGCTCTACACCCTTTAATGCTATACTTTGACAAGTTTTATAAGTTAGGAAGTCATTAATTATGCCAAAAAGCATTGCACGCAATATGAAGGACTCTTGCTTGTATATGTCAAATATTGATATATCTTCATCCTACATAAGTCGCAGGTCTTCAACAAGTAGTGCCAAGAAGACATCTATATCATTTCTTAGTTTCTTCTTCGATATCAATAGTGCTAACATTGCATACTTTTGTTTCATACACAATAAAGGAAAAAAGGTTGTAAACCACCAATATTATAAGCTATGTACAATGTTTCTTGCTCATATTGCCATAAGGATTTATCCCATCAATACATAGTGCAAGTTTGAGATTTCTTATTTCACAATCGAATTTGAGGAACAATAAGTCAATCATTCTCCATTGAGAAGAATTCGTCAAATGCTGAAACTTGTTATTATTAACCATTAACTCCACATTCCATGCTAAATTCTTAACATCTTTTATATTAACAAACATGCAATTAAATCTTAGTATTATAGGAAAATACCAAAACACCTTAGCCAAAACCCTTTCCTTGATGTTGCCATCATAAATCTTTAATTTATAATGGGATGCCTTGCATTTTGAATACTCATGCAATCTTGTACTCATTTAAGTATAATATGTAGTCCTTAGGATTAACATCTATCTTTTTCTACTCCATATCTATCAATTACATCATTTTTTTTACCTTATAAGTACGACTTAGTAATACGTTACTTTCAAAAAGTATTTCTTTCAATAATTACAACAATTTTATGAATCTTTTATCATTCCACCCATTTTTCTTTTTCAAGTTGCGTAGTTTCAATACAATAAATAAACATGTGTATTTAGTGCAACTTAGATATAATAGCTTCCTTACATCACTCAATAAGCTATCGAGGACTTGCAGTAGCATAATAAAATTATTTATAATATCATGCATCATATCATCTAAGCAATAATCAAAACCATTATCTTCATAATCACTAGACATGCTGCATAATTTAGTTTCATTTTGCCATGTTTATCACATATTCCTAGTGTTAATGTCATATTGAAGTAGATGATCTTATATTTACATGATTATTGCCCTTTTCCTATTATAACATTTAAGGAAGGGATAAAATATAAGATCATCACTAAATTCTTTCTTTTTTATGAATAACTATAAATTTGATGAATTCATTAACTCCATTTTCATATTCAAATCTATATTAGTCAGCATCCATCTATCTTTAATCTATGACTAGCTAATCTAGTAAGAACCATATACACAAAAACATTAGCTAAATCTTATATCACATAAATTTGTACATATTTTTAAATCAATATTAAAATATATAGATATTTATACATTTATATAATATAACCTAAATTATCCAAAAAAAGAATATTTTTTGAGCTATACATACTTAAAACCAGTACATTTCCATATACTTATATAAGAAGTTTTTTATATGCAATATAGTTTATGCCTAAAGTTATGAAGCATGTTTATAAATTAACTGAGAATTAGAAACATTTTAATGAGGTGTTATAACTTTAATACTCAACATCCTAAGTTGAATATATTAAGAGAAACCCTAAACCACACATTTATACCAAAATATCAAGACATATAGAGAATAAAAATTTAAGAATATTTGGTAGGTATACCTTACTTGCATAGAAAAGTAGAAGATCAACTTGTACTTCATAATTTCTCTAGAGTTCATAAGATAAAACTTTGTGTTGGAGGAATCCTAAGTTTGTAAATAGCATTAAAGTAAATTAGTTTTGTATTTTGCACTCCTATAGTGCTTTTGTATTTTTTTTAGTACTTTTCATGTCGATTTATAGTAATAGATGATGTAGAAATAGATACCAATTAAACTAAGTTAGTTATTTAATGTCGATTTAGTTACATTTATCTTTGTCTATATTAAAGCAATGTCATTCCAATTAAAATAATATCACATTGATTGTAATATAGAAACCTCCATTTTATTTTTAGATATTGGTTATTTGTAAACAATTAACATCCTTTTGCAAGTTCCTATAGAATTTTCTTAAACTTAGATAATAATTAAGTTTTACAAAATTAGATAAATTAATAGAAAATAAATTGACCATTCTACAAACTGTTTGAAAGATGGATCAAGTGTGATAAGGTTAGGAATTTGCATAGATAGGATGAGAGGTTTATTATATTTTAAGATATGAATTTTTATAAGTTTAAAGAAAAAGAAAGTTAGTTTTAAAATTAATAAAAAAAATATTTTTGAAATTTTATTAAACATAAAAAATTCTTAATAAGTTATATTTTTTTTTGCAAATTATTTTCACAATAATGCAAATATCCATATATTAAACAAGAAGACATTGAAATTAGAAAATTTATTTTATATATTTTTACATCAATAAATGTAAATTTATAACAATATTAAATAAAAAAGAAGACTTTGGTCTTATCATTACCAAACTCAGTGTCAATTCTCATATCTATCATTTAATACAAGTAAATATTGATAAATTATAAATTTAAGTAATATATTTATTTCCATTACTGGTGCCATCGTGTGTTTAGAGAGGAGAAAAATAATCCCCTCTCCATCTTATCTAACACATATGGATGATAATAGATGAAGTAATAATAATCAAATTTTATAATGTCTACAAAGGTGTTGGATGAAATTTAAGGGATCTATTTTTCTCCTCTTCAAATAAATACTAGAATTAGGTAATAAAGATTATGACATCACTAAGATACTTTCAAATTTAAAGATAATATGAAATATATAGGTAATTGATAAAACCAAAGACGTAAGTTATTAACTCAATACTAACATCTAAGTTATGCATATTTTTCAAATAAGTGGCAATTATAATTCCTAATAAGGCTTTTAAATACCTTTACTTGTTGGTTCATAATAGAACTAACATGTAAATGTTAAAATTCTTTCCTAGTGACATTTGAAATACTTTTTATATAATGATTATATGATTAACCAACATCTTAATTTGATGTTGAATTTTGCTCTTTCATTTGCATTCACTTTAGAGTTGGTATTTTATTTAACTATCTTTTTGCATTTTCCTATAAATTTTCAAAATGCCACTACATAACTATGGATGTCAGTTATTTTACAACTGTTGTTTTGTTTATCCTAATAATATTAAAAATGCCACTACATATAAACATTTATTTTTATTATGACCGACATCTAACAATTATTGTAGAATTGTAATTTTGTAGTAATGAGTGAACATGACTTGCTGAATTAATATGAAAATAGGAATGAGCCAAAATTAAAATAAAATGATATACATCCAAAGACTAATAGCACATGACCAATATGTTATATGCATGATTCATGCACTCCAGAATTAATAATAAAATAAAGAACTCATGATTCTACAACTTAATGCCATAAACTAATCACAGATGCATTCAATTACTCTAATTAAATCAATTTGATATACTATTAGTTAGCTTTGATACTAATTAAAATTTTTTTGTTAAATTAACAAGAATCCCTCAAACCCCAACCGTATATCACAACATAATTTAAACAACAAATGAATTTATAAACATAATATTACTCACCAACCCACCAACATGAGGATTATCCATATCTTCCACCTGAGAAAAAGGGTATATTGATTCATTGTTTCGCTTCTGTAATTTTTATCAAAGTATTCTTATTAAGAAACTATAAAAATTCTCTTTTAAAATTATTAACATTAATATACATCTAAATTGTCAAGAGTTAGTAATTGCACCCACCTTTGGTTCAATCCCACCACTAATGAAACTCTGTATTATGTCATCATCATTTGTCATTTGCATCATAAAAAATTTGGAGTTAGCCTCCTTCAAATTGTTTTTAGTAACTTTTTTTCTTAAATAGAAATTTAATCCCTATAAAAAAGTTTATCTCCTCGTGCAATCCATAAAAATTTAGTTGAATGCAAACTTTAAACGAAATAAAACACTACACAAATTCATTACCAATTAATACAACCACTTATTCCTTTTTCAGCTTATTAGTACTTTTTCCAACAAATTGCATCATTTCACAATTGAACAACATGATTGACATGTTATCATATTAGTCTGCAATTCTAAGTTGGATACAATATCTCCTAGTAGTAGGCCATACATTCTTTTAACAATGGTCATAAAAATAATTGCTTCCAACACTCTCAATCTTTTTCATGCAATGTTTGCATACATCATAGAACTAATCTTGCATTTTTTCAACCTTAAGAATTTCTACAAAAATCATGTAGTTGCCTTTATAACATAAAAAGTAAATCAATTTAGTTTCTAGAAGTTATTAAGCTTTCTTTAAAAATAACCTTATAGACTATAAGATCAAAATCAATGCATATTGCACCTCAACACCACAATGAATTTTCAATACATTCATTTTTTAGTGTTCACCAAGAAATCCTCTAATAAATTACAAGAGAATTGAGAATATACTTAACTCATTCTTTAAGAAAAATCTACCCCACTTTCAAAAAGCTTAGGTCAAATTCAATAATTATATTAGAATGTAATCCTAATTTGAAATAAAAATTATTATTTGATTAGAATGAAATTTTCATACATAAATGTACTAAACCATAGTTGGAATATCTAAGTTGATGAACAACCTAGTTGAATAATATGCAATTGATAACATAACAACTTCAACAAAAAAAAAAGGTAAAATAAGTATATTTATAAATTAATAAGATTTTTTTTAATTTACTAAGTTACCTCTAAGAAGCTTGCATTTACAACATTATAAGATTATTACATTAGCATCTTGAGTTTCTTTCTCAATGAGGGATATAATTACTTTAGTATATTTACCCAAAATGAACATGTAATCCTATTTTTACCACATATAGTTGATGTTAAGGTTTTTAAAAGACAAGTTTATACAACACAAAATTAACATTTAATTTTGATTTATATTATAATGTAATTTTAGTTTATACCCTACTTTCAAGAAGCCTAGGTCAAATTCAATGATTATATTAAAATATAATCCTAATTTGAAATAAAAATTATTATTTGATTAGAATGAAATTGTCATATATAAATGTACTAAACCATAGTTAAAATATCTAAGTTGATGAACAGCCTAGTTGAATAATATGCAATTGATAACACAACAACTTCAACAAAAAAGAAAAAAAAGGTAAAATAGGTATATTTATAAATAGATAAGATTTTTTCAATTTATTAAGTTACCTCTAAGAAGCTTGCATCTGCAACATTGTAGATTATTGCATTGGCATCTTGAGTTTCTTTCTCAATGAGGTATATAATTTCTTCAATATATCTACCTTAAAATGAACATGTAATCCTATTTTTACCATATATAGTTGATGTTAAGGTTTTCAAAAGACAAGTTTATACAAAATAAAATTAACATTTAATTTTAATTTATATTAGAATGTAATTTTAGTTTATACCTCACTTTCAAGAAGCTTAAGTCAAATTCAATAATTATATTAGAATGTAATCCTAATTTAAAATAAAAATTATTATTTGATTAGAATGAAATTGTCATATATAATGTAGTAAACCATAGTTGGAATATCTAAGTTAATGAACAGCCTAGTTGAATAATATGCAATTGATAACATAACAACTTTAACCAAAAAGAAAAAAAAAAGGTAAAATAGGTATATTTATACATAGATAAGATTTTTTAATTTATTAAGCTACCTCTAAGAAGCTTGCATCTACAACATTGTAAGATTATTGCATTAGCGTCTTAAGTTTCTTTCTCAATGAGGGATGTAATTTCTTTAGCATATCTACCCCAAAATGAACATGTAATCCTATTTTTACCATATATAGTTGATGTTAAGGTTTTCAAAAGACAAGTTTATATAAAATAAAATTAGCATTTAATTTTAATTTAAACTCATTTCAAATCTTCAAGTACAATATCAATTTTCTTATTGGATTTCTCATCCTTTATGTTTTCCTTTATTGATCCATAGGATATAATATGGCCAATAACATTTGGTCAAATGATAAATTAAATTTTAGGTTACATATCTATCTATTAGTAAGAAAAAAACATAAATATTAAAAAATTTTATCATGTAGTATGTACTTACCAACTTGGTACATTTTATTGTCACTTATTGCCACCAAATTGATCAAAAGCAACCAATGAAATTCTATATATAAGGATTCCATGATCCTCTGTAAGAGATATTTCGGTTTCATTTGTAAATGTAATCTTGTAACTATACTTATTAGTTCTATATTGTTCATAACTAACTTTAATAGCAAATTTTAATGTAAAGTATATATTTCCTTTCTCTAGTAAACTCTTCATCCTTTTAACCAAAGATTTTTGGATAATTGCCTTTATATTGAATTTCTATAGTTCAAAAAAAATTATTATTTATATGATTATAAAGTGTTCAAATAAAATAACATTTTCATTATTTGTATTATTATAAAATGAAGACTACATAATACAAAATTTAGTGTAATGTATAAATTAATGCAAAATGTAGAATCCAAAATTCAAATTGCAAAATATAGATTAATGTAAAATATAGATATTGTTTATGAAAAATGCATACTTTGAGATTTTGATGCTACAATAAATAAGTCTAGTGTTCTTTTAGTTATAACTTATGCTATCCACAATAAAGTTGCATACTTTGAGTTTTAAACAAAATAAAATGTTATGTAACTTACCCTTTCCTAAAAGAAAATAAAGTGTGTTAAGTTTTCAATATTGCAATAAATGTATACCTTGAGTATACAAAATGCAAAAATAGGGATTAAGTAGAATATAGTTTATTAAATATGCATACTTTGAATTTTTGATGCTACAATAGGTATATGTGATATTCTTTTAGTTATAGCTTATGATATCCATAACAAAGTTGCAGACTTTGAGTTATAAATATAGTCATGTAACTTTGATTTCATGCTTAGCCTATTAGAAATCAAACTTACCCTTTCCTAAAAGAAAACAAAAGTATGTTGATTCTATGATATCATTGTATATATATGCTTAAAAGCTTAAGAATGATATACACGACAAATTTTGCTAACTTTACTCCTATTAATAACTTTGTATAAGATGACTAAAAGAATTGACCTTTCTTTTCCCATATAATCATACTAAATAAATTATATATTTCTTACTCTTTGATGTAAGATAAAACTTAAGGATGATTGCTAATATATGAGAATTTAAATCAACAATTAGTCATATTTAAGCTCTAGCATCCTTTGCATTATTCATTTATGACAAAATCACACTTTATGAACTATGCTATAGAAGAAAAACATACAGACCATCAGCAATTTTTTTAGGTAAGTTCATAAGTGTTATAACTTCATTTACAAATATGATACTTGGTTATCCACAAAAACCAACTCCAAATACTTAGATTCTTTTGGCATATAAAATTTTAGAATTGACCACATGCGAATGACCCAAACTTTTAATAGTAGTAGCCTTACATGAATAAACACAGAGAGTGTGATAATCATAAGCTGAATTAAAATTAACAATAACTAAATAAAATAAATAATAAAAAATCCCAAATAAACAACTAAATGAAAATAAAAATCGTTTAAGCAAGTGATTAAAAAAGAGAGAAAGATATATCATTTTTCGAAGCCAAATCTCACATAGCAATCTTTAAAACAACTTGTAATTTGATGAAGTCCTTCAAAGCTAAATCTTGCCCTCTAAGAGATAGCGAATGAGTATGGTTCAATGAAGGTTGATGAAGCCCTACTTATAGCTAGATTACGGGTGCAAACAACTTGTAATTGCAATTCTTTCTCCCATAGTAGCTCTCATGTCAAAATCATTGAGATTGAAGCTTCTTTGAACAAAATTAATGAAGTGTGCTCCTTTCACTTGCACATTGCATGTTGCATGCCCACACCTAAAAGTAGAAAGCTCTAACTTTTGAATAGCTTAAATGAACTTAAGTTTTTAGTTGGGATATCTCTCATTATTTCTTAATAAGCTAATCATTTAATAAAGAAGCATCCACTTCTCTTCCACGTCCCTAGGAGCAAAAAAGCCCCTAACATAATAAAATTACTTGATTATGCATAGAAGCTTTTTCAAGGTAATTGATAAGAGTGCTAAGAGATAGGTGATTACACCATATTTCATGAAGAATGGGATGTGGGTAACATCAAATTAATTTAGTTGCATGCTTTTCTAACTTGACACTTGTCCATTTTTTTGCTATTTTTTATAGATTAGAAGTATAGATTACTTTTTACATGTCATCTTTTTATTTGTTCACATAATCAAGGTTTTGGGACTTAAATTTTTTCAAAGATTAGAAATTTTTTATACTCCAATTATATTACGTGAATTTAGTCATAATCAATCCAATAAATAAAAGGTATTTATCAATTTTGTAAATTTATACATACTAAAAACATGATTTTAAAATATTAAAAATTATAAAAATTGATAAATATTATTTATTAATTATAATTAAATATAAATAATATAATTGAATAATAAATATTTACTATTTATTTATAAAATATAAATTTATTCTGAAACACACCGCAGCACCATCGATTAAAGAACAAAAGTGCTGTCTACCATGTTTACGAAAAACAAGGGTTCGAAAACCCTGGACAAGTGGATCAGATTGATAAGCCCACATGTAAAGAAAGTCTTGTGCATTGAAATTACGGAAAATTGCAATACTTTCCCACTTATGAAAGTAGCAGGAACTTTGTCACATTTGTTCATTAAAATGACCAAATCATCACCATTTGATCCCATTGAAGTGAGTAAGTTTTTGGTGATTTGAAACTCAGGAATATCTAGGATTTTTGTTTTACTAGATTTTACGGACTTAAAAGGAATGTTATTAATAATAAAAATAAATAATTATAATATTTTTTAAAATTTTATGTATTGATAAATTAAAATTTTAAATTATATAATTATTATATATTATATAAAATTAATTTAAATGATTGTGTGGGTAAAAGTTAACATAGAAATAATAGATTTAAAATGAATTAATATCTTTTTAATGTTTTAAAAAATATCTATTTTTAAAATTTTTGACCAAAAAATTATTTAAGAAATAAAATGTGAGAAACATAGATCATTATGAATATTTTAGTAAAAATTTGAAGTGGTTTACATAAAATTGCCAAATATAAATACACATAATTCAGAAAATAAGAATACATATAATTCAAGGTATGTATATAATGTATAAAGATGATAATATATATATATATATATATATTCAATACAAGAACTAATGGCAGAGCCACGTTCAGTTGAATGTCTTCAAAATAAATACACTGAACCTCTAAATTTCTTATAATATATATTAGATGATATTATATGTGAATTTATTAAATTCTAGTATGACAAAATTGAGTGAAATCGCATTCATTCTTTGATAATAAGTTAATGGTAAGTATTATGATTTTGTTTTTACAATTAATTAATATTTATAGAAGAGCATATTAATAATAGACTTTTATTTTATATTTTTCATTTTTAGTGACAATTGAAAGTTTGATATTTTCATAATTAAAATTTGAGAATAATGCTTTAATTCATCTTAGAAAATTTGCAAATTTTTATAGAAGGTTTAATGTAAATTTTAAATTTTTATATAAATAATTTTTTATAAATATTACATTTTATATGAATTTTGTGTATAAAAATTACATAAAAATTTACAATTACATTAGTTGAAGTTGCATATTTTTTTTAAAATTTCTTTTATATAAAATACAACTTTTTGAAGAAAATTTAAAATATATATATAATTTCACAAGAATTATGAAATTATATATCAATACAAATTTTTAATATAGTATCAAATAAAATTTTAAATTTAAAAATTAAATACATAAATTAAAACTAATTGATTATGAATGTTTTTCAATGCAACTATATATATATATATATATATATATATATATATATATATATATATATATATATATATATATATATATAACTTTTAACTATACTTTTTGTATCGTCTATAATATAATAAGGTTAAATGTTATTTTTAAATCCTTATAAGGTAATATAACTCATTTTCATCTTATACCCCATACGCGAAACAAAACTTGTGATTCATGGGATCAGAAAGTAATTCTCTTTTTCATGAGTCCTTATTTTTTATTTACCATCATTCATCTAAAATTTGATGGCTCAAATTTTAAAACTTCTAATTGATGATCTCTATCGTGCCAATACATCATGGGTTTTAGAACCCGAGGGGCACAGTAGACTAGAATTGTCACTAATTTAATTTTATTATATTAATTTAATAAATAAAAATTATACGTTAATTTTAAATTGAATTACTTTTCTACTATATTGAATTAAGTTAAATTATTATTAAGTTGAATTATTATGCTTCTAGGTCAATTTTTATCAAGCAATTTTAGGTCAGTTTTGAAAACCATTATTATTATTATTATTATTATTATTATTATTATTATAACTAAAATAGTAAAAAAATCAAAGTATAATATTTTTTAATATAAAAAACTTTCAATTAAAAGAGTAATTAAAACCTACAAGATCTAGATAGAAAAAATTAATACTAATTAAAATAAATATAAATATTTTATTGACTAAATTTGTAACATATATATGAATATATTATTATTTTATTGTACTAATAATAATTTATTACTATAATTAATATATTTATTTAATTATAATAATTATTTTACATATATTTAGTTATAATAATTTAATTACTTTGTGTAATTATTTTTATTAATTTTTTAGTTTTATGATGATAAATTAAATTTTTCACATAATTTTTATTAATTTTTTAAATTTAATTTAATTATTTATTTTGATAACTTTTTGTAATATATATTAATAATATTAAATATATAAATTCATTGATTTTAATATTAAATATTTTTAAATTTAATATAATTACTTATTTTAATATACTTATATAATATATATTTTCAATATTAAATATATAAGTTTATTAATTTTAATATTAAAAATTATTTGTTATTACTTATATATATAATTTTAATATTATATATATTAAAATATAATTTTAACATATCAAAATTATTATTTTAATATATATATAAATATATATGAAAAAATTATACTTTACCCTTTTTAATTATGTGATTGTTAGATTTTACGCCTTTAAACTATTGAAATTTGAATTTTATCCCTTCTAACTTTATAAAATTTAGATTTTACCTCACCGCTACTAACTTAACAGTATCATATGTCACTTAGCGCCAGTTTTTAACCGTCGTTATATTCACTAATTTTTTAAAAAAATTTTACTTACCAACAGTTATAAACCACCGCTAAGGATAATAGTATCGATTTTTAACCGTCGTTAAGAATAATAGTGTCGGTTTCTAACCGCCGCTTGCTATGGTCGTTAACTTGATAATGGTAAAAGTAAAATCCAAGTTTATAAAGTTGAAAGAGGTAAAATTCAAGTTTTAATAGTTCAAGGGAATAAAATCCGACAACTTAATAATTAAAGGGGATAAAATGCAGTTTTCCCAATATATATAATAAATCAATTATTTATTTTTTGTTATTATTATCAAATTAACATGGTAATCTAATAATTTGATGTATTAATATTTATTAGTTTTAGTTCTTTATTAAATTGTATTAATCAATCTTAGTCCCTTATTAAATTATATCATTATTATTATTTTTCATACCAAATTTGATTTTAAAATAAATAAAATTCTATTAATTTCAAAGTAATGTAATAAATCAAACTTATCTTGAGGCATTTAGGGGCGTTTGATTCACAAAATCTCACATTCTCAAGAAAGTATACATTCCTGAAAATCACTTCCTGAGTATGTGATTCCTAGAATATAAAATTTTTATGTTTGGTTCAATACAAATATTTCTAGGAATATTTGTTCACATTCCCAAACATATTATTACTTTTTCAAAAAATATCCTTATTAATTTTTTGTTATCAATTAAAATAAATTATAGATCTAATTAAAAATATATGAATAAAGACTTTTAAAGACTTAATAAATTAATAATTTAAATTATATTTAATTAAAATATAATAAATAATTTAATATATAAAATATTAAAATTTTTAAGAAATTGAATTTGAATTTTATATAATTAATTATATAAAATAAATAAATAATTTCTCCATTATTGACAAAAAAATTTTATTTTCTTTGAAAAGAAAATAAGAGAGAAAGAAGAGAAATAATCTCTTTTAAATTTAAATTGAAAAGAAAATAAAATTTTTTAAATTTTTAAATAATTAAAATACAAAAATCACATATTTTATCTTTAAATATTTTTTTATCTATTTTCTTCATGCAAATAAGAGAAGAAATTAAATATTTATTTATTTTATTGATAAATATTTTTTATAAAAATATTATTTATATATATTTATAAAAGGATGAAATATTATTTATATTAATGGTTAAAAATATTATTTATATATATTTATAAATGAGAGCATAAAAAAATGAAGATAAAATTATTTTTCTTTAATATCAATATTTTCGTGATATGAGAATGTGAGATACTCATCTCTTTTATGAGAATATTTAAAGAAAAAATTGAGTTTTAAAATATTTTTAAAAATATTACATTTCAAACTAAATTTTTAAAAAAATTAAATTAAATATAAAGATATAATATTTTTATAAAATATTTTTATAAATGTGAAAAATATTCTGTGAAGCGAGCGTCCTTCCCGCAATAAAGTGGACAAGCGCCAATTCCAGCCATTTATGGCGCGTGGAGCCCCATTTTCAAAGCAATAAAACGTCCGCAAGTCAAAAGTGGTAGGCCTCCGCCGACACCTTATGCAACAGGTGAAATTTCATCAAAATTTCGAAAATGCCTTCAAAATACACCGCTTTAAGCGCAGAAAGCAGTGTCAAAACCGGAAAAAAATTGCAACTCATTGGCCCAAAAAAATCCCACCAGCAACTGATGCGGACCAGGTCCAGTCTAAAAACGAAAAAATTCTCCGCGGAGCGGCCATAGGAAATAACAATTCTGCCCTCCAAATGAAATCTGTATTGTTAATCGGAAGGGGATGTTTTGAAAATTTCACCCGGGGAAACTTCCTGGCAATTTCGTGTGGCTTGGCTTCTTGTACATATACCAGATTTCAGTTACCCTGTCATCTGCATTGCGCGGATTGATTAAAGGAAGCATGAAATAGCAGAGCTGGAGCCTGGAGATGGTTTTCAAGTTAATTAATAGGTAACTGTATATTGAGAAATTCTATATTCCAACCATATAGCATGTGTCATAACTTTTAGTTAATAGTGATAGGATTTGATTTAAATTTTAATTATTATAAATTTTTTAAAAATTATTTTTCATTTAAATTAGAATTTTTATTAATTAATTATTATTTTTATTTTGAATTAGGATTATTTCTATGGCATAATTTGAAATTCCAGAATTAATTTTTATTTTACTATTTTAATTTTTGAAAATAAAGAGTATATATATACTATAAATTTTTTTTTTGATATATTTAGAGTGTAGGTTTGAGAATTATTATATCATTTGATTCTTTTGTAATTTCTTTAAATTAGTAAATTTATTTCTTGTTTTCATCTATAAAATAGGTTAAAAGTTGTATCACATTGAATTATCTGTCAATGTGTCCTGTGATTTTCCTGCCTCTTTAATATTGATTCATGGCAATACGCTTTTACGTTATGATTGCTAATTTGTTTAATAAATAAAGAGAAGTCAATTATAATTTTGAATGTATTATAAATTAAAAAAATATAGTTTTCAATGTATATGGGTACTATAAAATTTACAATTGACTTCTATCCACTAATTGAAAATAAAGTTACATATTACAATTAAAGTAGAATACAATTTCTCTTTTGTATTCTTTTTCTTTGTTAAAGTTCGTCAATAAGAAAACTAATATTACAGAAGTTGATAAACAAACGATTAAAAATTAATTTTTAAATTTCTTATTATTCACTATCATAATTGTTTCATTTTATGATGAAACCTCCCTTTTTAATATGTTATCGAACCAAATTCATAAAAAAAAAATTGTAATCGTTATCTCACACGGTCAAGAAAAGAATTAGTGTTTTTTGGCGCAACATATTAATCTCGGACCTCGGTCATGACAAAATTGAACTCCAACATGACAGAGTATTAATAATTAATTTTCAAAGAATAGAGTATTTGTGAATTTCTCTTTTATATATTAATATTGTTTGAGAATTTATTTTATAAAAACTATATTTGATTTAAGAAGATCGTTTGTAAAACAAAAATCAAAATTGAAACCAGAGCTATTGCAAGTAGCTTTTGATACAGTTCTGATTTTTAGCCAAAATTATGAATTTAGAATTTCCTTTTATACATTTAGATTAGAAGTTACACCCAATGGGCAAATTTACACGAATATAAATGTTAAGAAAAAAGTATGAAAAAAATAAGTAAAAAATTTGAAAGAAAATATATTAAAAAGTACTTTTCTTTTACCTCTTGTTTGGATGTATAAAAATAAGTGAAAAAGAAAATAATTAAAATATTATTTTCTATTTAATTTAATTGAATAATAAAAAAGAATAAAAGAAGTAATTTATTAAATTTAAATTGCTCTTATTGTAAATCAATAAAGCAATATAATAAATTTCACAAAAAATAATTTTATAATTATCAAATTTACCATTCTTTGTACTTATTTGGCGGGAGAATAATTTTACTAATTTTCGATGTACATTTTCATTCTTTTTTCTTTCCACATCAAATCTCTTGTAGCATGAAAATATTAAAAAAATTATTTTCAACTTTTTCTTATTTTTACATCTTTTTTGCACCTTTTTCTTTCACATATCTAAACAAAGGATAAATATATGAGGTGGATTTGTTTTAATATGTACTTCGAAAAATTATGATAAATATTTGAGATTTTTTTTTACTAAAAACTATTCAAACTGATTCATTTCAGATGCGGTCGAGTACAATTATTTTGGTCATCCTAAGGTTCAATCCGAATAAGTTTGGATTCAGGTTAAGTCCTCTATTTCACTGGAAAGATTGTGAGTTTCTCTTTCTTTCTTTCTTTCTTATTTTTTTCCACAGAATGTGATATATTCATCTTGGAGAATAAAATAAATTATATGATTATTGATGAAAAATAAAAAAATAGTTAAATATCAAATTTAAAAATTATATATTTATTTGTATGCTATTTATTAAATCTAAACTTTTAATTTTTTATGATCTACTTTAGCTTGAATGCAATTTAGAGAACGTAAAGGCTCATCACTTAGGTCTTGCAAGAAATTAAGGGGTGGATTTTATGGTGGCATTAGTGAAGTCTTGGGTTCCAAAATTCAAGGTGAGTTGCCATTATTTGATATCATCTAGATCAAATTCATGAAATAATAGTCATTGGGTTTCCAATAAAATGGAAAAAGCTCAGCTTTCATATGTTGAGAATGAAGAATCACAAATTGGCACCTCTTTTAAAAACCCCTTGTTACGTGTAAAATGGTTTATTAATTAGCGCAAGTGTACACTATCATAAACAAGTAATAAAGTGATAAGTAAGTATCGTTTTCTCGAGGATTGTTTCACTAAGTACCAAAATTCATAATCCTAACACTATTTGGCAAATCGATTAGTTGGAGAATGAAGTAATTAAATAAAGATCTATGCAGAAAATATTTAAAGTAAGTATGAATGCAATTGGAGTAAAGATAAATATGAATAAAAGACCTAGGGATCAGACATCACTTAATAACTTCGGATTGAATCACTTATCTACACTAATCCAATTTTAACTCCCTTAATTGATAGTCGAGTTTCCCTAAATTAATTACTAGCCTCTTCCAAGGTCAAGTAATTCTATAATTAATTGTTAATCCACTATATTCCTATGTGAATTAAAACAACTAATCATGCATTAGGATTTATGGAACTCATTAAGACTACATAAACCATATGAATATATTTCTATTTCATATGCAATTTACGATTTTAATTATAGGTTCCATACACATGTATCTCCTTCCGGTCTCAACACACATATTGAGTTCATTCAAAAGGTGGCCAATCAATTGAAAGCATTAAGAGCAATAATTAAAACTCAATCTAGGAAATAAAATCGAAATTAGTTTCAATAAATTAGAATTCAATCCGTTATTATCAAGTTATGTCATCACCCTAGGAAGATGAAAAATTAGAACATAATGAAATTAAACACAAACATAAAATAGAATAAAAACATCATCACATTCATGATACAAACATAAGGATACAATTACAAATGCATGAAAATAAAAATACTATCCATCCATGTAGGAGGTAAAACCTTCCATGTAGGAGGAAAACCTAACCTTCCATGTAGGAGGCATACAAGAACTAAAAATGCATGAACTACTATCTAAGATGCATGAATCAATGAATGCTGCAAATGCTCTCCACTTCTACCTATTTATAGGTGAATGAATCAGCTGCAAGCCATAAATCTTGACCCTTGGCTACCAATCACATGCTTTAGCCACCCTTTTTGATTTTCGCAGCACACTTCTTCTGACTTGTTGGTAATTTTTGACCACCAGAATGGCAGATTTACATCTTCCTGTCAACATAGGAGTTGTAGAGCCGGATATTATCTTTCAAATGCTGCAAAGAACTCCTAATTTTGACATTTCTATCTCAAGTTATGATCAGATTGGTAGTCAAATGTCAGATTCCACCAGAACCACTGTTTTATCTTCCAAGCAGAATTTGAGATCCTTAGATCCCGAACTGGGCTTTTCTTTAAACATGAAAGTTGTAGGGCTTCTTCTTAGCTTTTTAACCATATAAAGAACTCCAGATATAGCCTAAAAACTGAAATAGGGTCAAAATACAGCATTATCTAAAATATTTGATTTCATTTCAAATTCAAGATCCATTTACAAAATGCAACTAAATTTATTAAATTTAACAAGATAACATCCAAAAATGCATCATACAAGGAAAAATAAATATGTAAATATTTTACGTATCAAATTCCCCCACACTTAGCTTTTGGACGTCCTCGGACAAATACAAAACAGAAGAAAACTAATACTAATACTAATCTACCCATGAGATAAAAAGTATAAAAACATAAGAAAGATAATTAAAGTACAAAGATATCATAACATTCATGAATCAACAAATCTTGACATATAAAACTAAAAAGGGATTGCAACTTCATTTGAGAAGGATTGAACCAGAATGATATAATCACTGCAACTCATCCTCTCTCAAGTGTTTATGGGTAAGTGTTTCACTCAAATTCATCCTATCAAAGATTGCACTACCATATGCTTGCATAAATTCTCAATCTCCACTACCTGATTTACATGCACACTTCAAATCAAAAGGTCTTATTAAGGGTTGTAATGAGGCCAAGGTAAAGGAAAGATAAAACAGAGATATGAAAAGTTGAAGTAAGGAAAGAAATTAATAGAGCAATTAAAACATGGGTAATCTCTAAATTTTATCTTAACATAACAGCCCAAGATTCAAGTACACATCAATTTCTCTCTTCTTCTTCTTCTTCTTCTTTTTATATATATTTTTAACCATTTTTTTCTTTTTTCTTTTTTTTTGAAAGAAAACCTTTGCAACTTTGAAGTTAATGATACATATTCCCCCACACTTTGTCAAGAACCCATTTTTCAAATATTTAAATGCTCTACTAATCCCTAGGGTTAAGTAAAGACAATTGATATTTCATTAAATGACATATTAATGGGTTAAAAAAAATGGTTAATCAGGCTCAAAGGGGTTTATTAATGGTAAAACTGCAGGGTTGGCTATTTGGTTTTAACTGAAAAGAAAAAAAAATGCCTTTATCATATCTGAGTATGCATGAAAATTGTAATCTCAACCAGATTTTATACAAGTTCTAGAGTGACAACTTAATAGGTGAATATCACACACAAGAAATACAATATTGATTCAACAAGTAGGCTTAAAATCTTACCGTTAAAGGTTTTCAACTCAATCCATCCAACTCAAAATCCATTGCAAAACCTATCAATTCTAAGAAGTAAGAAAGTTGTTCAATCATGCTGTAACATCTTTAAAATTATTGAAAAGAACCTAATAAGCAGGAATTTTTTTTTTTAGTTTTTTTTATTTTTTTTTAAGATGCATATCAAGAGCAAACAATAACTCTTTACTCGGCCATCTCTTTTTATATAATAAATCTCATGGTTCTACTACCAAAATATCCTACAAAGTAAACAAAAAAAAAATTTTTTTTAATCCCCCCACACTTAATGTAGACATTGTCCCCAATGTCTTCAGTAGATTAGCAAAAAGGGTTTATTAAAAAGAAATGCATAAGCAACACACATATAATAAAAATTTTGGGAGTAAAACCATAAGAGTAAAAAAAGTTATAACCGGAAAGTGGTGTCTGGCTCATGCTTCTGACTGCCGGTTGGAGATTGTCAATTTATCTTTTTCACTGATGGATCTGGTTTAGTTTTATAGTCTTGTAGTTGGTCAATCAGCTGATCAGCAGTTGAGGCAGACATTATGCCACGGCGAGTCGCTTGGGGTATGAATCCTTGTTCCATAGCTTGATCTAAAAAAGACAGCAAACTATCATAAAAATCATTAATATTCAATAAACCTACTGGCTTCTGATGAAAATTCAAGCTAATCCAATATGCAATGCTGGAAATTCCATCTAATGCTTCTAAACCACCAGGTAAAGCAATAAAGGTTTCAGCACTGTAAAGCATACATCCAATACGTTCAGGCAAGTTTGAAACCTTTAATGTTTTACCGATGGCGTATTTCTTATCATCTAAACCATTTACAAGAATACTCAGTATTTTGCTTCCTCTAATGTTGGCAGAAAAGGTTGCACTTCCTTTTAAGCTATTAAGCCCTCCTCCATACACACAAGCAATCTTTCTAGCAGCTAATGCATGACCAAGTTCAGTTGCTGCTAGCAGAAATTCTACATTCTTTCTAGCAAAAGATTCACCAAAAACACAGATAGATTTAAATCCACATTTTGATGGTTTTTCAACCTCTTCCTCCTCTTTACTCTCTCCTTCAGACATTTTGCAAAGTGTGATTGCTGAAATGCATCTTTATAATACAAAAGCAAAAATAAAGAAATCACACAAATCAGATAATATCAAAAAAATACTGTGCAAAACTGACAAGTGTAATAATGGCGTGAACAAAGTAGAATATGGAATGTAAGGAAAGTAAAAAAGTTGCTGAAAATGTAAACTTAAAAAGAAGAGAAATGTACATAAAGTCAAAAAGCAGCTGTAAAGATAAAAAGATAAAGGAAAAGTAAGGCAGACAAATATGTACAGTAGTTGTGATTGTGGCTCACATCTTCCTCTAATTTTTCGTTCAGTAATGGCTTAAACGGCTTCTATGAGCCGAGGATTTGCTTCCCATCCAATTTTCTTATAAACTGGCAAACAGGGTCTTTTACAGTCAGATCCCCAAGACTGTAGCGTTCCTTTTCTGTATTGAATAAGTTCATTAAATCAAGAAGAATAGCATGAACATCACCACTAGGATGCGTCTCAAGAGTCCGAATGATATCATCCAATGACTCTTTACTCAGTCCATCCTTTATGAATCGAATTTTGTCCTCTCGATTTACTGAAATCATTCCTTTACTCTTACAGAGCCTATTACAGTTCCACCTTGCACACTTATGACAGACTCTCATTCTTTTAGCTCTTCTCTTTTTAGAGTAAGAACTTCTTCCCATACCTGGCATACGTCTAACAAATGATTCATGAAACTCACCTGCTAAACGTACCTTAGCTTCAATAATCCAACGTATATCCTCGGGAAGACCCAAACGCTTAAATGCCCTCATTCTTTCAAGTCGACAGTTGTAGATTTTCCTGAGCACATCTTTGGGAAGAGTAGGGAATCTGCTCTTAAGCTTTACAAGGCATTCCTCCATGATGAAAATGATGAAAGCTGAAACTATAAGTGAAAAATGCTGTGCGATGTGTGCTTAAATAAGTTAGAAGAAAAGAAATGAGTAGAGAAAGAAGTCTTGGGTTGCCTCCCAAGTAGCCGCCCTTCTTTAACGTCTTTAGCTAGACAAAGTTCCTAACCTATTGCTTTATTTTCCTTTTTCTTTTTTTTTTAATACTTACCAGCTGGCTCCTCGAGCGTGATGACAGTCTTGATGGTGTTGAATGTACTGTCATTGTATTCCTACAATCTTTGCCCGTTCACTTTGAATTTTCTGTCACCATCTTGAATCTCCACAGTTCCATACGGCCAAACTTGAACCATAATAAAAGGTCCTGACCACCTTGATCTTAATTTTCCTGGGAAGAGTTTTAACCTTGAGTTGTAAAGAAGTACTTTCTGCCCTGGTGTGAACTCCTTCCTTATAATTCTCCTATCATGTCACATTTTTGTCTTCTCTTTGTAGAGCTTAGCATTTTCGAAAGCCTTTGGTTCCAATTCTGATGATTTTTCTATTGATGGAACAGGTTTACTTGACCTCTTTCCTAAACCTTTGAATGGTTTCTTGTTTAAAACTGGAGAATTTATCTCAAGGTACTTAATCGGCTTCAGGATTTTAGGATTAGTAGACTTTGATGCATTAACCATTCCTACTGCTAATGGCCCTTCTGTGCAGGTTTCATGCATTACATCTTTCATGCAATTGGTCAATGTGTCTACTCTATAACAGATATTATCTTCATATGAAAAAGCTTTAAAAATATTGAAAGATACTTGATCATCTTGAACCTGTAAAGTTAGCTTTCCCTTCTGCACATCAATTAGAGCTCGTCCAGTTGCTAGAAATGGTCTCCCAAGAATAATAGGAATTTCTTGGTCTTCTTCCATGTCAAGCACTATGAAATCTGCTGGGAAGATAAATTTATCAACTTTTACTAGCACATCTTCAAGGATTCCACGTGGATGCTTTATTGAACGATCTGCTAGCTGCAGTGACACGGTAGTTGGTTTCACTTCTCCCAATCCCAGCTTCTTGTAGACGGATAATGGCATCAAATTCACACTTGCACCAAGGTCACATAAGGCTTTTTTGAATTCACACTCTCCAATGGTACAGGGTATGCAGAAACTTCCAGGATCTTTAAGCTTTGGTGGTAGCTTCTTTTGAAGAATTGCACTACACTCTTCAGTTAAGGCTACAGTTTCGAAATCCTCCAATTTGCGTTTCTTTGATAAAATCTCCTTCATAAATTTTGCATAACTGGGCATTTGGGCTAAAGCTTCAGCAAATGGGATGTTGATATGCAACTTTTTAAAACACCTCCAGAAACTTGCTAAACTGCTCGTCTAGCTTAGCTTTCACCAATCTTTGAGGAAATGGAACTGGGGGAACATATGGTGGAGGATTATCTGGAAAAGTCATTCTTCCTGGAATCACCTTATCTTCTTTCTGAGCTTTTTCATTTTCCTTCCTTGATTCTGGCTCATTTAACTACTTTCCACTCCTTAATGAGATAACATTTACGTGCTCTCTAGGATTTCTTTCAGTGTCACTAGGTAAAGTGCCTGGTTGTCTGGAATTCAGCATACTTGCAATTTGGCCCATTTGCACTTCCAGATTTTTAATTGAAGTTGCTTGACTTTGCATGATTGCTTCATGATTCTTGAGTGTAGCTTCTGTTCTGGCCATGAATTGGGAAGTATTCATGGTTAATTGAGCCAATGCTTCTTCTAAATTCGCCTTTGGTTATGGTGGTGATTGCTGAATTTGTTGTTGATAATTCCTTTGAGGTTTGAACACATTCTGATTATTCCTCCAGTTTAAATTAGGGTGATTTCTCCATCCTGGATTGTATATGTTTGAGAAAGGATCATTGTGACGATTTTGATTCCCCACATAGTTAGCTTGTTCAGGTTGAGAAGGAATGAATAGATTTCCTTCTTGGCATTGTGTGCTCATGTGAGGGCCTCCACATAAATCACAAGCATCTGCAGGAGTTCTGATTGCATTTGCTTGAGCTGTTAATGAACTCACTTGCTTGGATAAAGAGGTAACTTGAGAAGACAAAGTGGTTAGAATGTCTAGCTCATGGACTCCAAGTGCTTTCTTTGAAGTGTTGCGTTCAGAAGGCCATTGGTAAGCATTTGCTGCCATTTCTTCCAACAGCTTCATAGCAGCTTCGATGCTTTTTCCCATTAATGATCCACCAGCTGCAGCATCTACAAGTGTTCTGGTAGCATTAGACAATCCATTATAGAAAGTCTGCAACTGTAGCCAATCTGGTAGCCCATGATGAGGACATCTTCTTAGCAGCTCCTTGTATCTTTCCCATGCTTCATAAAGGCTTTCCATGTCATGTTGGGTGAATGAAGCAATCTCATTCCTCATTTTTGCAGTTTTAGCTGGAGGAAAGAATTTTGCTAAGAATTTTTGTGCGAATATGTTTCATGTAGTGATGCTCCCCACTGGTAAAGAGTGTAACTAGCTTTTAGCCTTATCCCTGAGTGAGAAAGGGAAAAGTCGCAACCTTATGGCATCATCAGAAACGCCATTATGCTTGAATGTATCACAAATTTTCAGAAAGCTGGCTATATGTGCATTTGGATCTTCTACTGGAGAACCTCCAAACTGATTTACTTGCATCATTTGAATTATGGCTGGCTTGATCTCAAAGTTGTTGGCTGGTATAGGCGGTCTCCTGATCCCAGAAATGGTATCCATGACTGTTGGTGTGGCATAGTCACGGAGTGCTTTGGTGTCTTGTTCTTCTCTCAAATCTGTCATTGCTTCACCTTGATCTACAGTTGACTGCTTCTATATCTTTCGATTCCTTCGACAAGTTTTCTCGATCTCAAAATTAAATAGCAGTGGCTCAGCAACTTGGTATTGATATTAATGATAATAATCCCCGGCAACGGTGCCAAAAACTTGTTATGTGTAAAATGGTTTATCAATTAGCGCAAGTGCACACTATCGTAAACAAGTAATAAAGTGATAAGTAAGTATCATTCCCTCGAGGATTGTTTCACTAAGTACCAAAATTCATAATCCTAACACTATTTGGCAAATCGATTAGTTGGAGAATGAAGTAACTAAATAAAGATCTATGCAGAAAATATTTAAAGTAAGTATGAATGCAATTGGAGTAAAGATAAATATGAATAAAAGACCTAGGGATCAGACTTCACTTAATAACTTCGGATTGAATCACCTATCTACACTAATCCAATTTTAACTCCCTTAATTGATAGTCGAGTTTCCCTAAATTAATTACTAGCCTCTTCCAAGGTCAAGTAATTCTATAATTAATTGCTAATCCACTATATTCCTATGTGAATTAAAACAACTAATCATGCATTAGGATTTATGGAACTCATTAAGACTACATAAACTATATGAATATATTCCTATTTCATATGCAATTTACGATTTTAATTATAGGTTCCATACACATGTATCTCCTTCCGGTCTCAACACACATATTGAGTTCATTCAAAAGGTGGCCAATCAATTGAAAGCATTAAGAGCAATAATTAAAACTCAATCTAGGAAATAAAATTGAAATTAGTTTCAATAGATTAGAATTCAATCCGTTATTATCAAGTTACGTCATCACCCTAGGAAGATGAAAAATTAGAACATAATGAAATTAAACACAAACATAAAATAGAATAAAAACATCATCACATTCATGATACAAACATAAGGATACAATTACAAATGCATGAAAATGAAAATACTATCCATCCATGTAGGAGGTAAAACCTTCCATGTAGGAGGAAAACCTAGCCTTCCATGTAGGAGGAAAACCTAACCTTCCATGTAGGAGGCATACAAGAACTAAAAATGCATGAACTACTATCTAAGATGTATGAATCAATGAATGTTGCAAATGCTCTCCACTTCTACCTATTTATAGGTGAATGAATCAGCTGCAAGCCATAAATCTTGACCCTTGGCTACCAATCACATGCTTTAGCCACCCTTTTTGATTTTCGTAGCACACTTCTTCTGACTTGTTGGTAATTTTTGACCACTAGAATGGCAGATTTACATCTTCCTGTCAACATAGGAGTTGTAGAGCCGGATATTATCTTTCAAATGCCGCAAAGAACTCCTAATTTTGACATTTTTATCTCAAGTTATGATCAGATTGGTAGTCAAATGTCAGATTCCACCAGAACCACTGTTTTATCTTCCAAGCAGAATTTGAGATCCTTAAATCCCGAACTGGGCTTTTCTTTAAACATGAAAGTTGTAGGGCTTCTTCTTAGCTTTTTAACCATATAAAGAACTCCAGATATAGCCTAAAAACTGAAACAGGGTCAAAATACAGCATTATCTAAAATATTTGATTTCATTTCAAATTCAAGATCCATTCACAAAATGCAACTAAATTTATTAAATTTAACAAGATAACATCCAAAAATACATCATACAACGGAAAAATAAATATGTAAATATTTTACGTATCAAATTCCTCCACACTTAGCTTTTGGACGTCCTCGGACAACCACAAAACAGAAGAAAACTAATACTAATACTAATCTAATCTACCCATGAGATAAAAAGTACAAAAAACATAAGAAAGATAATTAAAGTACAAAGATATCATAGCATTCATGAATCAACAAATCTTGACATATAAAATCAAAAAGAAATTGTAACTTCATTTGAGTAGGATTGAATCAGATTGATATAATCACTGGAACTCTTCCTCTCTCAAGTGTTTATAGGCAAGTGTTTCACTCAAATTTATCCTATTAAAGATTGCACTACCATAGGCTTGCATAAATTCTCAATCTCCTCTACCTGATTTACATGCACACTTCAAATCAAAAGGTCTTATTAAGGGTTGTAATGAGGACAAGATAAAGGAAAGATAAAACAGGGATATGAAAGGTTGAAGTAAGGAGAGAAATTAATAGAACAATTAAAACATGGGTAATCTCTAAATAATTTTATCTTAACATAGCAGCCCACGATTCAAATTCAAGTACACATCAATTTCTCTCTTCTTCTTTTTCTTTTTTTTATTTTTATTTTTATATATATATATATTTTTTGAATTATTTTTTTTCTTTTTTTTTCTTGAAAGAAAACCCTTGCAACTTTGAAGTTAATAATACATATTCCCCCACACTTTGTCAAAAACCCATTGTTCAAAGATTCAAATGCTCTACTAATCCTTAGGGTTAAGTAAAGACAATTGATATTTCATTTAATGACATATTAATAGGTTAAAGCAAAGAAACAGTTAATCAGACTCAAAGGGGTTTATCAATGGTAAAACTGCAGGGTTGGCTATTTAGTTCTAACTGAGGAAAAAAAATGCCTTTATCATATCTGAGTATGCATGTAAATTGTAATCTCAACCAGATTTTATGCAAGTTCTAGAGTGACAACTTAACAGGTGAATATCACACACAAGAAATATAATACTGATTCAACAAGTAGGCTCAAAATCTCACGGTTAAAAGTTTCCAACTCAATCCAACTTAAAATCCATTACCAAACCCATCAATTCTAAGAAGTAAGAAAGTTGTTCAATCATGCTATGAAATCTTTTAAAATTATTGAAAAGAACCTAATGAGCAGGAAAATATTTTTTTTTATTTTTTTATTTTTTTTATTTTTATATATTTTCTTTAGGATGCGTATCAAGAGCAGAAAATAACTCTTTACTCGGCCATCTTTTTTTTTTATAATAAATCTCATGGTTCTACTACCAAAATATCCTACAAAGTAAACAAAAATAAAAAAAAACAAAAATAATTTTTTTTTAATCCCCCCACACTTAATGTAGACATTGTCCCCAATGTCTTCAGTATATTAGCAAAAAAAGGTTTATTAAAAAGAAATTCATAAGCAACACACATGTAACAGAAATTTTGGGAGTAAAACCATAAGAGTAAAGAAAGTTACAACCGGAGAGTGGTGTCTGGCTCATGCTTCTGACTGCTGGTTGGAGATTGCCAATCTATCTTTTTCACTAATGGATCTGGTTGATGTGTATAGTCCTGTAGTTGGTCAATCAGCTGATCAGCAGTTGAGGCAGACATTATGGCACGGCGAGTCGCTTGGGGTATGAATCCTTGTTCCACAGCTTGGTCTAAAAAAGATAACAAACTATCAGAAAAACCATTAACATTCAATAAACCTACTAGCTTCTGATGAAAGTTCAAGCTAATCCAATATGCAATGCTGGAAATTCCATCTAATGCTTCTAAACCACCAGGTGAAGCAATAAAGGCTTCAGCACTGTAAAGCATACATCCAATACGTTTAGGCAAGTTTGAAACCTTTAATGTTTTACCGATGGCGTATTTCTTATCATCTAAACCATTCACAAGGATACTCAGTATTTTGCTTTCTCTAATGTTGGCAGAAAAGGCTGCACTTCTTTTTAAGCTATTAAGCCCTCCTCCATACACACAAGCAATCTTTCTAGCAGCTAATGCATGACCAAGTTCAGTTGCTGCTAGCAGAAATTCTACATTCTTTCTAGCAAAAGATTCACCAAAAACACAGATAGATTTAAATCCACATTTTGATGGTTTTTCAACCTCTTCCTCCTCTTTACTCTCTCCTTCAGACATTTTGCAAAGTGTGATTGCTGAAATGCATCTTTATAATACAAAAGGAAAAACAAAGAAATCACGTAAATCAGATAATATCAGAAAAATACTGTGCAAAACTGACAAGTGTAATAATGGCGTGAACAAAGTAGAATACGGAATGTAAGGAAAGTCAAAAAGTTGCTGAAAAGGTAAACTTAAAAAGAAGAGAAATGTACATAAAGTCAAAAAGCAACTGTAAAGATAAAAAGATAAAGGAAAAGTAAGGTAGACAAATATGTACAGTAGTTGTGATTGTGGCTCACATCTTCCTCTGATTTTTCGTTCAGTAACGGCTTCTATGAGCCGAGGATTTGCTTCCCATCCAATTTTCTTATAAACTGGCAAATAGGGTCTTTTACAGTCAGATCCCCAAGACTGTAGCGTTCCTTTTCTGTATTGAATAAGTTCATTAAATCAAGAAGAACAACATGAACATCACCACTAGGATGCGTCTCAAGAGTCCGAATGATATCATCCAATGACTCTTTACTCAGTCCATCCTTTATGAATCGAATTTTGTCCTCTCGATTAACTGAAATCATTCCTTTACTCCTACAGAGCCTATTACAGTTCCACCTTGCACACTTATGACAGACTCTCATTCTTTTAGCTCTTCTCTTTTTAGAGAAAGAACTTCTTCCCATACCTGGCATATGTCTAACAAATGATTCATGAAACTCACCTGCTAAACGTACCTTAGCTTCAATAATCCAACGTATATCCTCGGGAAGACCCAAACGCTTAAATGCCCTCATTCTTTCAAGTTGACAGTTGTAGATTTTCCTGAGCACATCTTTGGGAAGAGTAGGGAATCTGCTCTTAAGCTTTACAAGGCATTCCTCCATGATGAAAATGATGAAAGTTGAAACTATAAGTGAAAAATGCTGTGCGATGTGTGCTTAAATAAGTTAGAAGAAAAGAAATGAGTAGAGAAAGAAGTCTTGGGTTGCCTCCCAAGTAGCCGCCCTTCTTTAACGTCTTTAGCTAGACAAAGTTCTAACCTATTGCTTTATTTTCCTTTTTCTTTTTTTTTTAATACTTACCAACTGGCTCCTCGAGCGTGATGACAGTCTTGATGGTGTTGAATGTACTTTCATTGTATTCCTACAATCTTTGCCCGTTCACTTTGAATTTTCTGTCACCATCTTGAATCTCCACAGTTCCATACGGCCAAACTTGAACCATAGTAAAAGGTTTAGGAAAGAGGTCAAGTAAACCTGTTCAATCAATAGAAAAATCATCAGAATTGGAACCAAAGGCTTTCGAAAATGCTAAGCTCTACAAAGGGAAGACAAAAATGTGGCATGATAGGAGAATTATAAGGAAGGAGTTCACACCAGGGCAGAAAGTACTTCTTTACAACTCAAGGTTAAAACTCTTCCCAGGAAAATTAAGATCAAGGTGGTCAGGACCTTTTATTGTGGTTCAAGTTTGGCCGTATGGAACTGTGGAGATTCAAGATGGTGACAGAAAATTCAAAGTGAACGGGCAAAGATTGAAGGAATACAATGACAGTACATTCAACACCATCAAGACTGTCATCACGCTCGAGGAGCCAGCTGGTAAGTATTAAAAAAAAAGAAAAAGGAAAATAAAGCAATAGGTTAGGACTTTGTCTAGCTAAAGACGTTAAAGAAGGGCGGCTACTTGGGAGGCAACCCAAGACTTCTTTCTCTACTCATTTCTTTTCTTCTAACTTATTTAAGCACACATCGCACAGCATTTTTCACTTATAGTTTCAGCTTTCATCATTTTCATCATGGAGGAATGCCTTGTAAAGCTTAAGAGCAGATTCCCTACTCTTCCCAAAGATGTGCTCAGGAAAATCTACAACTGTCGACTTGAAAGAATGAGGGCATTTAAGCGTTTGGGTTTTCCCGAGGATATACGTTGGATTATTGAAGCTAAGGTACGTTTAGCAGGTGAGTTTCATGAATCATTTGTTAGACGTATGCCAGGTATGGGAAGAAGTTCTTACTCTAAAAAGAGAAGAGCTAAAAGAATGAGAGTCTGTCATAAGTGTGCAAGGTGGAACTGTAATAGGCTCTGTAGGAGTAAAGGAATGATTTCAGTAAATCGAGAGGACAAAATTCAATTCATAAAGGATGGACTGAGTAAAGAGTCATTGGATGATATCATTCGGACTCTTGAGACGCATCCTAGTGGTGGTGTTCATGTTGTTTTTCTTGATTTAATGAACTTATTCAATACAGAAAAGGAACGCTACAGTCTTGGGGATCTGACTGTAAAAGACCCTGTTTGCCAGTTTATAAGAAAATTGGATGGGAAGCAAATCCTCGGCTCATAGAAGCCGTTACTGAACGAAAAATCAGAGGAAGATGTGAGCCACAATCACAACTACTGTACATATTTGTCTACCTTACTTTTCCTTTATCTTTTTATCTTTACAGTTGCTTTTTGACTTTATGTACATTTCTCTTCTTTTTAAGTTTACCTTTTCAGCAACTTTTTGACTTTCCTTACATTCCGTATTCTACTTTGTTCACGCCATTATTACACTTGTCAATTTTGCACAGTATTTTTCTGATATTATCTGATTTGCGTGATTTCTTTGTTTTTGCTTTTGTATTATAAAGATGCATTTCAGCAATCACACTTTGCAAAATGTCTGAAGGAGAGAGTAAAGAGGAGGAAGAGGTTGAAAAACCATCAAAATGTGGATTTAAATCTATCTGTGTTTTTGGTGAATCTTTTGCTGGAAAGAATGTAGAATTTCTGCTAGCAGCAACTGAACTTGGTCATGCATTAGCTGCTAGAAAGATTGCTTGTGTGTATGGAGGAGGGCTTAATAGCTTAAAAGGAAGTGCAGCCTTTTCTGCCAACATTAGAGGAAGCAAAATACTGAGTATCCTTGTGAATGGTGTAAATGATAAAAAATACGCCATCGGTAAAACATTAAAGGTTTCAAACTTGCCTGAACGTATTGGATGTATGCTTTACAGTGCTGAAGCCTTTATTGCTTTACCTGGTGGTTTAGAAGCATTAGATGGAATTTCCAGCATTGCATATTGGATTAGCTTGAATTTTCATCAGAAGCCAGTAGGTTTATTGAATGTTAATGGTTTTTATGATAGTTTGCTATCTTTTTTAGACCAAGCTGTGGAACAAGGATTCATACCCCAAGCGACTCGCCGTGCCATAATGTCTGCCTCAACTGCTGATCAGCTGATTGACCAACTACAGGACTATAAACCTAAACCAGATCCATCAGTGAAAAAGATAGATTGACAATCTCCAACCAGCAGTCAGAAGCATGAGCCAGACACCACTCTCCGGTTGTAACTTTCTTAAGTCTTATGGTTTTACTCCCAAAATTTCTGTTATATGTGTGTTGCTTATGCATTTTTTTTAATCCCCCCCACACTTAATGTAGACATTGTCCCCAATGTCTTCAGTAGATTAGCAAAAAGGGTTTATTAAAAAGATATGCATAAGCAACACACATATATTAGTTTGAGAATGAAGTAATTAAATAAAGATCTATGCAGAAAATATTTAAAGTAAGTATGAATGCAATTGGAGTAAATATAAATATGAATAAAAGACCTAGGGATCAGACTTCACTTAATAACTTCGGATTGAATCACCTATCTACACTAATCCAATTTTAACTCCCTTAATTGATAGTCGAGTTTCCCTAAATTAATTACTAGCCTCTTCCAAGGTCAAGTAATTCTATAATTAATTGCTAATCCACTATATTCCTATGTGAATTAAAACAACTAATCATGCATTAGGATTTATGGAACTCATTAAGACTACATAAACTATATGAATATATTCCTATTTCATATGCAATTTACGATTTTAATTATAGGTTCCATACACATGTATCTCCTTCCGGTCTCAACACACATATTGAGTTCATTCAAAAGGTAGCCAATCAATTGAAAGCATTAAGAGCAATAATTAAAACTCAATCTAGGAAATAAAATCGAAATTAGTTTCAATAGATTAGAATTCAATCCGTTATTATCAAGTTACGTCATCATCCTAGGAAGATGAAAAATTAGAACATAATGAAATTAAACACAAACATAAAATAGAATAAAAATATCATCACATTCATGATACAAACATAAGGATACAATTATAAATGCATGAAAATAAAAATATTATCCATCCATATAGGAGGTAAAACCTTCCATGTAGGAGGAAAACCTAGCCTTCCATGTAGGAGGAAAACCTAGCCTTCCATGTAGGAGGCATACAAGAACTAAAAATGCATGAACTACTATCTAAGATGCATGAATTAATGAATGTTGCAAATGCTCTCCACTTCTACCTATTTATAGGTGAATGAATCAGCTGCAAGCCATAAATCTTGACACTTGGCTACCAATCACATGCTTTAGCCACCCTTTTTGATTTTCGCAGCACACTTCTTCTGACTTGTTGGTAATTTTTGACCACCAGAATGGCAGATTTACATCTTCCTGTCAACATAGGAGTTATAGAGCCGGATCTTATCTTTCAAATGCCACAAAGAACTCCTAATTTTGACATTTCTATCTCAAGTTATGATCAGATTGGTAGTCAAAGGTCAGATTCCGCCAGAACCACTGTTTTATCTTCCAAGCAGAATTTGAGATCCTTAGATCCCGAACTGGGCTTTTCTTTAAACATGAAAGTTGTAGGGCTTCTTCTTATATTTTTAACCATATAAAGAACAACCCATTCCAGCATCTAGAACTCCAGATATAGCCTAAAACCTGAAACAGAGTCAAAATACAGCATTATCTAAAATATTTGATTTCATTTCAAATTCAAGATCCATTCACAAAATGCAACTAAATTTATTAAATTTAACAAGATAACATCCAAAAATGCATCATACAAGAAAAAATAAATATGTAAATATTTTACGTATCACCCCTCACTACTTTCCTTGCCGTAAACAAATGACATTTATTTTTAAACTTTCCTCTTTCACTCAATCAGCTTTGACAAATGCAATAACAATTTGACCAAAATCTAAAATATTTTTCTTAAAATAAACATAATATTTAGTCACAGGTGAGGCCTTGAGCTTTGCAAAATTCGGGTAATTTGTACAAGTATTGTTACAATATTAAATTTTTTAAAGCAAAATTTATACGTAGCCTTCTAAAATTTTAAACATTTTCATTATAATTCTTAATAAATTATTTTTCAATCCCTCTAATATTTTTATTCTAGCTTTGCCCCTATACTTAATTACTTATTTATGAAAGTGATGATTATTACATTATTCAAAATTTATAAGTAGCACTATTAATTTCATACTTTTATTTTTGTTATAATTATTCATTCATTTATTAACTAATAATATTAAAATAAATAAAAAATAAAGTTAATTATTAAATTTCATCATAACAATATCAAATGCATGTTTATTTTTTATTATATTTTTTCATCATTTGTTTTAATGTCACAAGTGAATGGGATGAACAAACAATTATAACAAAAGTAAACATAAAGAATTAATTAATAATATTAATTATAAAATTTAAATTATATAATTATCAAATTTTGTATAAATAAAGAATTAATTATTGTGTTTATCCTATTTTTTATTATGACATAATTTTTTTGGCCGATATAATCCAATAATTATTAAAATATGTATGAACACCCTTTCTCAAAATATATATACATCCACGTATCATTAGGAAAAAAATATGGATTTGTATCTTCTTTTTTTCTTTCTGTTATTTTTGAAGAGATAAATATATAATTTTTATTTTAAGATATATTAAATTTTTATTAGGATCCACTAATTCAAACAAAAAAATTATATATCTATCTTTTTTTTGAAGTTCATCACACACATTTCCTAAGAAATGTACCAAACCCAAATCTAAAAAATATGCAAGCACATAATCATATAAAATATCACTTGTAATATATATTTTTGGCTAAATTGATTTTTTTTTATTTTTTTACATTTATTTAATTTTTAATTAGCTCTATATAATTTTAACATTTTGAATTGAATTCTTATACTTATTTTTTATTTTTAATTGGGTACATTAAGTTATTTCAAAAGCCATTTAATAACATTATATTCTAAAATATAAAATAATATATATTTATCACTAAAATATTATCTTTATAATTTTTTAGTATTTCAAATATTATTTTTAGTATAAATATAAAAATTAAATAACAATGGAGGATAATTTTTAATATGTAAATATACTAAAAGAATGAAATGTAAAGAGCAAAAAATTAATAAATAATTTATTAATTTTACTTATTGATAATTCTAAATATGCTTGATCCTTTGCCAATGATCAAATTGAGTTAGTGGCCTGCACAAGGAACAAATGTTAGATGCACACAATGAAAAGAAGTTTGTTAAGTACACTTCAATGCCTAAGTTAGTATGTGAACAACCTAATGGAATACCAAAAAAGTGTATTGGTTGTGATGACATAGTTGGGGCCTTTTATAGGACTTAAGACATTTATGAGAGTGCTAAAGTTTAGGCTAATTTTAGGTTATTGCTAATTGAGTTTGTGATTGCACCTAATGGCTAATATCATGGCTTAAGTTAGGTTAATAGGATTGGTATCTTAGTCACTGTTGACTAGGTTGGCAAGATTTGAGGTAGGATGGGTTCACTTATTAAAGTTCTATCTAGAAGGCTTGTTCTAGTTGACATGGCCATTGGTCTGACTAGGTGTGATTTAGTTAACTAATTTTGTATTTATCACTTATATAGGTTAAATGATTATAATTAAATAATTTTTACTTCATGTTTTATTCATTTAAACAATTTATTAATTTTATTTTTATAAGTTAGATAATTAAGCATATAACATTAACTTCAAATTTCATTCTTTCAAATAATTTATTAATTTAACATTTATAAGTTAAATAATTAGGTAAGGTTCACTTTTTATTTGTGATTTTTAAATAAGGTATATGATTGTTGTGGATAAATCAATAAACTTATAGTTATGATTGTATTGTAACATTATATTTTAGGACAAAACGTCATTTATACTGCATTAAATATAATTATAATATAAAATTTATAGTTTAATAATACTAAATTTAGCCATTTATAATTTTTTATTTTATATTGTTAAGTTGTTAAAAAATCACTTTCATAAGTATTTTAAGCTATTAAATTATTAACAAAATATTTAATTGTTATAATTATTTTAAGCTAACGAACTAAGTTAAAATGAGTTGTTCATGAGCTTAATTGAAGTTAAGCTTTAACTAAAAAAATTAGCTCAAATTAAGTTTGAGTCAAGGTATAAGATAAATAAACTTAAAGTGAGTCAAGTTTGAGTTGAGACCAGCTTAATTTAACTCAATTCATTACCAGCCCTACATGTGATTGACTACAAGGTTCTAAAGACAAATCTTTAGGTAGATAGTCAATTATGCTATTCTCGAAAGTAACTCTATGGGTGCATAGTCGATTATATAATCAACTAGAAGGTTTTAAAAGCAAATCTTCAAGCAAATAGTTAACTATGTAGTCAACTATGTTATCTCTAAGAGCAAATTTGCAGGTGCATACTCATCTATATAGTCAACTATAACCTAAGTTTGCAAAATTCCACTATGAAAACACTATTCATTCAAGATTTAATCTTTAAAATTTCATCTTCTAAGTCATAATACTTAAATAATGCATCATACATTGCATCCAACACCATACCACTTAGATTTAACTAAGATTTACAAATCAAATTAAGTAGATTCCTTAACTTTCATAAGATTTATGAAATTATAGATATATCTAGTCTCCATTAACTTAATCATGCAAAAATTATTTAAATTTTACTAAGATGTTTACTCAATTAGTATGGTTGAGATAAATCAAGGTTGAGTTACTCCAATAATTCAAAAACCAAAAGATTGGAGTTATAGTTTGGGATCCCTCTTTGAATAAAAGCCTTTAATTATTCCTAATCCAAAGGAAAATGAGAATAACCAACCTTGATTAAGTTAAGAAACAAGTGTGGTTAATGAGGCTTGATACATTAAATTTATAAAGAAAAGATGAAAGAGAGGGAGCTGAAGAGTGAGAGAGATTATAGAAAAATAAGGAATAATGACAGAGAATTTAATAGGGGTGGCCTGATCTTCACAGCATAGGTAGATCAAGTAAATCAAAACAAAGTTAAAAGAAAGATATGAGCGCTGCACTCCAAAATTGAGGAAGGAAATTGGGAGTGATAAGCTTTGAATTTAGGGTGGTTCGATGACCTGACAAATGCAAATAGCCAACCAACACTATAAGGAACGTGACCTACTACTTAAACCACTTGTTTAACCATGAGCATGAGTTAACCAATCCACACAACAACACACCTGGGTTGAAGCACAAATTGGAGGTTTTTATGAATTTGAATCATCAATTTTATAAAGGAAGATTAGTAAAGTAAGGTTTCACAAGAGTAAAAGAAGATAAATTTCTTACACTTTGGAAAAGAAACACTCAAATTGGTATTATATTCATGAACTACTGAATTCTAAGTTACATATATTCCTATTTATACTACTTTTAGGAAAATATAAATAGTAATTATTATACTTAAGAAAATACAAAGCTTTGATTATCATTAAATTAAAAATAGAAATTATCCTCAAATTATCCTTATTTGTTACACTCTTGATTAGGAAAATGTCTTTGGATTTGCTGCACACCATATTGAAAATATGCCTAAATTCATTGAACTTTATATTTGGAGAATATTTTCAAATTTATTGTGCTCTATATTAGGAAAATATGTCCACATTCGTTGCACTCTGTAATAGGAAATCATCTTTTAATTTGTAGCACTTCATATTAGAAAAATGTGTTCAGATTTGTTGCACTCCAAATATCTTTAAATTTCTTGGGCTTAGATGAGCAGTACTTAAACTCTATTTATGTCTTCTACTTGGGCTCTTTGGGCCAAAATTACATTTATATGAGCTCCAATTGCTTCTTGTATTCTTTTGAGCCTTCTTCTTGTCATTAGGCCTTCACTTAGAGTCAACTCCTTCTCTATTTGAGCTTGATCATACAAAATGCTGGATTGGTTCATATCAAATAGAGATTTTGTTTAAAAAATTAAAGAAAGGTTAGGCTTAGGACTAAATTGAAAAATGTCCTTACTTAACTTTAATTGTACTTTAGCCTTTAGATATTTTGTTTGCCTTTTTTTCATAACTATTTCATACAAAACTTTTATTCTATATTTCATTATATTAAATTTTCATTATTTCCTATGCAAATATTTTATTTTAAATTTAATCATCATAATTAAGTAGCAATCTTTCATACAAGATACTTTAATCATTTTTAAATTTACTAAAGGGTGTAAGAATAAGTCAGCCCATTAAAAAAATCCATATCCATTTTCTATTTGTAACAAAATAGCCAACAAACTTCAATGGAGAAATAAAACTGTTAAATTAAAAAATAAATTAAGCTTATGCTACCAAAGGTGTGAGCATGTGTACAAGTAAAAAATTTCCATTATCAAAAGGGATAAAGTGAGTGTTATGAGTGAGTTTGCATACTTTCCAAAATTTATCAAATAAAGCTGCTTAAAATTTTTTTTAAGGGACAAAAATAAAATTATCGTAAAAATTAGGTGACCAAATTTGTATTTTGACCTATCAAATATTCCCATTCATTTTAGGACAAATTGCACACACTTGCTATAAGGTTTAGTATAATTGTATTCATACATATTTTATTTTAAAAAATATACAATAATTATTCTTTCTCTTTAATTTTAAACATTCTTTCATCTGTCCTACTCTAGAAATATAAAAGATAAGTTAGTGTATAATTTTAGAAATAAAAAAATATTTGTAATTAGATTAATTTTTTTAAAAGGGTAAAATGTAATTTGCTTTCCATTTTCATGGGGGTTTTATGTTATATATTTTTTGATATACAAGAAATTTTTTTTATAAAACTTATACTACTACAAAAATTCAAATATAGGTTAGCTATTTAACAAAAACTGTATCAATTAGCAACCAACATCAATTATATATTATATAACTATACAAGCATTGTTATATATTAGATTTTTACATCAATTATATAACTAATATGAAAAACCTACAATAATATATATTCTTATGTAAAAAATTTGACATTGTTTATTCAGGAAAAATGTAATTTGAAAAGATAAAATGCTAATTTTAAATTGTAAACCATTGTGAGAAAAAACATTAAATGTTGGTTTTGTTTAAAATCTGACATGTAATGTTGTATAGACTGTTAATTTCATTAAATAACCAAGGTGGTGCAATTTGGCCCCCTCCTAAACCTTTTTTGTTTTATATACACCTATCTATTCCCTATATAGCTTTATAGAACTTCCTAATTTCAATAGAAACCACTATTTCCTATGACTTTTATCCCAATTTTATACAATAAATTAAATAACCAAAAGTGCGAAAATAGTGGACCTATAAATAAATAATAGATAATATCTCTCAAAGCGAAAGAAGAAAATTGCAATATTGAATTTTGCATATGAGTAGACATCACAACTAGTTGAAACCCATTGTAAGAAAAAAAATGCATAAGCACATCACAATTTGATATATAAAGTAATTAACAAGAGCATCATAATTTGATAAGTGCATTAATTACAAAGATTAGTTTGTTATCAATACTTAGAAAAATTAAATTCCTTACCTACATAATGCAATTCATCATTTCTAAAACATTATAAAATTTATGAAAAATATATCACAATAATAGCCAACAAAATATAAATGATTATGAAACTAGATACTAATAAGTTTTTGCAAACATAAACATAAAACCTAATTAATTTTTTATATTTACATGTTGCATTTTTATGAGCTAATAAAGCATTAGTAAGTTATTGGTAATACCACTTAAGTTTAACCTAAATAATTGATATGGTGCAATTTAGCCCCATTCTAAACCTCTATTCCTTCTATACATACCTATGTGTCATGACCTAAACTTGATTGTGATTAGCATGGATCCCGCTACTTAGTTTCCATGAACCTTGACTTTAACTACACTAATTTTACCTAATGAAAATCTATCTAATTCTGTGGTGACTTAAAACTCATTTTAAGTTTTAAGAAAAATGAATAGAGTTTCCCTTATTTTTGAATATTTTTCAAGGGTTATACACCCTGATTTCTAAAACTTATAAGTCTAGCTAACTTAAACAACATAGAATACACATGCCAATATACAACCTCAACATATAAACTACATAAACATGAATATAATGCTTTTCTAGTCTTAACTTTAACCCCAACTTGATTCTAACTAAATCTTAATTGTCAAATTCTTCTTTGCATTTCCTTAGATTCCTGCTTGAACTACTTAATTTGATATTCTTAAGTTAAACCTTGAAATATTAAAAAAAAGGAGTGAGTTATGAAAACTCAATATTTGTATATTTATACAAAAGAGTATTATCCATGACTAATTAAAACAATCTAAATACTCTTGTTAAATAATTAATAATGGCCTTATCGACACTTATACTTTATCTAATAGTCTAGTATTCACACCTTTACACCCATACCTATATTAATAGTCTTATACCTATAGAAGTGATAGAACTTAAAGGATCTTTCATAATCCCACAATCATTTAGTTCATTCACAATGTCAAAAAGAAATTAATTCAATATTAAAAATGGAGCAAGGCTCCCAAAATAAACTATTTCATGTATAAATATCCACTATTCATGTTTTCATATCTAGCAAATCATAGAGGCCTTTTCATAGCTAATTATATAATCATAATATCATATAACAAGTAGATAATCACATATGCCTATCTTATAAGTCCTGGCCAACCTTATACCCATTCTTACCCTTCCATCCTTATTCTTTTTGCACCAACTTATACCCTTAGTGCCTTTTTCTACTTGGATACTATTAACTGTTAAGCAAATAATTCTTAATCACATTTCACATATCAATCAAGAATTTCATCACTTTTCACATATTCATATTCATACATAATAGCAATCCCATCATTCACATAATCATTGTTTACATAATATTTTGAACGTAATCCATATTAATGATGATGTCAAGATACAAATCATGCTATCGTTGCTTCACAACATTCCAATCATGGTCACATTCCATTACAAAGAATACTGTAATATCATATAATAATGCCACATCTTTTATAAGTGGTCACAACTTAATTACAAGCATGACTTTTCACAATTACATATGTAAATATGTACATATATATATATATATATATATATATATATATATATATATATATATATATATATATATATATATATATATATATATATATATATATATATATATATATCAACCAAACATCAACCAATATAATGCTTTATTGCACTATTTCCAAGAAACCACTAAGATTAATTATCAATATATAAATGATGTATCTAAGGAATCATTAAACATTATTATACTATCATAACCAAAGATAACTATAATCACAAGGTCCCATGTTCATTCATATTAAGATATACAACTACATATATTTAATCTTGCCATTTTACAATATATACAACTTTAGTATATAAAGTGGGTAATATAACAATTAAGTAAAATAGTGTTTGAGAAATAGATATACACTTATCCTGAGACACTTTTCCATTCTTAAAGGCCCTAAAATATCTATGATCATATTTTTTCTTTTTTCATATTTGACTATTTTTCTTTAAGGTGACCACACAAAGCTCATCTATGGCAAGACTACATCAAATGTTAATAGAAACGAGGCAGGACAATAACTCTTGTTGTTATATTGGTGCCATGGTCCATGGCCTTCCATGTACTTGTTGATGGCCATCATGATTAAAAGGAACTGATGCTAATAAAAGTAATACACGATAGCACAAAACTAAAGGTGAAGGGGAAGGGATGTTGGTAATGGAGATAAAGGAGAAAGAAAGAGAAAGGGGAATCAAGTGTAATGAGAGACAAGAAATAGAAATATAAAAATGGAAGTTTTAAGCTTTGATATGGTGCTTCTTGGTACACCATAGGCTCAAACCTTTTTAGATCTCAATCTTACATCTCTAATTAAAATTAATCCTAGCCTTTCATCTTTTAAGAAATTTTTTTTTATAAAATTTCCTTTTTCAACTTCATTTAAAAATCCCCACGTTAAGTCTTTCAATACTTTAATAACTTTAAGAAAATAACAAATTGTTTAAGTATCACTTTAGGGTAATACACCATGTATCCTTTATACAATTTTAAAAAACTTTTTGGGTGAATAAAAGTGTGAAAACAATAGACTTATAAATAAATAATAGAAAATATCTACCAAATTTAAAAAAGAAAATTGTAATGTTGAATTTTGGCATATGGGCAAACATAACACCTATTCAAACCCAGTATAAAAAAATGTATAAGTATATTACAATTTGATAGATGCATCAATCATAAAGAGTACTACAATTTGATAGGTGCATTAATCATAAAGAATATTAGTTTATTATCAATGTGCTCAAAGAAATTAAAATTTTTTACTTATGTAATGCAATTCATCATCTCTCAAGTACTATAAAATTTATAAAAGTTGCATCATTATAATAGCTAATAAAATATAAATGATTATGAAAATAGATAGTAATAAGTTTTCTTAAGAACAAATATAAAATCTAAATGAATCTTTATGTTTACATGTTGCATTTTCACAGGCTAATAGAGCATTAGTAAGGTGTGAGCAATACAACTTAAGTTTAATTTAAATCTTCTTGTACTGAAGATTGTGCAAGCACAAACACAAAATTTGAAGAACTCCATACAAAATATATCAAGATATATATCATGGAAGAGTAAAGCAAAATATTTGGTGAGCATACATTGTCAATTGAGATAAGGTGAGAATATTTCATGCAATAAACTTTCCTTTCTTAGAGATCTTCTTAGGATTGAAAAAGATTTTAGAATGAAATTTGCAATTGGCATTAGTCCATATTAATCTTTCATTTTCGACTCTTGCCAATAGTTTTGTAAAGTTGGCATTAAAGTGATATTATTTTAGTTCAGAAGTTAGTTTTGTATAAAAACTTATTTTGAAAATGGTAATGTTATTTGTTTTAAAAATTTTAAATTTCTTGGGAAAACATGAGGAAACTTAGTTGGTGACTTTAAATTGACAAACCATCTAAATGTAAACATCATGCTACTAAAAAAACTTTAACATCAATTTTGCAATGAAAATTGACATATAATTAGTGATTAACTATATTTTAGATGTTAGTTAGTTTGTAAATAACTGATGTGGTGTGTTATAGAATTCCACATTAGCTATTTATTAAAAATTGATATATTATATAACTTACATGTTGATTTTTTTTATTAATAATTGGTATTTTTTCTAAGGCCCTTTTTAACTAATTTTTATAGATTAACTATTTATCCAAATCAGCATCAATAATGGAGTAACACCAACATAAGCTATTTCTAATAACCATCTAAATACTAATTGACGACAACAACAACAGGAACAGATATTGTATGATTAGAGGAATTTCTATATAAATTGTTCTAACTTTCATTTACATATCAATTTCAATAATAACACAAGAAAAAGACAAAACGGACCATGTTAGTTACAAATAGAACATTGTCATTTTGTTAAGGTTACATATATGCAAACACACAGATAAAAAATTACAACCAGATATAATTTTAAATTTAACATTGCATAGTCAAATACATATAATTGAGATTATATTCATTTTAGTGCAACTTTGGCCTTAAGATGATAGCTTACCTATATCTCTCATATTTTATCAATTTGCTCCTAAATGTATGGCTTGGGATTGCTTTTAAAACACTACAATTTGTAAATAATTAATATGTTAACATTAAGAATAATTTAAGTAAATGTGTGAATAATTGTAAATAAGTGAAAATGATTACATTGTGTAGGTTTCATTGACTTTTCTTCATTTTATGATCATCTTAGACATGTATCACATGACATAACAGTGACACTCCATATTGCTTATTTATTTAGGGCCTTATATCAAATGAAATAGTAGGTCAGTTTCAACCAAGTGATGCACAAGCTATTATTGCAAAGGTTATAATGTTCTTTAGAAAATTTATCTTCACTTCCTTCTATTTTATATTGACTTTTACTTCTAATGTTAGGCTTTGCAAGTAGCACGCTTGCATAGCATGATCAAGTACCTTTTTAATACTTGATTATAGTCCTTTGCTTAGAAGATTAAGCTAGTACATGACCTTTTTTTAGGAGGTAAAGCATGATCAATATCTAATGGCATCTATAATATAATTTCATAACAAAATATCAAAATTGTTATACAATAATCACTTAATCATAAATATTGCAAAAGTGAGGCTTACCTCTCGTGGTATGACATCATGCATCATTATTTCTTGGGCTGTGTGTTGAGTTGTCATGATCGAAATCTGATTATGACTGGTGTGGATTTTGCTATCTAGCTTCCACTAGTCTCAACATTATTTATACTAATTTTTCCTGCAGGATATCTCTTTGTTTCTATAGGGGCTCACATGATACCTTAAATTTTTAGAGAAAAATGAATAAATTTTCTTTTATTTTTAGACACTTCTTGAGGGCTATATACCCTAAATCATGTAACCTAGAAATTTTACAAATATGACAGTGACATAGAATGCCTTCTACACTGCACTACCTTAATATATATATATATATACAGATAAATGATTTAACACATTAAATATTGAATGCATATAATCTCTATCTTTAATCCCTAGGTTTGATCCTAATAGAATCCTAACTATCAAAATTGTACTTAGATTGCTTTAAACTTTTGCATGAGTTATATAACTTTATAGCCTCAAATTAACTCCTGGAAATGTTAAAAGAAAGGAACGAGTTTTATAATTTTAGTAAGTATATATCTACTAGTCTATTATTAGTTTCCAATGATTAAAATAATTAAGTATTGATGAAGTAGTAAAAAATAGGAATCTATCACAAACTCTGTGAACTAGATGACTTCATAGCCTTAAATTGACTTTTGCAAATGTTAAAAGATAGTAATGAGTTTTATAATTTCAGTGAGCATATATCTACCAATCTATCATTAGTTTCAAATGATTAGAATAATTAAATACTAATTAAGCAGTAAAAAAAAAGGAATTTGTCACAAAATTAGTTTCTGGACATTCAATTTTAGGTACCAAATCCTTGAATGATATATTCACTTATATATAACTCAATTTCCTATTTCACATCATAAATCATAATAGCTTTAGCCATTCAATTTACTCAATATAATCACAATTCCATATACAACCTATTTTGGATAATCATCAAACTTCTAAGCAACCAACAAGGCCTAATCACAATTGCATTAATTAAAAATATTCAAAGACAACTAGATGTCAATATTATAACATAATTCATAGTAGTTTAAAATAAATATGCATGCATTTTTATTTTAACTCTTAGGTTAACCTTATACCTTCACCAAATTGTCCATTCTTATCCTTTTAGGGTTTGCTTTCTACCATTCACAAGCTTTTTACTAGGAATTTCTCACTTGATTTTTACATCATTGCCCTTATCATATTTTTTATTTCAAATGCCGCTTATAGCATAATTTATAATATAATATATTTGCTCAAGCTTAAGCTCTACATATCATAATTGTTATACATTGCCAATATAAAATAGCTATGTCATCATCATGGGTTAATATTAAAACACGTAACAGTATATGTATAAAATCACCGCCATGCTTTCTTGCATAGCCACAACATTCAGATATCAATGTAAACTTAATCACAACTAATCATTAGTCAGAAATAACACCACCATGCTTTCTAAATATGGTTAATCAACATTTACTTGAATTGGTAATGACATCTATACCATGGATATTAGTTCTAAATCATTCCTACATAATCATAAAATAATTCAATCGTAATTTATACTACATGATTGTACTTTCAAGAACCCATACATGGATGTATATATATATCTAATATGTATCATTAATAAAAAGAGTATAGATTATAACATTTAAACATCATATTATTAAGATGTTAATTCAGGGTGAGATATATACTTACTTGGTAATGCCTATCTACTACAAGAGCTCAGAGTAGTTCATTTTCATCTTTCTTTTATCTCTCTCATAATAAGAAGGACACTAACAGTTTGCCAGCAATAAGGACGTGTTGAGACACTAGCAAAAGGAAATGATTGAATAGCATTGCACAGATGCTTCCCTTAGCTTTGATTCACCACCCTTACAATGACAACTTGTAACACCTAATGATGGCTCACACTAACAACAATTGTTAGAAATTAACGCAGATCACACTAAAAAACCCAAAACCCTATTACTTATATGCATTGCTACTTTGGCTCCAATCAGCTTCCCATACTTATGGTGCATAGTGACTTAATGGAGAAACACTTCTATTATGTGGTGCATGGTGATATGATGCTGGAAATGCCATGGATGACAATTAGTAAAAGAAGAAGAGAGAGAAGGAATGCGGGAGAAAGAGAGAGAAAAAAAAGAAAAGTTTTTTATTGCGGTGAAAGAGAAAGAAAAAAGAAAAATGGAGCCACGGAATCCAATCTGGTACTTTTCATGCATCATAAGCTCAAATCTCCTGTAAATCCTATTCATCCATTTATTTCTAAAACCCATTTTCATATAAATTTCTTTCCCCATCTTAGCTATCCATTTCCCTTTTATAAAATTCCTTAATTAAGATTCTAATTTAATACTTTATTATTTTATAAATATTAGAGGAATAATTTATCAAATTATAGTACATATACATATCATAATTCATCATGTTCCAAAATTTTAAAATATTCTTGTAAATTTATAAATTTATAAATAAAATCACCCACTAAAACTAATACATATATATATATATATATATATATATATATATATATATATATATATATATATATATATATAAATTTCTACATTCTCAACTTTCAAGTATCCTAAACCTTATTAGTTGTATATAATTATACTTAATTAATACTTTTATCAAGTAAAATCAATATAATACTTATTTAATAAGAATTTACAATATTCTTATTTCATTTTGAAAATGATAAATACAATTTAACTAGACTTGCTTCTTAAAATAATTATTCTAAGCATTTTAAATAATAATAAAAATTCTAAATTTTACCTTAGGGTATTATACATGTGTTGCCTCTAGTTATGCTTACTTATCAATATCACCCTAGATTGTATAGTCTATGTGATATGGATATTGGAATTCATAATACGATGTAATTCCCTAGTCAGTGTAGGCTTCATACAAATACTTATAATAAGAGAGGTGTAAGCTACATGCATATTCAAATGGCATCTTTGATAGTGAATAAAGAATAATTCTTACCCATCATCTTTTTCTACATAAATATGCAAAGTTAGGTTTTAAAGGTCTAGTACTCAACCTTAAACCACAACTTGGTGTGATCATGATCAAGGAGGCACCTAAACTATGAAATATGAGTTAGTAAACACAAACAACAAGATTAATGGATTTTCAATCATAAGAAAAGCAAGTAGAATGAGACATAATAATACACCTTTAAGAATTGAATAAGGACCTTTGATCATGTAATAAGGATCTTATAGGCTTTGTTTATTGTCCGAATTCCTTTAGTTGGCATTGTTACCTTAATCATGCCAGTTGTATGCTTGTTAACAACCACCTTCACTTTATCATCAAATGATGGTTAATGGTGGAACTTATGGCTTTTTTATGCACACTTGGCATATAGGAGTCTTGTCATTATTAGAATATATAGGGCTCTACCTTGCTAATGGAAAGGCTTACATAAACATTTGCCTCAAGTAGGCTCATTGAATATCTTTTATGTTAGCGAGCAAGTGCAAAAGGATTGACATTTCCAACTTATTAGTAGTTAAACTGGCTAACACCTCTAGCTCATTAATGATTGGCTCACTAACAAATGGCTTGCTAGATATCTCAAACCTTAACTATGCTAGATGTTGGGTGGATAATTGCTCAATCATAGCACTCACCTACTATTGTGCTTGTTCCTAGATGGCTCTTTGTATCTATGCCTTCCAACTGTATACTAACATAAGTTATTAAATTAGTGGTGATCTTCTTGATAAGTATTGCTATATTAAATTTTAAAGGTTCTTCTTAACAATGCTTTGAAAGGTTAAAGTAATCCTTGATGGTTAAACTTCATCTTAAACCTCAAACACAATCAAGATGCTCCTTAGGTCCCATTGGAATGGCCAAAATATCTATCTTTCTTGCTAAATGAAACTCTTATTAGGAGGCTTTTGTGTGAAACCATTTTATTGCATTCAATAAATAAAAGATATTTATTTTTTATATGAAATAAGAGCTTAAAAAATAAATAATACATTTAAAGTAAACATTGAATAATTACAATATTCTTCATAATTGCCTGATTCTCTGGGGTCATCTACTGCCCCTTCAAGTCTACTTTGACTTGTTTCTATAACTTTTAGTGAGACATGTGAAGTGGCTCATCAAATTTATCGCTAGTATTTAAAGCAAGTTTTCCTTTCACTGGAGCTTGCTTTAACTTTTAGTATCTTCCCCTAGAGAGCTTGTATGTATAGGTGTTTTCCCCTCATTTCTCTTTGTTTGTCATACTTAGATCCTATTGACAAAAATATATATTAGTTCACAATTAAGTATGAATGATATATAAAAAAATCATAAGAAAAAATGGCAACTAGTATGCCTAAATTACTTAAACATGCATGGTATTACATTATTGCAAAAACTTCCATGCTCATTGGTTGATAAAGTTATAAACTTGAAATAGGTTTTTCTTTGCCTTGGTCTTTGACTTGATATATTTCCATCTTAACCTTATATTGAAGTTTCTCTACCATTTTATCACTTGCCATAATGCTTTCCTATAAATTTTTGAGTTTTGAGAACATCAATAGCACTCGATAATAAAATAAAATACACATCATGTAATTATATGTGATCATTTTAGATAGATATTTTTACATATCTTAAACACAAAGTAAAATCAAGTTGTACATACTAAGACATTTCGCCAAAGGTTATCCTTTAATAGTGGTAGGACACATTTTCAATCTATAAAACTAATGAGATTTTCATCTATGCTATGACTTTTATGTAACTGCTTAATAAAGCTAGAGTTGGACTAATTGACTACCTTTTGGCATTGAAGCCCTAATTACTCTTTATTTAAATTCTTAATAAAGACCAAGTAACATTTAATTAATTCATTTTTTTATATTTTCTAAATTTTTTATTAAATTCTTAATTATGACATAAAATAAATGAAATTAAAATTTTTGAGTGGTTTACTTCCCTTTGAATTAGGAACTCCCTTTAATTCCTAATTTTTTAATTATCGTAATTAAATAATGAAAGGATTACTTTAGAATTCATAAAGGATGTACTTGTCTATTTCTCATTCCATTTAATCTTTTAGGTCCCTGCTTTGCCTTGATGGTTATGTCTTAATGTCCTTAAGCTTATATATGATGGATAGACTTTTGCAATCATGTGCGCCTTGTCACCCTTAACATGTATGACACTAATGGATTTCATCATTGTAAGACCTGTTTTGCTCTTTTGGTTATCACTAATTGCTTCACCAATAGGATCCATATTATGATTGTTTCAAAAAGAAAAAAAATACTATTAATAATGTATAACTATATAAAGATAAAGTTAAAAGTTGACATTGCTTAATGATCAAGAAAGTGGCAATTATACCAATTATACTCACAATAAATGCTACATAGTAGGAATAGCAAAAGATATAATATACATTAATTTACATTAATGTAATAGAACTTAAATTAGAATAATCTACATTAATTTACAAAAACCTTCACTAATTTACATAATTATGGTACAAATAAGGTTTATTCCATTATATATTATAACCTCATACCCTTTGATCACTACTAAAGCATACAATGGCATACACAATAATGTAAAATGAAGATATCCATAAACATCACCATCAAATAGAGAATTAACATAACTATACATATATATATATACATCTCTTAAAATTGACTAAATCTTAAACTCTAAATCTTAACTCCTAAATTCTATACTAAAATCAATAGAGAATATAATGCTAACAATGAAAAAGGCTAACATAATACACACAAACATGAATGTCACAACCAAATAAAATAAAATAATTATTAATATTAAAAAATAATGAAATTAAGACAAGACACCATACCTGAGAATAATATCGATGACAATAAAGAGCTTAAAGCAGATTGAGAATGATACAGTAATTTAGTAATCTTTGGAGAAATGATTAAAGTATAGGAAGAGTTATTACTAGAAAACATGAATTTTATATGGAGTGTAAAAGAAAAATAGAAAATAAAATGAAAGTTATTCAAGTAAAAACTATAGACATCAATTTCTAATATATAATCAATGCTTTAACAAAATCATATCAGTTTATATAAAATTAATGTCTAAAGTTATATCCATATTTATAAAAACATTGCCACTTCCTATTACTTTATACATCAATCATTTTTAAAAAATTGATATCTATGTATGGATGTATTAACATGTTACTTTCTTACAAATATTATATGTACTAAGTTTTCCCAAACATTGAAGAACCAAAAGGTTGGCATGCCTTTAGATATTGATTTATGAATTAACCAATGTCTAAAAGTTAGGTTGGAGCAAAGATGTTAGTTCTATGTTTGAACCATCACATTAATTTTTCATATATTTTAAAAAATATCACTACGTTAAATTATGTGTGAAGTTAAATTATTATCATAAAATATAAAAAATAATAAAAATATTTACACAAACTAATTATTATAACTAAACATACATAATGTAATTAATATAACTAAATCGATATATTAATTAGAGTAAAAAACTATTACTATTAAAAAATATTAATATATTCATTTATATATTATGAATATAGTTAACAAAATATTTGTGCCTATTTTAATTAATAGTAAAAAAAAATTTGGACTAAGTTTTGTGATTTATACTCTGATCCCTTAATTTGAAGGTTTTCCATATTTAAAATTGTTGTACCTTAATTTATTTCCTTATTATTTTAGTTATATTCAATAAAAATAATATGAGTTTTTTAAATTATAATAATAAAAATATAATTATATTACAATGATAGTAATCATAATAATAATTGATTTTAATTAATTAATGATGTGAAAGTAGCAATAAACAAATAAGTAATAATAATAAAATAGTAATGAATTGTAAAATCTAGTTGACACCTCTTGGTAAAAGTTAACCTAGGGTTAGGATTGGAATTAAAATTAATATTGTAACAAACCGCTTTAGTGAAAAAGTACTCCAACCTAGGATAGTTTGTATAGGGATAGGGACACTTTATTTGCTTGATATATATCTCATTCTATAGTTTCGAGTGTATAGGGGATAGTTATAAGTCATCACACTCAACTTCTAAGCTCAGTGCTAAGATGCCTCGCTGGGCTCTTAACACTTTATTTATTTAAAAGCCATTTTGAATCAAAGTCCACCTAACACAAATTGACATGCTCTTTTTGAATTAACATAAGCCCTTTTCTCTATGCCAAGGGTGGGATATCATCACCTATAATACATAGAAATAAAGATGAAAATGTGATGATTATAAATACATGCTCTTTGTACACCTCTGGATTTTCAAACCATGTCAAAATTATAAAAAATCCCTTTAAACTTAAAAAATAGGGAAAAAATAATCTACAAATACACTTGCTTTCAAATTCACTTGACAGAATCTATATCTTGTAGGTTGACTTTTGGGTCAAATTTCATCTAAAATCGAGCATGTTTTCTTGTCAAACTAGTCATAACTACCTACTTGTAACATTCTCTCCAATTTTAAATATCAATGCCCTTATTGATGCCTCAATTTGATACAACACCATGAAAAATTCTACTTACACTTCTAAACCTTCATACTTGTCTCTTTAATCTTCGATGACTTTTCTTATGCAACATTTGGGTAGTTATTTCTACAATATCAATATTTTCTTGGAAAAATATATCTTCCATATATATTAAATAGCTACCTTAATAGACTTTTTCAAAATTGTTTTAACATTCTCTAGTGTCGCTATCTTACTAGCCCTTTTAAACTCATTGTAATGATAACTTATTCAATAGGTCATTACCTCAACAATTATTTGCTCATTACCTTTATAGCTTACACAAATAACACCTTTATAAGAAAAGTGTATGCTATCTCTATAGCTCCTTAGCAATGCTTAACACTTGGAACCATTTACTAATAGGTTATCTCAATCTAATCCCTATAACATCAATATAAAAGATAAAACTTTTGTTTAATCTATGGAAAAGATCCTATAACCTTGCTATTTAGCCATTTAAGTTAATTTTGGTCAATTCATTATACTTCACAGTGTCGCTTTTACACTCGATCAGAGAAATCTTTTATAAATTGACACCTTCATGGCATCTCAGCCATTATAGCCTAAATTCATACTTGATGATCTCTAGTATTATAGTTCTCATGACCTTTTTTTTTTTTTATCATAAGCAACATCCAATAATGTTTAGGTTCTTGCAATCTTAACTGGAGTGTGTCAATAGATGACTTTTTTAGGTGCATCCTTTAATAGCTCCCCCCATATCAATGACTTTATAAAGGTTAACCATAGAGTCCTCTCATACTTTACCTTAAGTTTCACTTTACCTATGCATTAGCAAACATGAATTTCATAGTCATTGCCACAAAGTCCCTCGATTATACAACTATATACTGTTAATTTGCTACCCTTTTTCCAAGTTATTGTCACTAATTTACAAAGTAACTATGTAGCCTAACCCACTACATTGAAGAATCTTATAAGTGAATGTTGTAGCCTACTTATTGCCCCATATAATTGTACGTGTAACATCAATTCCTTTGAATCTTCGCTTTGATCTCTAGCTATGCTTTTCTAAGTAATCATGCCCCTTGACATGATTTTGGATCCCTTACTTTGGAGTAATTAGCTTGACACATCACTCTAATGTGTCATCTATTAGGATGTGTCCACTGAATGTGGTCATGCATTTCTACATGACCAAGATTTCCCCTTTGGCTCCACCATACCCTCCAAAAATAGCTAAGCTCTCTAGCAAGACTAAGGTTTCTTTCTTTGGACAAGCCATCAATTCAATTGTCCCACTGAATGATGGTTTTGGATCCTTCAATGCAATTACTATAAATGAATGCATAACTAATTTTCTGCACATTGAAAGTTAGCTTATAAACACAAAAGCTTGCTTCTAATGCACTAATCCATGTTCTCTTGATAACATTGGACAAGCCACCTCTCAAACAATTATCACATGCCCAATTCTGCTTATTAGTATTAACTAAGCTCTAATATCATCTGTCACAAGCCAATAGTTAACTTTTTGGAATTTAACTTCTCAGAATTATGTAATACATACTTACTATTTTTAGTGAATATGTTAGTCTTTTTATAAAATCTCTTGTGGCATGCTTGTATAAAATAACGAGACATTGAAGATTCATTCCCTATACAATAAAATCACATATACAGTATATCCGAAAGGTAACATAATCTAGTTACTAAAGTATTCATGCATATTAAGTTACAAGAACATGCCACACTGGAAGCCTTTACGTACAATAGGCCAAAAAGGGACCATTTAAATAAGGAAAGAGACACTTTATTCACTTGATATATACCTTATTTCATAATTTTGAGTATATAAAGAATTACTACAAGTTAACATACTTGAGTTCCAAGCTTAGTGTTGAAATGCTATGTTGGGCTCCCAATACTTTATTTTTTTAAAAAGCATTTTGAACTAAAGCCTTTCCAATATAAGTTGACATTTTTTTTTAAGTTGAAAGGTCATTTCTCCGTGCCTTGGGTGAGATATTATCACCATACTATTCCGAAATAAAGATAAAAATGTAAGGATAGTAATATGAGTTTTTCAAATCTATCTGACTTTTTAAATCATGCCAAAATTATCAAATTACTCCAAACTTGAAAAACTTTCAAAAAAAAAAAAAAAACTACAAGTGCATTTGCTTTTTAAATTCACTCCACTAGACCTTTACTCCATACTTGATTTTTAGGCCAAATATCATTCAAACCTAGCATATTTGTTTGCCAAATTGATCACAACTACCGATTTGTAACACCTAGCCTAATCCCTACTTTTTACATTTCATATATTTAAATTTGATCATTTCTCAAAATAGAGGATTAAAAATTAGTCCTGTTAACCTAGTTTCAATAATATATATTTATTTAATAATTTAAAGATGTGAGTAAAAGGTCAATATACACATATATTAATTTTGAATGTTTAAGGTTTATAATAAAAAATTAATATATAAATATAAATATAAATATAAATAAATTTAGATTGGATTGATTTTAAATATGAAAATTCAAGATCAATTCTTTATCATAATTTTTCAATTCTAGTCTTACTTATTTCGAACACTTCCAGCCAAAAACTGGCTGAATTGCAGTTACCCACATGTAGACTATAATTAGCCCTTTGCTGGCAATCGTCAGCGAGGTGACGAGAAAGGCTGATACACCATTCTTCTAGAAATCAGAACGTGGTGCATGAAGCCCCACAAAATTTATTAATTCTTTGATTTCCACTGGGGAGTCTCCGCATGTCTCTTCTAGAAACCTGAGACCACCCTAAGTTTCGGATTAGATGTTAATAGCTGTTTAGAGGGCAAAGTTGTAGTCAAAATCATAATTTTTTAAGATAACATTAAAAAGAATAATTATAAATTTAAAAATTATTTTTAATTTATTATTATTTATTAAATTTTTATAAAAGATAATAATCTTATATTTTAAGTTTTAAAATTTATTTTTCTCTTTAAAATAACCTCTAAATTTTCACTCTTAGATTCTTTCTATACCTGACCATTTGTCAAATTTGGCTGCAATAGTTCACCATTTCTTTCTCTGACTCAAAATTTCAAGGCGTATGAGAATTTGATCTGTGCTCCTTCCTCTACTTCTACTCCTCCTCCATATTTTTTTAAATGAAGAGTTGTGTAGATACATTCATTTATTACATGGCCATTTTGGAGCTTCATAAATTGTTATTAAAAGAATGTTAAGTCCATTCCAGAAGAAATACTTGTCCAATTTTTAAATTTTTTTTAATCAATCGTTATTGCAAGTTTGCATAATTCATAGTTATACAAATCTTGCACCACAAAAAATTGAAACAAAAAAAAAAAAACCTACACAAACGACAAAAAATTTTCCAATAGACTTACGGATGATCATTTGTATAAATGTTTTAGACAATACTATCCTGTATATTGAATTATCTCTATAAATACGTATTACCACTTATACAAATAATTTTTGATATCATCCGTAAAAATGAACCTGTACAAATGATAAAAAAGTCTGTATGGGACAAAGCAAGTCAAAGTTTGTTAATTCTTCTTTGATTTCCACCAGGGAGTCTATCTATTTCTCTTCTAGAAACCTGAAACCACCCAGAGTTTCGGATTGGACGTTGTTTAGAGGGTGAAGTTGTACTCAATATTATAATTTTTTAGGATAACACTAAAAAGAATAATTATAAATTTAAAAATTATTTCTATTTTATTATTATTTATTAAATTTTAAATTTTAAACATTTTATGAAGGATAAAAAAATTATATTTTATTATTTTCTAAAATATATATTACACTTTAAAATAGTCTTTTAATTTTCATCCTTCTTTCGATTCCTCACCATTGGCAAATTTGACCGTAACAGTGCTCCATTTCTTTCTCTTGGTCAAATTTTCTACGCAGATGAAAATTTGATCTTTGCTCCTTACGTGGTTATTTTGGAGGTTCATAAATCATGAATTGTTATTAAAAAAACTGTCACGTCCATTCTATTTGGAGGTTCATAAATCATAAATTCTTTGCTCCTTATTTCACTTTTGTGATAATTTATAAGAGTTGCTTCGCCCTTGCTTACTTGGCATTTTTTTCAATATTCTTCCCACTTCACTCCCATTCTCATCTACATAAGATGATCAAAATTCAAAAGCAATATTCTGATCAAAGAGCCACAGCTACGCTACCAATGGATCCTAATTCTCCAAAACCCTATTCTAGGTTCATCCCTTCTGTTTCATCACCTTCGTGGCTGCTACCCGCATCAATCCTAAAGTATTTCCGTCAATCTTCCATCACTAAGGAGCAAAACCACCCTAAAACTGATGAACCAGACTCATCAATTTCTGTTTACAACTACGAAAATCAAGTTGATTCTCAAGATCATCTTCATGAAGTCGACTTGGAACGTGAAAATCCAAACACTCCGCACCCTAAACTCGAAGTCGAGGAGTCACCATTTCCTCAAGCTGATATGGAAACCCAAGACGAGCTTGGCGTTACCAACTCTATTCCTTCATACCCACTGTTACCGTTGTCCATATTGGAACGCCTTGACAGTAAAGGTGATGAATCTGCTCCTCCATGTCCCACACCCTCCATAGAAAACCCAATGTCTTTCTACAATCAGATGCAGATCGCAGCACCTATGGATTTGGAACATTTACTCGCTGAGAACTCACCTTCATCATCATTTGATTCATTTTCAACAGAAAGTTCTTCAAGAGATAGGATTAACATCACTCCACCACAGCCATCTACCATAGCCACCGAACAGAGCCCTAACGGCCCTAAGATTTCAACAAAGGTTGAAGAATTGCAGTCGAATGAAGTCAGGGTTTTGATTCCAAATACTGAAGAACAAAAGGAGGATACGCCTCACCCCGTGCTGGAAATCAATGATGAGCAAGAACTTGGAAGGAACGTTCTCGTCCTTGCTATTCCAATGGTGATGGGTTTGGTAGTTTCTTCCAGTCCATTTGCCAAGTCCCCAGAGATGAAGGTGGTGGCCGTCGAATTGTGTTGTGCCTTTTTAGCAATTTGGAATGGGATTCTGCTGCGGAAGAGTCACCGAACAACTTCAACATTACTGCTGGTCGGAGGAATCGCGTTGATGATGTTGGCATTTTATTCTTTTATGGGTTGTTTTTTACCCTTAGAGCTTAAATGGATACCTGGACTCTGTTGGGTCGGCTCTCTTTTCCCGCTGGCCAAAGTTCTTTTAGCCTTCTTTGGTCGGAAGAAGGTGGCCGGAGAGGACCTTGAAAAGGGGAAAGATTGATAATCATCACAAACCTTATAATATATATTGAGAAATGTTTCAATAATCCGGTCATAGAACCTATCCCATCCGATTAGTTGTCAATATTATTGTGTATTATATCAATATTATGGAATATGAAATTCATATTTATTAAAAAGTATATATGTTTTTTAATTTTTATCGCATTACAAATTATAATTTCTTTATTTCTATGGAAGTAAACACACGTTATAAATTGGGTATATAAATATTTCCTCTCGTCCTAGTTCTGATTCGTAGGCAGTTGCAATCATGATTGTGTTCAAATCGTGTGTTCCGACATAGAAAATGCTAATAACTGTGATTTTTGTAGTGGAATATTGGCATAAATTGCTGTTAGCCAGGATTTAAATTGCGGATATAGTTGCAGTCGCAGTCGTGTCGCGATGTGAAAAATTATAAAAAATTACGGATACGATCTACTTCGACAACGTAATATTGCAGGTAATATTACGATTTTTTTAAATCCTATCTGTTAGTGCAAGTAAATTATCAAATTTGGAGATTGCAATTGAAAACTATGGCCAAAATGTATGATTGTATTTGATGTTCTTTGCAGCTTCTTAGCCATAATAATGTAATAGCTTGGACTTGGCATCTAAGACTCCATTTATTTTGTTAAAAGAATTATGTTTTAGTTCTAAAATAAAATTATTTAGTTATGTTTTAATTATAAAAAATCAAAATAATAAAAATATATTATTTATTTAATATTATTTAAGGGAGACTTCACATTGCACTATCTTTTTCAAACAAATTTGGACTTTTTTACTGTTTTCCTTGATTTTGAAAAATTATTAATCCAAATGCTGCGTCGTAACTTTTATTTACCAAGATATTTAAAACATTTTTTTTCACTTATCACAGTCCCAAGGACACCGTGATCAATACTGCCTTGCTTCCCCTATCAGCTTTTTATTTTTTTTGTTTCTTTCAGCTTTTTTTTTTCGTTTCTTCATCAGTTTTTAATTTTTTTATCAGTTTGTTCATTTTTTTTACCAATTTATTTTTTTCGAGATCAGTTTATTTTTTTTCATTTGTTCAATTTTTTACCAATATATTTTTTTCGATTAAAATATTTTTGGCTATTTTTCACCCTATATGCATTAAATTTATTTTATTTCAAATTGGATTTAATTTTTCTTACAATTTTGCAATAATTTATAATTTATGACCTTTTTATTTTTTTATTTATAATTTTAACCTAACTTTGATTTGATTTAGTTTATTAAAATTTAAATATTTATTTTATATTAATTAATTAATATTCTAAATAATAATCAATAATATTTGTAATTCTCATAAAATTGTACAATATATATAATGCAATAAAATAGTAAGTGTGGTAAGATTGATGGGATAATTATTATTTCAATAAATACAAACACTTACATTTTCTCTTGTAAACTTATTACTTAATAGATGTAAATCAGAAAATAAATTTTTAAATAAAAAATTAAAAGAATTAATAATATTACTTTAAAAAATTAATCCATTTTTAATCACTTATCATTCATTAACTTCAAAATATATGATTTGTTATCTCACAACAATTCACCTTAACCCCTAAATTTTATTTTATACTTAGAGTGGCTAAATTATGCCTAAAAACATTTGATTATATGCGTGAATAAAGAAAAATCAAAGGCATAGCGTCGTAATAAAATAATTTGAATTAAAATCAAATTTATTGGAGGGCATGAAAATTTTAATGATATATATATATATATATATATATATATATATATATATATATATATATATATATATATATATATATATATATATATACATATTCTACGCAAAGACAAAACTAATTATTTTTTTAGCTATTTAGTCATTATATATTATTATTTTATACGTTTAGTGGATGTACACAAATTTCAAAGTAGTTGTAATTAATTCAGTGAATTCGAAGAATGAGTTTTAAATAATACTTAGTTTACATTATGTCTATGAACATTTTGTGTAATATTGATTATTATCACTATAGTAATATTTGATTGACCGCTGCCCTCAAAGTAGGAAGTTTTTTAATTCATTTAACCTTAACATATTTTTTTAATTTGTACATGTTGCACTTTATTTGACTTATTTGGACCCATAAATTTTTAAAAATATAAACATAATTTGTATTTGTTGCTATTTTTTTGGCTTTATATTTGAACTTCATTTAATATATAGTTGGTCAATTTTTTGAAATTTTGGACTTCTTTATAGTAATTATTCAAAGTTTTAAATAATAATCAACTATATTATTAGCTGTCATTATATTGTATGATAATGTAACATAATAAAATCGGCATAGCAGAAAATTTTATTACTATGCAGTATAAGAGAAATTTGTTTTCCCAAGATAAGTGCTACGATCAAAAAGTCGATCTTTATAAATTATAGTGTTGCAATTCACATGTGAAAAAAAAATACAACACTTGCCTAAATAATTAATTAATTAGGGTAGCAGAATATTAAGTTTTAGTTTAGGGTTATTCAACGTGTGATCTTGAATCCTTAAAATTAAGCGGTGCTAAATTTAATAATGTGATTTACTATAGTTACCTTTACATGAATAATTGACACCATTTCCCGTAATTATATATAAGCCTATATTTAAAATTACATCTTGAAAATCGATATTTTAGAATACTCCATTGAATTTTAAATAACAATATAATAAATAGAGTGGGGTCAATAATGTGATGAAGATAAATGAAGAAAAGTGAAATATATAATTGTCAAATTGTACAACTTACCTCCAAAAGTGAATAATATGGTTAATGTAACATGAGAAATTACTAATTCTAAGGCAAAAATGTTATGAATCAATCAAATAAAAAAATTGGATGAAACACTAGATTACAATAATGAAACTCTCAATCACCAAAATAATAGCTCCTAGTCCCACACCGAGGGTGTCACTGTACTCGTTGTGATCGTTGAGCTAGGGGCTGTTCTTCTCTATTGTTATCCTTATCGTCGTCTACATGAGTCAGGTGGGTCTGACTCCTAGAAGGTGGAGAGTTCAAGTTCCAAGGGGAGGATTGAAATGCTGGAATAGGGTTTCTTGATGTGAAAAATCTTTGATGCTGCTGCTCCACAGATCCGCTAGCATACTTAATAGTGAATGCAAATGGGTCATCAAATAATGCCATTAGAGAGTCAGGGATTTGCTGAGCTGATTGTTATAGCGATGGTGTGAAAAAAGATGATTGTGGAGCATCATAGGGGTGCTGTGGAGGTAATGTCATGTTGTGAGATGGGCCAGCTTGTCCACCTTGGAAGAATTGCGATGATGGGGTATAAGTTGATGGTCCCGCAACTCCTATATCAGCATGCATCGATGAAGGGATGAAGGGGTTAGGAACACCTGATTGCGTCATTGATGGATAAGTATAAGGCACACTTTTATCGTTGTCCTCTTCTTTAGGTAAAATAGGATCCCTGAAAGACATGAAGCTGTGGGCTCTCCTACGATGCCTAGGCTCAGGAATGAGTGGTCTAGGTAATTCATCAACTGGGTAGGCATGTTAGGCAACAGTTACGTCTCGATGCTCTCCTAGTGCGCGTAGCATGAGGCAACATTCCTGACTCACAGTCTCCCTAAATTGACTGTACGATTGTGATGGAGAATCTTCGACACTAAGTCTGTGAAGTCTTTCAGCTATGTCAGCCTACAAAGAAGTACATTTGATACAGTTAATACATATTACATCTTGAAGAAATCATAAAGCACAGTGTGAATATCGTTAGTTACCACAAATCCTGGACTACTGCTAGATGGATGGATCTATCGTCTGGTATGTTTCCAATATCATGACATGTAGCTCGAGTCACGATGAAGAGCATCTATCTCTAACTCGATCAACAAAAATGTATTACGCCATGCATTCCAAGCATTGATGAATATCAGATGCTCATGCCGTTAGTCTTTTGATGTTTTGCCTTGAAATTGTAGTGTATGACAAGAACCGATGTTAAATGGCTCCTGTGGGATTAGCTGCCTCCTTCTAAATTGCTAGAGCACACGGTCTGCATGGTGCCACTCCATAATGTGAAAGCAAATGACAAAAATTGATGCTAGCCATATATTAGCGACGTCAAGCAATACCATGGTATAAGCTGTCGTACACTGGGAATGTCATAGGGGTGCTAAATAATCTGAAATTACAAAGAAATGCAACATAAATGAGTATATCACTAGATCTAGCAATGACACTATATGAATTAAAGAAAGTAGTGTTTTTAATCTCATCGTCCCTCATCTGATCAAATAACTCATCTGATCAAGTAATACTCTATACTGACGTAGAGCCATCGATGGCGGTCGGGGAGGTAGGCCAGTGTTCTTTCACCTACGAGAAATACATATTGTGGATTAACTGTTTGAGTTCTTTAAGCAGATGTAATAGATGCAATATGGAATACGTGTATGATCCACACCTGAAGCCCAATGGTGGAAGTAAGAGATAGATGTCTAGCTGGGAATCTAGATACGGAGCTCTCACCAGCGCTAGAGTGAAGAAACGATCCTATGCCCATAAATGCAATAAATGTAGACATCCACCAATATTTAGCTTATCACATTTTGTGGCAGAGTACAACTCTCTATACAAGCATGTCAGGACTGTCAATCCCTAACTGTACTGACCTGTATTTGCAAAGTTCTCTAGTAATGGTAGATACATTAGTAGCATTCTGTGACCCGAAGTGTCAGGCATAAGGCAACTACTAATGAGTAGCAGAATGTAAGCACGTGCAAAGTGTTGTGTTAGTTCAACATCGGCATTATTTAGTAAGTGTCCAAAGTTAGCTGCAACTAGGTGATGCTCAGGCACTAACCTTGCAAACATTCATCAAGCAGTCTGACCCCAAGTAAATATTTACACACCCTTAGCCAATTAAGTTCAGTTCTTCTAGATATGGGGACACCTTCGCAAGGCAAACCTAACTGGATGGATACATCTTGTAATGTAATGGTGCACTCCCCAGCAGTAATGTGAAAAGTGTGTGCCTCAAGACGCCATCGTTCAACTAAAGCGGACACCATAGCTGCATTGAAATCAAAATGTTCAAGTCGGTTGACGCTGTAGAAGCTAACTTATTGCAGCTAAGGCACAATTGCAGTTGGTGGATCAAATAGTCGGTCTACGTGGATAACACATTGTATCCTCAGGATTGGTCTTGCCTGTTGCCATTCATAAAAAAATAGTTAAGACGTTTACAATTAATGAAGTTTTATTAAAGGAATGGAATTATTTGATTTTGCTATACTGCCTGTGAAATATGCCGGGACTGTAAGTATAAAAGAGACTCATCATCGGGTCTAGGGGTGATGACATGTCGCTGAGTGGCCATTACAGTCGAGATTTATAAACTGTATCAAACTGCACGAATTCAGTCAAATGCATATCACTAAATTTATGTAAATCTTCTATAACAAAATAAGAAAAAATTTAACTTAATACAATAAAATATGCATAATGTACAGTTTAGATACAACATGTTATTTGACTTAGGCTAAAATATCACCAAACTAAGCTTGGTCCGGAGCATTGTGTATTAATATTCCAAAGGAAAGGCTTTTTTTTGCAATTTATGGGTCTAAATGTGTCACCTGATATTTCATTGGATGGATGGACAAGTTGCACGATTATGCTCAGTTTACTGGCATAACCCACACTTGTGTGGTTCTGATGGACCTTCCGTCCAATCCATTTCGTTTCTGATACGTGTGGAGCGAGGACGACCACTAGGACGCATCTACGCAGGATCTGATACAAGTATTGGTCCATTCAATGGAGGTTAATGCTCCATTTCGTCGATTGGTAGAAACTCATAGCCATAGGCCTTCAGTATTGTCTCTAGTCAGAATACAGGATCGACAAACTGTAATGGATCCAATGCAACCTTTGCACATGCTGTAAACACATGTTAGCAGGGCTAATGCTTTAATTGAAATTCGCCACAATCACATGTGTGCTGGCTCAGGCTAACCTTGCATGTTCTCTTAAACTATTTCTATGTCGGGTCATACGGCTTTTCCATATCGAAAGTTGACCCTATTCGATCAAAGCGATGGACATGATAGGCAGATGCTTTCCGAGTGCAATCATGAATCTTTTTTCACACATCTTCACTGAACACCTCTCCTAACCCTAATTGGGCTGTGATAATCTCAGCTTTATTGACAAAGTATGCATTTACTCGATACAATATAGCTTTGACCAGTCCAGTAATAGGTAAATGTCTAACCCCTTTAAACACGCTATTGATACACTCGGCTAGGTTTGTTGTCATGTGCCCCCATCGCCGACCTCTTTCATCGTAAGCATGGCTTTACTGACTCTTTGGGATATTATCAATCCAATCAATAGCTTTTGGCTGTAATTGGCGTAGCTCATCTAACTTACAATGTACAACATGTCACTCGTATTGATAACCTGTAATAGATATGCTATTTTATGAGTAAACAATAATCATGATAGGCAATGACAATTAAGGATGCTAATGTTAGTAATATGCACCAATACTGGTGAACATCTTCTTTAGCCATGGAGTCCTAAATGTTGAGTTTAGATTACTGGCGATGTGTCGCAGGCAGAACATATGATAACCATAAGGGGCTGCCACCCTACGCGTGGGTTTGCAACAGCAGTCAGAATTCTAGGATGCCTATCTAATATCAAGCAAATATCTTGTCTGTCTTTAACAACACGCCGTCAAACATTTGACAAGAACCAAGCCCATGTCTCGCAGGTTTCTCCCTCCATAATAGCAAATACAAAAGGGACGACTTTTCTATCATTGTCTTGTGATGTCGCCGTTAGCAAAACACCTTTGTACTTCCTATACAAAAAGGTGCCATCCACTTGGACTATCGATTTCAAATAGGCAAATGACTTGATGCATGACTTAAAAGTCCAGAACACTCAATGGAACAACACAACCGGCTCATTTTCATAACTGCTTGATGGGCATTTCCTAGTAATAAGCTCATAGTAAGACCTAGGATTGAAGTGACGTATTGCTGCCAACTACCGAGGTAAAAAAGAGTACGATTTCTCCCAGTTCCCAAATGCAATAGGGATGGCTCGTTGTTTGCCCCTCCACGCCTTCCTATAGGATACTGAGTATCCAAAAATACTGTAGATTCTCTCAATGACTTCTTGAATGGACACACAAGGGTTTTTGATCACCATGGCCATAATGTATGATGAAATGACATCTGCATCTAATTTTGAATGATCTCAGGAAAGGGATGCAGATACATATTTGTGAGGCCCACTGTATTTTGATATCTACCAATGATTCTCTCTCAGCTTATGGCATACTCTAACCTTCCAGTTATAATGTACATTAGAGTGAGGGCACCAATATTCTTCATACTTGGCCGAGGAGTAGGGCACCAAGAATGTGTGGTGAGTTCGAATTGAGAGTATATCTTCATTGCATGACGAAATGCTTTCTGGTTCATATATTGCAAACCCACGTATGGCTTCTGGTTGTCATTTATATTTATGTCGTCTATGGCTTTAGGGTAATCATGACCAACAGCAATATCTTCATTTAGTCGTGAAAAAAAGGTAGCAGCTAATTCCATATGCTGGCTTTCAGGTGTTGTTAGGAGTGTATTAGTGACGTATTCTTCGTCATCATTGTCACTGTAACCATCATCATCACCACCAAACCCTTCAGGAACGTCATCATGTGCATCTTCCTCTTCAAATTCATCAATGATGTCTTATGTTTTCTCCAGGGACAAGGAGGAGTGAGACAAGCTGTAGCTCTACGGAGAAAAGTATGGCTCTGGAACATAATCAATAATAAGGTTGTGAAACTGTTGACTATAATCAATTTGCCTATTCACTAGTTCTATATTGGCCATGTACGGGTTGTAACATGAGGGTCCTTTATTAGCATCATTATGTTGGCTGGTAGACGATAGCATGTATGGAGCACTCACGCCAACTGGCTGACTTACTACATTCAAATCAAATCCCACTATTGCGACATGTGGATGCACTTTCGGACAGGATAATTAAGTAGGAAACCTCGCATTCACTTTCCACATCCGTTAAATGTTATCATCATCTTTCAACTCACATACCTTATACTATATCGGATTTAACGAGAGTGGATGTCTGTATATCAACTCGGTTACGACTTAATTTTCATCAAGTCGTAGCTTTCTCCTAACTATGTTTTTTAGTGCATCTAAGCTTATGTCTGATTTGATTCTTGTTACTTTGATGTGATAGCACTTAATTGTATCACCTTTATTCGATTCATAAATTTCTCCATTTGCATAAACACAAATATCATTCTGATTCACACCATAGTTTCAAAAGTCATCTCTAACGATAAATTACTCGAATATTGAAATGTGTATCATAGTTACAAAGACAACTACCCTAAATTATTACTACGTAATTACTCATAATTATTTAATTATTGTTAATTCACAAACTAATTATTTCACATGTCAATCCTATCTATTTACCTACACATAAATTACTTATATGCACTTAAATTTTGTAGATCAACATTTCCTGAACCTCCTACAATGGCACATTCAGACACTTGTAGATATTTTCACCTCGAAAACCTTTCAATTTCTCCACTATTGTAAGTTTTTTATGCAGTCAAAAAATTAGTTATTTCTAAGTAGTAGGAAAAGAAAAATTTAAACATACCTGATTATAGATAACCAAGGTTTTTTGGTTTGTATTTTCCTATTTAATGTTAGTAATAATATTAATGATTCATTTTTCAAAGATATTCATATAAGTAGAAATGAACACAGCTAGAAATAATAGCTTACAATATAGGTGATTACGTCAAAGCAAATAACCAATGTGACACCTATCATAATTAACATAATAAATTAATTAATGACTTGCTTACTTTAAAATTTTTATTTTGACAACCGCAAATTTCACCATTATAATGATTTATTAAATATTCATAATAGAATTCTAACAATTGTTACTATAAAAGATAATAGACAAATGATTTAAACAAAATTTAAATAATTATAGTGCAAAATCTTATGCAATTAAATTTGATTATTAAATTAATAATGTTAGTAAATATGCAGTATTCAACAAATCAAAAAACTTAATTATATTAATAAAAATATTTATAAAAAATATTGTTATATTAATAAAAATATTTATCTCATTTTTAGTGAAAATTATTATATAGTTAAATAATATTTAAACACTAAAAGAATTTTAATTATATCTTAATAATACTATTAACATTAACCTAATAGATATATAATACATTCGAATATTATTTGATATTAAATATGTTTCAAATAAACAAAAAAAATTTATTATATCAATGACTTTACATTTATTTTTTGTTTATTGTTTTTAATTTTATAATATTTTTAATTCATTAATGTTTAGTAATACTAATAATTTATATTCGGTTATATTACTATTGTTATTAAATTTTTTTTACTTTTTTTATTGTGTGACCATTTTTTCATTGATTAATAATATACTCAGATATTTCAATAATACAAATAATTTAAGTAAGATAATCAATATCTATTCCTGATAAAATTAAGACTTATGATTTGCAATAAAATTTTAAAGAACTCAAAGTATAAGATTTTACCTTAAACAAATGTTTCTTAGTAATAATTTATTATTAATGAATCTTACTATTTTTTCAAAAAATATCGGTACCAAAGATATTTTTTTTGAAACCCTAAACTTACATTACTTATTAATATTTGGGTTAAGAGTAATATAGTTAAAAATAATATATGAAAAAAAATCTTATAGAAAGTATATAACATTGATAAATATATTTATTAATTCATATTTACTTTGACCTAAAGCATTAAAATATTAATATCAAGTAAATATTATTACAAAATGAGTAAATCATTTTTATTTAAATATCAATGACACAATATTGATTACTATTAAACAATTGTAAAAATTATGACATCGTTAGATAAAATAAAATTACTAAGAAGAATAATATAATAACTACTACAATAATAATTATAAGTTTAGTTTTATTTGTACTATTTCAATTTACTTAGATATAAAATTCAGTCTTATTAAAAATAAAAATTAGTACCATGCTCATATATCATAATAATAATAAAAATTTAAATAATATAAGCATATTAAAAAAAGATTACTACAACATTTGATGTGTTATATTATTATTTTAAAGGTCAATAGGTTAAGGATAATATTTTGTTCTTTCAATAATTTCTTCCTTACTTCTAAGTTATCAACTAACATTATTTCAATTATTTCAAAATTATCTTAACTTATCTGTATAGTATTTATCTTAATTATATAATTATTTATGCTTAATCAAAACAAAATTACATATATATATTTCAATATCTATTCTTGGTTAAATTAAGATTTATGGTATGCAAAAATATTTTAAAAATCTCAAAGTATAACAATCTTTAACTAATATTTCTTAATAATAATTTATTATTAAGGAATCTTACTATTTCTTTTAAACATTTGTAACTATTTGGGTTTCTTATTTTCTATTTTAGTAATGCCTAACCCACAAGCTTAATAATTAAAATCATAATAATTTACATAACAGGCACAATCTAATCAGATTACAAACATGATAATATACTTAGATATCAGAATAATAGAAAAAAATTGAATGACATCAACACATGAAAATAATATGCATAAACACATAAAAGTAAATTAAAGCAGTATAAAAATTATAACAAACAAATTAAAATAATTAATTAATACAAACGTAGAAGAAAAATATATAATCAAATTAAATAATAATAACATTGCTACAATAATAATGTCAATTATAACAACGGAATACTTGAAAAAAAATTATTCTAGACATGTATTATATTTTCATATGATTTGAAGATAATATATATTACTTAAACTAATAGAATCAATTTTTTTAAATAATCTTGTATAATGCTCCTTAAATGATGTAACTGCCCTTGGAGATTGGATTTTGGATTGCTGATGAAATGAATATTTGCTAGGAAATCAGATTTTTTTAGAAAATGGTTGTTGGGGTGCTGGGGAGTAGAATGTTTTTTTTTTTAGAAAATGACTGCTGAGGTGTTGGGGGGTAGGATTGTTGCGTGAGTGTACGAAGAGTGTTGGGGAGGAGGGGTTTTTGTAGGGGCGTGGGTGTGTCACAGGTGCACAAGGGATATGACATGTGGCAGGCAGGGGAAGGGCGTCATGCCCATGGTTCACCTGCACTTGCCACGTGGCACGCATGCAGGAATCACAGCCAACTCTAGGACGTGATTGATCACGTCCTCTGACAGTCTGTGATCAGGCTTAATCACGGTCCTTGACTTGTCGTGATCAGTGCTCTGATCACGGTGTCTTTGGGCCTGTGATTGCCTTTTTTTTTAAAAAAAATTATTTTAAGTATCCTGGTAAATAAATGTTTTAGCGCAGCATTTGGGTTAATAATTTTCCAAAATCAAGGAAAACGGTAAAAAAGCCAACGAATTTGTGTCGGTCATCTCTTCTTTTTATGTAGATAAAAGTTATATTATCTTCTGCGACTGAATTAACCATAGACCACGCTTGTCCATAAGCGAAAAGTTAAGTATTTCTCCTAATATCACTGTCCCAAATAAAAGAGCAGTAAAGCAAATTACATTTTCTAAGTCACAAGCTCCTAACGTTGAAATTGTCCCTTTTTTCCTTCTCTCCTTTTGATTAGTAACTGGTAATGCATTTCAAAATTTTCTTATCTTTAGTCTCTTCATATTCCATTGGAAGTGTATTATAGGTTTTACATTCATCCTATCACCTAACATATAGATTTTTATACATAATAGTTAATGATAAAATATTTTAGGATAAAAATTATATTTGAATATCAATTTGATTTCTTGATAATAAATGTCACATGCAAATTCCATAACATTCTCAGTTCATTTAATTTCCCCAAATATAAAAAATAATGAAAATATAATAAAAAGTTAGGAAGGAGTTAGCTAACTCTTATCTCATGATATATATTAAAAGTCTTGTACTTCAATTGGACAATCACAAATATATATGAAGTAAGGTTAGAGACTTCACTTTAGTAGGTTGGAATGGATTAATTTGTATGTTATAGAAGATTTAGAAACAAAAGTCTACAAAATAAAATATTACATAGGCGTAGGTGTCTTCATAGAGTCCAATCATAATATAAACACCTACTTGAACTTAACTAAAATACTTAATATTATTGTATATTTATTAATCAAAGCTTACAAATTATCATTGATTATGGTAATACATAAAATAATTCTAGTAATTTTTTACTTAACTAGCATAATGAGAAAAATAAAATATTATATTACAATAATAGAAAGTACCAAAGAACGAGCATTATTATAGACATGGGCTTAGAATGAGTTGATCTTATTTTTATAAAATCAAGTAATATTTTAATTGATGAATTGATTATTTCAAGTCATGGTTGTTCTATTTGTTTTGTGCATTTTGATGAATTTCTTATGGCTTTGGCATGTGTCTGGATTGGCAACTCAACAGTCAGGACAACAGTCAGGACATATGGTGCTTAGACCTTTACTACTTGAGGAATAAGCCAACCTACTAGTTAATACACCAAGTAAACTTAGAATTAATGGGCCAAACACATAGCATAGCACAATTGAAGCAATCGTAAGCACATGAACATCATATATAGGCAACCAACACATATAGAAAGGCAACAATGGTATAATGTATAATTCAAACACATGCGAGCAAATATGATAAAAAATGGCTAAAATTTGGGATAACACGTTTATAGAAGAAGAGTTACTTTTATTGTTAATATAAAGCCTCATTAGATTGTTGGAAATATAGAAGAAGAGTTACTCATTAGATTGTTGGAAATATGTTGGCACCAAGCTGCACATTCCATTCCCTAAACTAATGCTAAGCTTTTACCAAGGTTACCAGACACTCTCCTCTTAAAGAGTATTATAAGCTAAACCCTATCTAGCAAGAGTAGACATATTTTTTTCAAATTATCATAAAGGCTTTTCAGCATATTTCGAGTGGAATTTTACTATCAAAATACATTGGTACAAAGATAAAAATTCAAAGATTATAGCCATGTGCTTTCTTACTCGCACTGGACAAGTTACCTTGGTCAAAATTACAACCAAAATTTTCAAAATAGGAAAAATTAGGAAAAATAATACACAAGTTGGATTTGCTCCAAATTTGGTTTACAAGTCATCCATCATATGCTTGATTTATTTGCCAAGTTTTGTCCTAATCGAAATTCGTTTGCCTTGTCATTTGATTCATAAGGATGACTTATGACATTTCCCCTAATTCAAACAATGTCAATATCCTCATTAACAACTTTGTCTAACACAACTTCCATGAGTATCTTCAGTCTACTTCCCTTGAGCTCATCCCTTAATCTTTCTGCCTATTCACATGAGCCTTGCTAATGAGTAATTTTTCTTTAACACCTCAATCTGATTATGATTCTTGAAAAGTCTTTAGTTTGCTCCACTTTAGCTCATTCCTTAACTTCCTTTTAGCTTATCTTTCCAAGGTTGTTGTTGATGATGAACTTTTCTGCCTCCATAGCTCCTTGAACTCTCAAACATGGTTGAACTTAATTTTGACACTCAACTGGTATCCTTTTATCCTAGCTAATAAGGTTGAACAAAGAGTCATCATTCTTGTTTTAGTAGCACACTTTCTAGCACTTTGATGGGTTAGTATGTGTGATTCCAAAATATTTGTTGGCAGCTTCTACCATAATGTTATTCGGATATTTACAAGCCTATTGGCATCTTATAGGCTTTTCTTGTAAGATTTGCATGCTTAAAACATCTCACTAGATGTGATACCCCACTAGGTGAAAAACTTATTCCCTCAATCACGATCATATCAAAGAAATATTGGCTGGTATTTCGTAACTTGCCAAGCTTATTATGGAAATTGAGACCTACCACTCCATATTGATGGTGAGATCACTCTAATGGGTCTAAGACCCACATTTCCTCGATCCTAACGTAAGACCCATCTTCAGTGTTAGACTCATTAGTATCACCCTTATTGCTCATTTGGCCTTTCTCTTATGGTTTGGCTTGTAAAACACTTAAAGCATACTTTTGAGGGTAATCTGCCATTTTATGTGGTCCATGACATAGGAAACATGATGAGGTCTTTGACTTCTTGCATATGTTGGAAATTTAAGATGATATTGATCCCTGAGAGCTTGAAAACAAACCATTATTCTCTCCCTTATTCTTGGACTTACCCTCTTTTGATTGACCACCATTCCCATTAAAAGAATTCCAAGCACCACCTTATGAGTTCTTGCTGGAAGGGAAACTAATGTCGTAGTTACAAAGACGCTTTATTGTAGTCACCGCTTCAGTGAAACTTTAGACCCTTCTCTTTTGGAGTTCTATTATAGCTTCACGTGAGAGAATAGATAACGTAGAAGATCTTAATTTTCTTTGTCATGTCTTGGATGTCCAACATAATGGTTATAAACTTCTTTACATAGTATTGGATTGAGCCAATTTGGTGCTGCTCTCATAGCTTACGTCTAGCCAAGTAATCAATATTCTCAAGGTAAAAATGTGCCTTCAATTCTTGTTTTAACCTTTCCTAAGTATGAATATAGCACCTACCTACCTGAATATCTTAATATTTCATCCTTCACTAAACTTTGCACCATTTGTGAGAAACATGGTGGCTCGATTCACCTTAAACTCCTCTGAATCTATTCTTGCAGCTTAAAAGTATTGATCAATATTGAGTAAGAAATTTTTGAACTTTTAGGCATCCTTTTCTTTCGTATATGGCTTAGGTTTGGGGACTTTCACTTTTCCCCTACACTCTGAGGCACCACCTTTTGGCGGATTATTACATAAGGCCATCATCATCACCTTTACACTCGTAATAAGGTCGCTAATTTTCATTTGAAGAGTGATTACAACATCCTTTACCTCATTGGTAAGGTCCTTGAAAGCATCCCTAAGTTGTCGTTAGGTATTCTTAATCATAATAAGTCATTCTTCAACTTGTGGAGCATTACCATTCCCTGAGCCTTCGACCCCCTTATTCGCTTCGAAAGCCTTAACTCACTGTTCAAGAGTTTCTTAACTTTGGGTCTCTAAAAGAGTTCAAGGATTTCTTTGATTTGCATGCTTCTTATGGCTTGCACAACTTCGTCAAGATTTTTGAGTGCATTCTCAATAGCTTCGAAGCATTCGACATTAGTCATCTTCTTCACCATGGTAGGTGTATTGATAAGAACAATAAAAATTATAAGTGTGGTTCAAAATACACTCTAATACCAAATGTCACAAATTGGTAACTTAATAGTCAGGATGTGCACCACTTAGACCTTTACCACTTGAGGAATAAGCTAGCCTATTAGTTAATACATTAATTAAGCTTAGAATTAACAGGTCAAATACATAAACATAGCATAATTAGGGCAACTGTAAGGGCATAAGTATCATAAATAAGCAACTAATACATATAGAAAGGTAACAATGGTGTATAATATACAATTTAAATATATGTGAGCAAATGTGACTAAAAGCTGCTAAAACTTAGGACAACACGTTTATAGAAGAAGGGCTATTTCTATTATTAATATAAAGCTTTATTACATTGTTGATAATGTGCAAGGGAAGTATCCGAGCCGCACATTCCATCCCTTAGACTCGTGCTAGGCTTCTACCAAGATCACTAGGTATTACCCTTTGAAGAGTATTATAAGCTAAACCTCGTCTAGTAAGAGTAGACATATTTTGTCTGAACCATCATAAGGGCTTTTTAATATGCTTTGGGTGAAATTTTGCTACCAAAATACACTAATACAAAGATAAAAATCTAAATATTATAGCCATGTACTTTCTTACTTGCACTGGACAAGTTACTTTGGTCAAAATTACAAGTAAATTTTCAAAATGAGAAAAATTAGAAAAAATAATATAAAAATCGGATTAATCCTAAATTTGGGTTACAAGTCTTCCATCATATGTTTGATTTATTTGCCAAGTTTTGTCCCAATTGGAGTTCGTTTGCTTGGTTATTTAGTTCACAAAGCCGACTTGTGACACATAATAGGTGGCATTACTATCCAAGAAGGCAAATCTTTCTTTGAGCCACATACGCCAATATATGTTGCCTTCTATGCTTTCAACTGGGAATTCTAAAGCTAAAATTATGTTCTAATTAATTGTATCTATGATTGTAGTGGTGATTTTGTTGTGATTATTAAATCTGCAGATAAATGTAAAAAAATGGGATCACTATAACTATAGTAGAAAATCACAGAAGATTTCAGCTGCATTGCAAATTACAATTTAAAACTTTACTTGCAATTTTGGAGAAATTGCCACTTTGAAAGTAAAAGTTATTTTTTCTGAAATAAGTATATATATTTATGCCTTTCTCATATATGCTGCAAGTTAATAGGAGAATTTTTTTGCTATTAACAAGCATTACTTGTAAATCTTGATAACTTTAGCTATTTGCATTAATTCTAGTTTTAGCTAGGTGTTGAAGTCCATTTTTTTGTTTAGCATTTTATGAGCTCTATGTGATGAAACTTTGATTATAATGTCTTGATAGTTGTCCATTTTTTTTGGAATTTGACCAATAATTGTTTTGATTGATGAATTGTTGATTACATGCACTTGGGAAGTCTTTTGGTTTTTAAGATCATCAAATAATTAAATACATTAAAGCTCTTATTTATAGGGAATATAAAACCTACTAAATGAAACCAATGAAGTTTTCATTAAGTGCACCTAAATGAGAAAAAAATTATCAATTTGAATCTTCATGAATCTTTCTAATATCATACAATTTCTTAAATAATAGACACTTAAATTGTTAAAAATTCTCAATAGTTTTTGCCAAGCATATTAGACTTTATAAGGTGTTGTTTGGGAAAAAAGGAAGCATAGTGCAATCTAAAGGAATCAAAATCCAACATGCAACATCGATTCTTATAATTTCCATGACTAGAAAACAAGAACACAAGCATACTAACAATAGGACAATTTGCACTTACTATTAAATTTCTACTAGAAGTTAGGTCCATTATAGCACTCCTATGATTTTAACAAAGCTCACTAATATGTTAATAAAGTGGACCAAATGAAAGACTAGGAAAAGAAAGTAGGTTAGTATATAATACTAGAAATGAGACAGCAAGACAGGGTAGGATGATATGGCACAAAGTTTTAAGTAAAATATTGTATGTCATATCAACCGTAAAACCATTACTAACTAAGCATAAAAATATTTCTTTGAATCAATAATTGAATGATCTCTGCTTTAGTGATATAATAGATTATGTCATCATGTATTTATACAGAACTTCATAATTGGTACCCATTAATAGTAAAAGTATAATTTGCCTTCCAATTAGGATATCATGCAATTAGTCTTTTTTTTAATCCATTTCATCCAATTTCTTTTAATTCGCAAGTCAATTGTTTTTGGACTACTTGCATTACAAACCATAATCTTGTAAAAGTTCCATTTAGTCATAAATGATAAATATGAGATTTATAAGATGAAACAAATTATAATTAACTCATGGGTTGCCATAAGAATTAATGCCATATTTTACTACCAATATAGAGAAAAAATGAAATGAAAAAAATTGCCAAGATTAAGCAAATACCCAATCTACATAATCTTCCTTTCTTATGGTCATAGAGGTTTAAACTGGGAAAATCAAGTTCACTGTAATTGGAACAATAACTAACGAGGATATAGATTCTAAATATAGATATGAATGTTCATTGAACTTACTACTATATTTAATAAGTGAACAATGATTTTTTCTTTAGGAAAAGAACATGTGAAAGATATTATTTTCAACCTGCAACTCCTTGCTTTCAAAGTTTTTTAAATCCTTGTTTTGTTTGGGATTACTTTGATTCAAATATGAATACATTCATAATTTTAAGGAACAAAGCATTTTAAAATTTTGTCACTTGTACAGCTTGTGCTAATTAGATTAAAAGTTATCATAATTTGCAAATGATTATTTCAAGAATTAACAATTAATGCATATGTAAAAAAATGATTAATACTTCTAAGGATTTGTTGAGCCCCAATAACAAAGTTTAAAGTTCAAAGTGGTCAAAGACCTAACAACACAACATAACATTGGGAAATTTTTTTTTAAGAATTTACTTAATCTTTCGTAGGTTTCCTTCTACTCTTTTTTTCTTCTTTCTTTTATTGTTCATTGTCATAAAATTCATTTTTTTCAATGGTTATTACTCACAAACGCTTCCTTTTTTTATTGTTCCTTGTCGCCAAATTTGATTCCTTCCAATTCCTTTGATGGCTATTCCTTGTAAATGATTGTTTTTAATATTGGTAATCTAAAATTAAAATTTCTCTACTGAGACTGTATACTATGATATTTGAATTGTGAAATTAGGCTCACTCTATTATTTAAACTTAGCTTTAAACAGATTCAATTCATTAAAGAGTCTCTGGGGTCATTTTATAATATCCATTTTTTAAAGTAAAAATTTTGAAATAAAAAATTTGATAACTCAAGTAATTTGCTGCCACATGTCCAAAGCTGTTTGGTGGGTCAGTACAGCCATCCTACCTTGAATTTTTATCCTTGGTACGGAAGACTTCCCCATTTTGCAATTAAAGCACGCCTGGGGTCCCACGTTTCCCCCCCTCTTCGGCCGAACTTCAAGGCGCCTTCAATTGAGTCTATTTTCAGAAAGTTTTCTGCCCTTCTGACCAAGTACCTTCAATGAATATGATTATTGTTGTTGCCATTCCAGGTTATTTGCCAGTTATTTACTGATTTTAAGTATTTTTAACATGTTTCTTATGTCTAAATAACTCAGATTTTGAATTTTGAAACAGTAGTGTTCTGGAGTTTATAGGAACACTCTAAAAGTTTTCATGGATGCTCATGTGGTTAGGTTTTGAAACCTTCATTGTCTCCCTTCTTGCTCGCGAAGGTAATCAATGATTTTCAACTGTTTGTTTTTCGATTCAGAGTCCTTTTGTTCATATTTTAGCTTGAATTTTATGAAAAATTTTTGGATGTTGTGAAGGTATCATATTTGAGCAACGAAGATCTAGGATTTATTAACTTGCTTCTTTTCTATTGGACTCTTTGTCACCTCTGAGAATTTTAAGTACTTCCTCGGAGTACTGTACTACCTATGGTTTGAAATGTCAAAGTGTCTTTGATTCCACGTTATTTTCTTATTTCTTCATTATATTTGACCCTCGGCTTCTTCTAATGGGGCTTGGTCGTGTGGCCATGGTTTTTGAATTAACTGTGCCCTTCATCCATTTTTTATAATTGAACATAAATTGTTAAAGAAAATTGGTCTTTATAATTAAAATTTTCTTAAAATGAACAGGTCAAAAAGGTGAAATAAGACAGTAGCTATACACTAAAACACTTATTCCAAATTCGCTTAATAGCTTAAGCCTTTGTTTAGATGGGAGAGAAGTGGGAGAAGAAAGAAATTAGTAGAGAGAGAAGTTGGGAGAGAGAGAAGTGGGAGGAGAGAAGAATTTCTTTTGTATTATTTGGAAAGGGAGAAGTTAAAAGAGAAAGAAATTAGGAGAAAAGTGATTTCTTTTGTTTGGAAAGAGAGAAGTTAGGAGATAAAGTTGTATTTCTGTAAAATGACTTTTGTGCCCTTATGTATAATATATGAACTCAAGTGTATACGTTAAATTTTGTATTCTTAAAAAATATTATTCTAATTATTAAATTAAATACCATATTAACAATAAATCCATTAATTAAATATTTTAATTTAATAGTTAGAAATAAATGACAAATTAATAATAAGTTTAATTTTAATTAAATATTTTAATTTAATAGTTAGAAATAAAATATAAATAAATATTAAAGTAATTATATAAAAATTTTTATAATTATTTAAAAATTTATATAATTTTATAAATTAATCCTATTCTTTTAAAACTAAATCAAACAATTTTTATCTACCCCTTTAATACCTATATAAAAATATTTTTCATTTAAAATAAATTAAAAATAAGATGTAGTAGTATTTAATTTTTTATAATTATATAATTTTTCTTATAAATTTGAAAATTATAATAAATGTTGTTGGATAGATATTGACTAAAAAATTTATCTTTTTTAGAGAACAAGATAAATCTTTTTATGTGGGATTTACTTAATTTCATCATTAATATTTATTATCTAACTACCAACATGGTTTATAAGTTCTCCATATTATACATAATAGCTTCAATGTATCTTATAAATGTCCAAATGATGATTCGGGATCTCATGTTCACATATAAAACATAAACATCATAGGTTCACTTTGGTTGATTAATACAAGATTTATTACCATACAAAGCAAATGATATCAAAACAACTTCTCCCTTCCAACTGACCTTTCCGATCTACTTGATACTATGCCACAGTTGTGGCAACAAATATGTCTGCTTTCCTCATTACTTGTGCATCAATTCAAACAATTAATATAAATCACATTGCAACTTTACAATTATTCTACAGTATCATTATATATGTAAAGATGTAGATATAACAAGATGCTCAGTACATACTGTCAAAACTTAGCATTAATTAGACTCTCTGCTAATGCAATGACAAAAAATACAGTAAGATCAATGTCATTTTTTAGATTAAGATACCATTTGATAACTTTAAAAAGATTAGTTGAGAGAATGCATTAGTGTGTACCTAAAATAGTGGCTCAACCAGGTCCTACACTAGCCATAAGCTGATATAGCACCTGTAATTTTAAGTGAGGCGGAACCCTAAAAAATTGCTTCTTTACTCTCTCATTTTCACAAAGGAAGGTATAACACTTCAACTAATATTCTTCAGGTATTCCTATTTTCTCCAACTCTGTCCAGATTTCTGCTTCACTATAATGGCGAGGTCTACTGCTTTCCATGATGGAGAATTGTCTTTTTGCTATCTGAGCTTTCTTTTCCGCTATTTCTGCATGCTTTTCGGCTATTTGTACATGCTTTTCCGCCGCATATCTCATAACATCAGTTAAGTTGTTAATCCCCATATTCAACTTCTCATAACCCTTCTCAATTAAATCAACTATGGGTGCTTTCCGCTTTGATCCTCTTGATGATGATGTTCCTTGAGATTGATTTGAGTTAGGAAACTCCTGAGAATGGTTTGAGGGAGCACATTCAGGATTAAATGAGTAAAAAATGGCCAGCATAATTGGGGGTATCATTTTCTCAATTAATATCAGAATCTGACATTTGTTCAAAGTTATCATTCAGGTCCAATATCTCTTTATCCCATCTCCTTAACTTGTCTGCTGCACTTTCAGCATATGATCTTGTGGCCTTATCTCTTCCGAATAGCTCCAATAGCTTGTCATAGTTGTGTATTGGTGAACGCTTCCATCTGTTGGCCTCGGGTTTATCCTGCAAACACACACAATCACATCATCATATACCAGATTTTGGTGTAATCCATACTAAGAAATGAACGAAGTATTACATTTATGTATAGTGTATGAGTTATTCTATCTTTACCTGACATATATCACTCCACACTTCTAGTTTCGCCTTGAACATGTGTGTGGATGGGTTCCAGCCAATCCCACTCCACCTATGGAATAGATCATAATATTCATTGAAGTTTTCCTTCAATGTCTTCAATCGATTCTTGATGTGTTGCTTCTGAAAGAATGGACCTATAGTCTGCTTAAGCTACGTCACCACGCTAGCATAAGCCATGGATGTAAATGTGCTATTTGGTTAATTCTCTTTTTGTACCTCCTCGAGTAATAAATCTAATAACATAGCATCCATATTTGGCATCCAATGTAGTAAGTCCCTAGAAGATCCATCTCCCCTGCTATCAGACTTCTTATTCTTCGGCATGGCAAGATCTGCAATGAAATACACAACCCAATAAGGGGTGATAGTATAAGGAATGGAAAGGGATTATATCATGCATGATACATATCTTTAATTGGTCACAAACTTCTCAAACATAAGTTGTTTAAATTATGTGCAATTTAGAAGGAGGTTCTATGCACAATCACATCACTCAACAGTGGATATTCAATTCATGCTACAAAAGGGAAGTGCAATAATCCACTAAATCCAAATCATACATATAAAACTTTAAATATAGTTCTCAGTCACATCAATAGTACAGGATTCATAAGCATCAAGAGATAATGTATAAAGAGTTATTGTATAAATGACAAAAACTATAATAAGCTCTACTGATAATCATTCCACATATAGGCTGTTAGGTTTTCTCTTATGATGAACCCATGCCGATAATCTTCCTCTATGGTCCTGGATTCATGATCTCCTATATCTTCTACATTCTTTTCTAACAGCTTACGATCGACCTCATCTATCAATCGTGGATCGGGATCAACATCCATTAGAAAGTTATGCAATATACAACATACAATAATAATGTCCATCATGGTCTTGAAGGAGTAATGTGATTCCGTGCTAGTAGCAGTTATTGAAAATCTCTTTTTTAACACCCCAAAAGCCTTTTCAATTACATTTCTCAACGATGCATGCCAATGGTTATATAATTCCTTTGCATTTTGAGGTCCACGGGTAGTGTACTCCTTCAAATGATATCGCACTCCTCTATAGGGTATAAGAACGCCTCCTTTTAGAGGAAAGCCTGCATGTCCTAAGTAGAATTTACCTAATTTACAACAATGATACAAATAAACGTCAGAACACATAACCATAAAGACAAACACATTAATTCTTATGGTGTTGACTTATTATTGTGCAAGGCATATCAAAATTGATACTTATCTCTTGGAATTCTCAATCTATCCCCTCTCTTAGCTAAAGCATGTTTGAGAACCCCAGAGGCAGATGTAGTTCCCTCCCAACTAGACAATACATATGTAAACTTCAAATCAAAAGAAAACATTGCTAACACATTTTGTGTGGGGTAGTCTTTTCTTCTTTGAAAGCGGAGAGCATCCTTCTTGGGAATTTTGACTCGTATATGTGTTCCATCCAGAGTTCTAACACAATTCTGTAAATAATTTCCTTTTAGTATATTTACACAACATGACAAATAAAGAACAACAATCCAATTATTAGCAATGTCATGTAAAAATGTAAATATATTACCTTGAAATAAGGATAAAATCTATTGTTGTTGAGTATTTGTGTAGGAACCTCTGATCCAGAAGAAGGCTGCACAAGATACTAATCTCCAAGAGATACAATAGCCCGCAGAATGTTATGAAAGTGACGACTAACTGTCTCTCCTGACCGATGGAAGAAAAAGGATATAGTTTTGTTTTTTACATTATGTGTTAAGATATGCAAGAACTTAGTTACTTTTTCCTCCACAGTTGAATAAGTGGAATCCCTCACTTTACTCGTTGCTTTGATTTTTTCATATAATCGCAGGAAAGCGTGAGGACGCATGCATAGTACGTCATGACTTTTTTTCGAATGTAACAGGTTTTGCAAGAGTTGTTGCCGCATCTGATCTCTTGCTTCCCTAACTCCACTAATGCCTCTAGGTACAATATTGACTTGCAACTCCAATAGGTAAATAAAATAACCAATTTAGCATACAAGTTGAACCACACACATTTGACACAATCTATCCTATTCCTTCATCATTTCAATAATAGGCGACTCGTCTAATTCCAACCTGTCTAATTCCAATTGATCTTCATATAAATCATCCACATTATCCTTCATAGTCACTTGTGAAATACTTCCAAATTCTATCTTTACAATAAATATTACAAATCATAAGTTTTAAACAAATGTAGACACATATATTAGCTTCAATGTGTATGGACTAATTAAATATTATTAACAGAATTTGTAAAAAAAACACACAAGAGAGAATTACACACCCACAAGTATATGCCATGAGAATCATGAAGTTGATAGAAACGTACCTATGAGATTAGGGAAGGGCTAAGCTCTTGACTTCCTAATAGTGAAAATGCGAGTCCACTGAGAGTATTTATTTGGATATATGCCTTAAATACAGTACCTATTAATAAAGATTATTAATAAATTTGTGAATCTACACATAGAAGAAGGAAATGTAAATATCTATCATTATAATTACAATAATTGGATGTAGCATTCCATGTTATTCATATTTATTAACTTCTCAAGTTACTCAATGACCTAATTAGATTACTGGTGATAGGTTCTTTTAGTATAATTAAAATGAACATTTAAATGATACATACTAAATGACTAGCATAATTAATGTATAATTCTCAAATATATTTGCACTAGGATTTTATTTTTACATATATCAATTTAAAATTTTATTCCCTTTTCTTTTCAGATTTTTTATAAAATTATATTTTAATTATATGGCAATAGAAACAAATTAAAGTGACTATATATCTCATTCCTATTGTACACTTCCCTTTTTGCATTCAAAGTTAACTACACTCTTGGTCATTTTTAATTGATGAAGTTGGAGAGAAAATCTAACAAATAATTACTAACGCAAATTATTACATATATCACATATAAGATTATACATTGAATAAAGTGTGGAGAAATTTAACCAATTTCTATTAGTCATTATTATGTTGATTAGTGTTAATAATAATTAAAAATTATTCAAATAAAAAAAATATTTTTATGGCCATTGCACCGTTGGGTCAATAATCAACTAATATATACATATGAAAATTGACATAATGTTGTAAAAATTGCTGATAAAAATTTAAAAAATTTATTAATTTCCAAAAGTTAATTCAATATTGTTAATCAAGTAAATGGCTACTGTGAGCTATAACAAATGAACTCAACTGTGTACATTTCAATTTGAAAGGGAGGTGGGGATGAAGAATATTCGAAAAATTTGTAACAAATTACAAGAAAAAAATGGCAAAAACAGAAAAAAAAATTGCAAAATTTAGAGGCTCGAGTTTGAACCGAGTCAACCCACCACGATCCGGTGTTCCGGATCCCAAACTCGGCATGACCTAAACCCAAACCATGACAGAGGCGGGACGACAGCTCTCCTAACTTCGGTAGAACGGCAGCAGCACGGTGGCAGAACCCAACTGCATCTCGCCGCAACAGTCACCATCAACGGGCCTCCGATCCGGGTCTCCTGCAAACAGAAACGGGAGAGAAATGACAACATATAACACCACTACAAACCTACTTTACCTTCTCCGATCTGCGTCCTCTGATGGTCTGCGATGGAGATGGCTGGCGTTGGAGGCGGTTGGTGATGGAGACGTAGGTGGGTTGCTTGAGGCGCGAATGAATGAGGTTGGATGCGGTGGAGATCTCCCAACAATGCTTCAGCCGAAGGCGGGACTTCGAGCAAAACATCAGATGACGCTGCCTGAGGCGCGAGTGGAGGAGGTTGGATGTGGTGGCTCTGTTAGTGGCTGTTCTCTCCTGTGGTGCGTCTGAAGCTCCAAGGGCAGCTGCGGGAAAAGAGATTCAGCAACTGAACTTCTCTCCATTTTTTGAGAGAAGTCTGAACATGCACAGTACCGGGGCCCACCTTTATTGTATGTCCCCAACTTCTCTCTTTTCCTATTTCTGTCACCCGTTTCAAATAGGAGAAATTTTGTACACCCCCCCTCTTTCTTTCCATTTCTTTCCCCAGTTTCTTCTCTCGTTCCAAACATACTGTAAAAGGGATAGGGATGTCGCAAGATTGTAATCTTATTTTACTTGAATATGGGACAAACAAGAGGCAAATAACAAATTGATACAAAAAGTTCCCATTTTTCTCGGATCTAAAAAACACACAAAGATTCAAACAACACAAAGATGCAAACAAGTAAGAACCCATCACAGCCTATGACAAGGTCCAGATACAGTTTATATCTATACAGAAAAGAAAGATGCTGGAGAACTCCAAAAAAGAAAAAAAAAATGAAGAAGAAAGAAAAAAAGAGATAGAAAAAGAAAAAACTGTGGTAACGTATAAGCTCAAAGCTCGGAGTCTCTACTTTTTCCAGCAACTCTAACTTGTTGGGATTTCCTCTAGCAGATTCAAGTGTCTCTTTGGCTTTTTCCTTTGCCCAGTTCATCTGCCTCTCTGACTCTCTTTGCTTCTTATTACATCCTTTCTTGGCCCTCTAAGCCATATCTTCTGCAGTCTCTCTGGTTTCCTTAGCCCTCTGAGCCATATCTCCTGCAGCCTCTCTGGTTTCCTCAGCCTCCTTCAACAAGGCTTTCTCTTTGGCTTCATTCTGTTCTTCTGATGCCTTTCTGGTGGCGGTGGCCTCATTGGCCTTCTTTGCTGCTTCATCTGGTGCTACATTCTTTATGTATTGTGCCTTTTCCTCGGCTGAGTTTGCTATGTCACTGGCTATGTTGCTGGTTTTTTCTGCAGCTGCATCCTTCATTTCTCTGGCCTTTTCTGTACTGTATTCACCTGTCCCTGCAATTATGCATGCATGGACCCGAGATTAGTTATGTAAAGAATATGACTTGTTTGTGCTGAGAGATCCTGATGTTATGCTATGTTGCACTGGCATTAGTCATTTGTGGTGGCACAAGTTCACAGTTGAGGATTGTCCTTGTAACAAGTTTTGACTTTTCAAAGCAATAAATTATTTAATTCATACTTCAATTACCTTTAATCAAAAGCACTAAGACTATGACTTGAAAAATTATTTCTGTGCCTTCTGCTTTTCTCATACTCTTTAGAAGTATCTTAAAGTTACATGTGAATTATGCTTTTCATTTTTCTTCCTCAAGGTCATGGATATCTTAATGTTTCTACAACAATCTCAATTGGAAACTGATTATCTAACTGCAAGTCACATGTTACAAGTAGGTCACATTTTTCTTGACTTCATTCTTATGTTTACTTTCTCGTTCTGCAACTATCTCAATTAGAACTAATTATTTAAAGATCATTATGTACTAAATATTCTCATAGTCTGACTGAAATTGTAGCATTTAATCATGAGTTTCTTATAATTTTCTTCCCAAATTACAGTTAGTGTGTCTCTCTATGCAGTCTCCAAATCCTGTCTAACTGTGCCTTTTTGCAACTTTAATTCAATTCGCTCTCGTTTGCTTGAATTGATTACTAAGACAGAGCCAAGCGATTGTAGAAGACTCTTGAGGTTGTCTGGCAGGACTCCAAGTCCATTGGTTGTTCACAAGTTAATTTTGCAATGATCTTTTTTCCAATTCATGATGAAATTTGTTTTTGTTCGTCAATTGAACTTGTTTTATATTTATCAAATCCAAATCCATTTATTAGTTGTGTCTAACTTCATTGCAGATATTCACTTGGATATTTCCTAGGCATTATAATCCTCCTGATGGCTTCACTTTTGGGATAAAAGATATTTCACTTCTATTCAGGTAGACTCCCAGTCTCCCACCCATTTTTCAGGAGATGTATAACTCCTTATTTTCACCTCTTTTAAGATTGTGCTTGGTTTATTTTGAAGGATGACTTTCTTCTGTTTGAATACAATGAATATGTATCTGGTGCTTTAGGCCAGGTGTAAGCTGGATGACTCACTTATCTTTTTATTAAAATAAAGTTTATTTGTATAAGAACATATTTTAAACTATAATTATTGGAACTAAATACTGATAATGTGAGGTTAACTTTTTAAGACTTGATATTATCTTTTACATCAATAAGACAAGATATCTATACATGGTCAAAATTTCACTCATAGGAATTTGATGTATTATTTGTAGCGGCAGCAACTAAATGGAAGGGCCATCTTGCAATGGTAAGCATGGATTCATTTGATGCAGCTATACATGTGACAGCACTTTGGCATTTTATCCAGTTGACTAATGTTCCTTGCCAAATTGAAAAGGTAATATGGTTGTTACTGACGAACTTTTATACAAATTCATGCTAATTTTATTGTATTTTGATTGTCATTCAAATATTTTAATTCTTGTGTATCTGTAACTATAACTGTTCAGTAGTTCTTTAAATTTTAAATTTTCAGGGTCTATTTTTGGGTTCAACTACAAACAAAAAGCATGTGCTAAAGAACTGGAATGTTACTCATGTTTATACTGTGACTGGTACGTTGTGGTCTCCAGATCTTAACGATTTTGTCTACAAAGTCATTAAGGTTATGACAATTTCGTAGATTGAAGGAAACATTTCCGTTTAGAGTTTTGCAACCTATATGTTCTCAAGTCTAGAGGAAAGTTAATAGCGTTTAATATTTGCATGTTATTCTGTGTTTAGACGTCAGGCCAGGAACTAAATCTAGGGATAAATGGCAATAGTTGATCATGTCTCAATTTTAAATCTAGGAGTCTTCTATCTTTACCCGCATGATATGTATGTTTTTGCATATTGGGTAAGTCATTTAAGGAGCACCAACGGGATGTTCATGTTAAGAAGTTGTATGTCTTTATAGTATTGTGGTGGTTCTTGTTCATAGGTATATCTTGCATTGCAGCCTAGTGCATAATTCTGGCTATGATGCCAGCAAATCAAGATATAGCAACATCAAATGCCATCAAGTTTACTAGAGAAGCTAACCCAACAGTTATACTTGCTGCGCATATGTCAAGGCTTACAAGTTTCAACCTCGTACAAGTTGTTTGCTTGTTCAAACTCTCAACGGCAAACTATGGTGGTATACAATAAATTATTGACTTAAAATTTGCTTCTGCTCTGTGGTCTCCCTTTTAAATTTGAAATATGCTACATGCTTTCCTACTGTGTGCGACTCCCCTAATACCTTCTCAAGTGACCTAATTTGAGTTAATTTACAAAGCTTTATTAATAGATGTTATATGATGTGATTTTATGACACGACCTGCTGGAATAAAGGGTGGCGCCAGTAAGTTATTGTTACTCATCATGTCAAAGTTTTAGATCCAGTGATCTATGCAGGTAAAGGGAAAAGAACCTTGGAATTTCACATGAATAAAGTTTGGTTAGTTTGATATTTTTTATAACACTACTATTGGAAAAACGACAGTGTTATCAATGGTGCTATGTCAAAGTTTAATATTTTTAATAAAACAATATCTCTTTTACCCATGTGCTTTATGCTCACTAGTCGAAAAGGTAGTGTTATTTCTTCAAAAATTCTGGTACAGTGAGGTAAATTTTTGGATAAATTATTTAACATGACTGTTTCAATGAAAGGTTTTTTCTATAAAATATAGTTTTAAAATAATGAGAGATGGGGGAAAGTTTTTTGTTTATTTAATGTTAAATATAATGAATTTGGGAAAAATAAATTGCTTTCCTCCATTTGTATGATTTTAGGCATCATTTTTTTCCCTAAAACTATAAATACAAGTAGTATATTACTCCTTCATCAATATACTTGCAAATAATATTTTTTTTGTAGAAAATACTTTCTAATGAAACAAATAGAACCTTAATCATTGGCTTTGTATATTCTTTTTCCTCATTCTTAAATATTCTTGTCCATATCCTTCTATTTTTCTTTTATAATTATTTAATTCGTTTGTTTTGACAGAAACATTTCTTATAAAATATCATTATAAAATAATAAGATGAGAAAAAATATTTTATTTATTTAATGTTAAATATAATGGGCTTGGGCAAAGCAAATTGTTTTCTTTCATTACTATAACTCTAAATATCATTTTTTTTTAAACTACAGACACATATTGTATGTTACTCTTTTATTAATATACATGCAAATGGAATTTTTTTATGAAAAATACTTTTTGATGAAATAAACTGAACCTTAGTGATTGGCTTTGTATATTCTCTTTTTTCATTCTTAAATATTTTTATGCATATCCTTCTATTTTTCTTTTGTAATTTTTGTCTGGCTGATTAATAACCATTGATCTTTCCTTTTATATGCAAATATCTTACTGTTTTCTAGTCTGTTCTATATAAATAAATAAATAAAAAAAATGCTAGCAAGTTGACCATGCACGGAAGTAAAATTAAAGTCAAGTTTTTAATTACTCCCAACTTTTTAAATGATGGGACACTTTGATTACTGAAAGAATGATATTGTAGAGAGTTTTACGCTAATAGAATATCAAATTTAAACTCTTCATACGTTGTCCATGCTATCTCAGAATTTTCACAAGGGTTGATAATGCAGTTTGCAGTTTGATGAACTGTGTTTCCGATGTTCTTTTTCTTGTTGAGGCAGATCATTGTGGGAAGATTTAAAGGATTGTGGAGTACCTCTTTTGATCATTTATGGAGAAAAGGATTCTAAATTTAAGAAAATTGCTGAAGCAATGATCAATACTCTCCGGTCTTCCTACTTGGAAAGTGGACATGAACAACAGAATGTTATACATGCATTTGAAAAGCAAGAATGGTGATTTCATTCTCGTCTAGATGTTCTAGGTGTTGACTATTCTTAAGTGTTCTGTACAATGGACTCACGACAGCATTTTAGGTCTCCATTTTGCACAATTTGGAAAGGTCATTGTTATTTGATTTTTTTTTTAATTCAATGACAACTTTAATTTATAAGAAATTAGTGATTCAATACTTCAAAAATCTTTATTTTTCATTCTGTGATCCTCTGGACAAGTATTTTAATGTGTTATATTCATTCCCAAGCGTAGAAAAGTCAGTTCCCACCTACCTCATCCTGCAACTTTTATGTAGATCACTATGACGATATCTACAAGTGTTGAAAATTATATATATATATATATATAACACTTATATAAATAGGAATATAAAACGGACTTGAAGTTCTCAGGCTTTGCAGGTTGTGTGTAGCCCGTTAATCATATGGGTTTATGTAGGTTATCCACGTGATCATGAACTTTTATGGATAAATCTGTAGCTATCCATGAAATTTATTTATTTTTTTAAATTTTCAAATGTTTTAAAAAGTTTTAATTTAATATATCAAAATAATTTTTTAAGCTTTAATTAATTAATTAATTAATTATATAAAATAAATTAATTAATCAATTATAATTTACAAAAAAATATTTTTTTAATTCAATCTAATTTAATGTTATCTTGAAAGTTTGTACTAAATTCTTGTATATTTAATGATATAATCATTTTTATAAAAAAATGATATAATAGTAGATAATCAATTTCTCTGTAACATTAAAAAATAAGAAGAGGAGTCCTATCTACCATGGTAGTCGGCCATTGGTTCTTCAACCTGAAGGTCAGGTATCAAAGTGAGAGTAACGAAGTCTGGTTGAAATCAATAACATTGAATCATTTTCTCAAGTTGAAAATTGCAATGCTACGTTTCGCAAAAAGTGAGATAACAAATTCCTCACCTGGGTTAAGATTCAACATGGTTGGTTCTGTATGAACTAATGGGCCACGTTAGAAGGGATTTTATTCCATACTTTTAGAATTAACGCTCTAGTGTCACATCTTTCCGGAAATTCAATTTTGAGATTAAAATATGTTGCAAGATGAGATGTCCTAATGACAATAGGATTCCTTCTATATATTTATTTGTTAAATATATATTTTATACTATATTCTTTATCTATATGTATTTAATAATATAATTATTTTTGCAAAAAAAATTGAAGCGGTCTACCTGTAGCCTTCTTGCGGATACTCCGGGCTTGGTTAAAATTGTCCAAAAAATGTGGGCTAAATAGGCAAGCCTAGCCTATTTAACTTGGTACGTCCTGTAGTATACCCCTTTGTATAAAACTTACATCTACGCTATTGAAATATCAACTTTAGGATACTGTACTTGCACCTTGAATTTAAATTGAGTGACAGTATTAATATTTTCACTTGAGATTATATCTTGCCTCATTTTGCACAGATCTTCGCTATTTTCTTTCCAAATTTTGTTGGCTTAGGCTAAAGAGATAATTGCCAGCGTGACACACAAACGCAAAATTTTTTAATTTCTGGATCATCTTTTAGTTCATTCAGTCGGCAAGAATAGTTATCAAAACATAACTATATTGTAATAGCATAAACATATATCCAATAAAATAAAATAGTGTATGTATATACTATGTACAGTCAATTTTAAGCAATGCATTTGAACTCGCTTCTACCCTAATTTTGTCCTACAAAAACTCACTATGTCTACCATTTCTATAAACTGAAATCAACCTCAACTAATATCTGTACAGATCAGACACCCTATACGTTACAAACTTGAGCACTTGGGGATTTGAATCATCTTTTTCTTTTAGTTTTCATATTATGTTAGAAAGACAAATACAATATTTCTTTATAAGTTTGATCATAGATTTTGGATCCTACTGCATATAAGAATTATGTAATTATATTTATCTAATATGACAGGAAAATGCTTAAAGTCTTAAACATCATAGAAAATTGACCAAAAAAGGAAGGAAATGATCTAAACTCAATAGCGGCGTATAATACAACAAGCTTTATATACACGTCATCAGTGGACATAATAGAAATATTCCATTACCAGATTGAAGGCAACAGGAAGAATTAGCCATATGAGAATTCCAAGGCCTGTGGCAATGGAAACAAGAGAAAGAAGCAGACAAGACTTTGCCACTTTGGGATATCCATGGCGTAGAGTTAAGGAAGTGAATGATCCAAAAAAGGCAAAATTCAGAGACAAAACGAATGCGTGGAACAAAGACGGACTGTGGTTGAAGATGACATTTGGAATTGGGTTTCCCTCTACCTTCTTGTATTGGAACTGGGTTAATGAGAGAGCCGTTGCTATTGAAACCAAAAGGATTATAACCTCTATCCGAGTTTTCTTCCTGAAATCCTGATCATCCATTGATGTCTTCAAGGTAGGGAGGGCTTTAAGCTATGAAAGAGGTTGAAATATTCTTGGATATGTCTAGAAATATATGGTTCACCTAACCCTGGCAAATTCATATCTCTTATATAATATAAAAAAGGTTGCGGCTTAGGTTGTATTAGATTAGATGCTTGCTTTGAAAGTTTTACTTTCTGTTGTAACCGAAGTTCGATCTTAATTATTTATATGTGAGTATAATGACTTTCTTACCATATAAAAGAAGGATTAGGTTTGATTGACGTTGGGAGTTGGTACGAAGACAGTTTTTGCTTCTTAAAAAATAGGTTAAATTGAAAATTATTTTGTACCATTTTATACAATTTTACGCAAGTAGCAAATTTTGAGTAAAATTAGTCATATCTGTTTAAAATTATATTGCTAAAGTTCATTTAAAATACACTACATCATATGTGTAAACAATGATAATTGTAATTACACGATTGTTCTACTCCGTGGATAAGAAAAAATGAATAGGATACATAATCAATGATCGATGTGACTTTCTAAATTATATAAGATTTAGATGCTTTCGCTCCAAGTTATATATTAACTTGAAAATGATAGATTGTGTACAAGAAAGGGACTCATTTCGGGAAAATACTTCAAATGGTTCAAATAAAAAAATAATTGTATCAAATAATTTATCACTTTTATTATTATAAAAAATAAAAAATTATTTAAGACGTGATAACGTCAAATATTATTGTATCATCTAAGTGCTGGTTCCAAAAATTTTATATCTTGAGAAACTTTCTCCTATACTCGCTGTTGATAAAGTTAAGCAAATTCTTTTTATGTAAAAAATTCATATATTAAAGAACAAAAGCAAGACCAAAAATGTAATTAGTTGAAGCTTTAGACAATGTTATATTCAAAAGTCATCTTTGGTTTTTGGATCCTTTTGATTACTAATACATCGTTTTTCTATATTTTAATTTGTCGCTGCGACCTCCCAACGAATCATTCTAACAACGTAGTTTTAGAGTAAATTTTAAAAATCTTAGGTAAAGTTAATTGCTTGTCATGAAATTCTCTGGTTACATTACAATGTATGGGTTAATTACTCCATTTAAAGAAAATAATTAATTATTATAATTATTAAATTATAAATATTAATAATAATTAAATAGAATAATTACATACACGTCTAATTGGAGAATTTTATGACAAAAACATAAAAAATTTTATCTACTATAAAATTTTTGCGTAAGTCCTTTTTCCTTTTTTTTTTTTCCTTTATACTTTGCATTCTTTCTGTTTTTCTTTACAAAAAATTGCCACGTCATGGTACCGCATGAAACACGCATCTTTCCTCTAAACCAAAACTAAAAATTTGTACTTAATTTAAATTGAATTAATCATGCTCACTATAAAAAAAATAATATTATATATATAAAAAATGAGATTTGATATTGAATTCCGAATATAAATCAAAGGTTATTATTACATATAAAATGATGAAAGGAATTTGTAAAGTACAATATAATAAATATGTATTTTTAAAAAAAAACTAAATTACAATTAAAATTTTATGATACTTGTTGAATCAACAGAACTGATAAAATTTGATATTTTTAAAGCTTAAATATAAATGTAAATTATTTGTATTTGGTCCCTTTAAAAATGAAAATCATTTTCATCCCCTAACACACATTTTCAATCGAAATTAGTCCTGCTGACAGACTTTCGTTTGAATTCGAACGAAATATCCAACGTGGCAAACTGAAAGCCAGGTGAAGCAAGCCCTTCCTTCCCCCCTCTCTCTCTACTATTCCATGGACAAGCTTGATCTAGAAACTACCATCAAAGGCAGGACTTTGGAAGGCAGAGCCATCATAGCCAACGGCAGTGGAGCCACTGATAAATTGGATTTGAAGATGTTAGTCAAGGACCTAGAATTGATTGATGTGCCCTTAGTGGTTATTTGGCCAATCTCGCCGGAGCCAATGTCAAGACTTCAAGGGTTTACAAGGATCAACAACTACTATATAATTCCCAGCAAACCAAGAACTTTACAACTTTAACTAATTGACGCTTTTTGCGATGCTAAACCTTAGACAAGTAACAATCACATATGAATTATAAGTTAGGCTTTGTGAAAAATCAAGGACAATAAACAAAAAGAGTTTGTAAAACTAAAAATTCAGGCAAATGATATCTCAAAACATAAGGTGCACCAAAGCTAAGTGGCTCTTCCCTCCATGACTTTGCAATTGTCAATTGTGGCACCAAAGGTCATTGGTTTTTCACCCAATGCTCAATCAAAGGTTTCAAAATTACAATCTCCAGTAGCAACGATGGTGAAGAAAATATTGTGAGCCAGCTTAGGTTAAATGACCTCCAATTTTCTAGTTAATGATGAATTTTTCAACAGAGTGTAAGAGGGGGAAACCGTTTAAGTCTTCTACGACAATGACTACTTTGTTGATGGTGGAGAAGGCATGAGTTTGGATAAAATCTAGAAAAAGGGCTAAAAGAATGTAAAAGAAATAAAATATTAAAAAAAATGATGTATTGCATATATGTTATGACATGAACACGTGGTTCCAATTTTTTTTACCATCGTGGCATGTCATATTGGATAAAGAGTTTGCCACGTTGGCAGCTTCAACCTTGAACTAACAAAAGTTATTAACTTAACCTAATTTGGTCTCATTTTCATAATATAGATACCAAAATTGAATTAGGTCTCATTTTCATATTATAGAGACCAAAATTGAATAATCATTTAAAAAAGAATCAAATACGAAGGATTTATATTTTTGAGATAAAAAATATATTTAAACATATTTTTAATTATTCATATTTTAAATTTGAATTAATACCGATAGATAAGTGCCGGCTTAATTCTTCAAATCTTCAAAAATTTAATAATGTGTCCTAACCTTGAATTGATAGTGATTTTTACCACGGTTCAAAGTGGTAGCTGCCTCTGGTGATATGTGAATGCAATAATTTCGCTTGCAACCAACAAAAATTTCAGAGTTGCAATCATGCTGGGATTTAAAAAATTAAAGATAAATATGGCGCTTAGAAACTAATTAAGTCAGAGTCTTTTGGCTCAATAGGACTTAACAATAATCTTAAAACCTTGTGCAATTAAGAAATTGTTTCTTCCTATCAGTTTATTTACAAAAAAAAAATTAAAGATAAATATACAGTGAAAAACATTTTCCATAAAATATAGTTAATTTGAGGAAAAGTCTTTATTTATTTAATATAAATTATCAAGAATTTAGAAAAAGTAACTTCTTTTTTTTTAAAGTCTATTAATATAATTTTAGGTATTTCTTTTTCATTTTTTAGCCATAAATATAGGAAGTATGTCACTACTTCATCAATATATATACAAATGACAATTTTCTATGAAAAATACTTTTTGATGAAATAAATAGAGTCATAAATTAAAATTGTAAAAAGTCATAGTTGTAGAGTGAGTCATAATAATATTTTGTAGACTATGAATTAATTTAACCCCCATGGTCAAAGTATAATCATCTTGTATATATATTATGGTTCTGTGGAATTTTGAAATATAATTGATAAATACTGATATTTTGGCATCTTAAGTCTTATAATGATAATTATACGATTAACCACCTAACTACCTTGCAACAATTATATCTAAGAAAACCCATATATAAAGTATACTCTATTTCTTAACTATTCAAATTAAATTCTTGATTATGCATACTGAGTTGGGTGTCAAGGTTTATCTTGGAGCTCTACTTTGATTTCCTTCTTGCTATTTTACAGATACTTGAAAGAGAGAGAAAAAATCCTCAATAATAATCTTTCCTTCCATTAAATTATTAGGTTAAGCAACAGTAGAGACAAATAAATTCAATACAACAAGGTTTCTTAAAAAATCAGGGAGCCTTTTTTCTATTTTCTTAGTTGATATGAGGATGGAATAATTTAAGGAGCAGAATATTTGAATTTTGAACATGAATCCCCTTTCTTATACAGCAGACTTCGGCAAATGTGAGGGCTCCACAAATGTATTACAATGTCATTATGATTCTTTTAAAATTGTAGGCAAAATATTAAGTTGTATCTACAATATTACAACCTTATATGGTAACGTTTGATTCACATAATGTTTTTAACAGTCCCGAGAATGTTTTAAAAGAATATTATATTCTTATATTTGGTTCAAAATTTAAAAAAAATGCTTAGAAATGTCACATTCCAAAGAATATTTTTAGCCTAAATTTCTCTCAAAATATTTCCATGAAAGGAGGTGAGAATCTTAGATTCTCGTGAGATTTAAATATTAATGTTAAAATAAATAGAGAAAATTATCCTCATATTTAATTCTTTTTTTTATTTATCACTTTATTAAATAATTTTTAATTTAAATTGAGAAATAATTATTACTTTATTTTTAAAATATTTTTTATTATTAAAAAATATAATAACATTAATTTTTTAACTATAATTTTTTTCTATTGTTGTTTCTAATGTTTGAAAGATTATTTTAATATGATTGTTTATATATATGAGTTTTTTTATTAAAAAAATAATACAACAACCTTGAAATTTCTTTTAAAAAAGGTATATTTATATATAAAAATATAAAATAATAATATTTTTATATTAGAGAAGAAATTATAATATAAAATTTAATACTTGAAAGAAATATAATTGTAAAAAATAATTTAACCATAAAAATATAATAAAGTGTAAAATATTGATATATATATTTTAATAAATTTTTAGATGTTAAATATTGAAATTTAATTTATTAGGTATTAATTTTTTTATTATTTATGTAGTTTTAAATAAAGATGTGATTTATTATAATATATTTTACAATAAAATTTTTGATAAGGATATTTTTGTAACAATCTCAATATTCTCAAGAATATTAAATATGAATAAAACATAATGACATAGAATATCTTAGAATCTAATAAAATATTTCGAGAAAAATTTGTAATGAATTAAATATAAGAATATTATATTCCCATTAATTAAATTTTTAGGAATCATAATATCAAGAATATATATTTTCCTGAAAATATCAGATTTCGTGAATTAAACACTACCTTAAAAGAATCATAATTACATTGTAATGCATTTGTGGAGCGCTCACATTTGCAATATTAGAGACGAAACACATGTTACAAACTAAAATTTGAATCCATCTCTATGTTTCATAAATTTGCACTATAGTTATATTTACACAAATACTATCACAGATCATATGTTCTTTTACAAGCATAATAAAATAACATGAATGTAAAAAACCATAAAATACCCAATTATATTTCGTGTGTACTACTAACGTAAATACGAACAAATCAATCATCATGAAACATAACTTCTAATTTTTATAATAAAGATTTAAAGTTGATTTATTATTAGTATAAATTAATTCATAATATTATCTATTTGTGTATTGTCATATGGATAAAAAATAATTTGAATTTCAATTTTTAAAAAATGTATTATTATTATAACAACTTATTAACTTCTTTTCTATCTATAGTATAATATATTTTACACTAATAATAAATTAAATTTCAACTCATCTAATAAATGTCACATAAAAACTTGAATATTAAAACCTTTCATCAATATAATAATTTACACAATATTCAATTAATTTGTGAAAGTCGAAGTTGAAACGTGAACGCATAATTACGGTATATATTTCAAGATTAACCATTCAAAATAAAGAATATATATATATATATATATATATATAAGCGTAGTAAGCCACTAGCAAGAATAATTATTTTATCACTACTTGCGCAGAAAACAAAGACCACTTGTTTGATAGCTTTTAAATTTATGTATATAATATATAAAAAGGATGTGGCCAAGAATAACCGTATGAATTAAAAACAAATATTTGGAAGTAATTATTTAACGTTATTTGCAATTGACAAGAAAATATAATAGTGGTAAATTACTCAACTATACAAAATAAACATATTAAAAATATAAAAAATGTTTTGAATATTTCTAGCGAGAAAACTTCCTGGCAATTTCGTGTTAGCAGACAAAAGCTGGTGGTTGGCTTCTTCTACATATACGAGATTCCAGTTATTATCACATCTGCATTGCATTGCCATTGCATTGATGAAAAGCAGGATGAGAGCAGGAATGGTTTCCAAGTTAATGTATAGGTAATTCCATTTTCCTTCTTCCTCGTTATAGATTACGTTGTTATTATCACAATTATAGTTATGCTGTGAGTAGTAAAATCACGAATAATAATTAGCCTTATGATCTAGTTATATAGTTACAAATTTTCTTAACTGGGTTCGAGAATAAAAATTTCCACTCTATATGCCGAACTGTAACACGTAGTTTGTCAATATTAATATTGCAAACTTTTCATTTTGCTCCTTTAAAGCTTTTATGAGGTTTCATATTACTCCCTCAAACTATAAAATCCCACGAAATAACATTTTTATTTTTAAAAAGTTACAAATTTTCCATCTAAAGTTGAATAAAATAAAAATTTTAACTGACTATTAATTTTAATTTTAAACATGCTCATAATTTGCACATAGATCGTCAAAAGTCTTATTTTCTCAGAAATTTGGATTAAACACCTTATTTTCACCAATATATTAGCCTTATGATCTAGTCATATAGTTGAAATTAATAATAGAGAAAAATGAAAAATATTACATACAATGGTTAGATTTTACTCATTCAATAAGAAAAAGTTGAAAATTATCCTTTTAAATTATATAAAACCTAAAATTAACATTTCTTATCAACTTAATTTATCATTTTATCAAATTAAATATTTTTTATGATCTTTCTTAAATAAAAATTACAATATTATAGCATGTTACTTTATCTTATTTTTGTACAATAATTTTTATGTTAGATAATTAGTAGAAAATAAATTAGATATATAGGATTTTAATTAAATAATAAAAAATAAGTTGAAAAATTATATATGAAAAAAATGATGAAATAAAATAATATACCATAATGTTGTGTTTTTGTTTAAAAAGTTTATGGAAAAATTATATAATTTAGTAAAATGATTAACTAAGTTGACAATAAATGTTAATTCTAAATTTTGTGAAGCAGTTTTTAAGTTTTTAAAACGGAAAAGGGCAAAGTTGAACTACCTGAAAATTGAAGGGGGTAATATATTGAATTTTGTGTCTTATAAAAGAAGAAATAAGACCTTTTAACGAAAACATATACTATTCAGTGCTTGTTTAGGGTTAAATTTAATAGTCAATTTATGAATTTCACTTTTATTCAAACTCTAGAGGGGTAATTTTTTTTTTGAATTTAAAGGTGTGATTTATAAATTAAAATTTTTATGGGTAATTGCTGAGGACTTACATCTATCTTATTATTCTTAACAAATTATTAGCTGCCATGATGAATTAAATAATTAGGTTATAGAAAATTTCTTTTATAATAACAACGGCCCTCAGCTCAATTAATAAGGTTCCAAAATTAAGATCCTAATTAATTACAAGTATCTACTAGTCACCGGTCCCTACTGCATCATCCAATTTAATAGTCGGATTCCTTTTCAACAGCGGATGAGCCCATGACTTTAGTTTTTTCGCCTATACATGTTGACGTGATTTTGGATTCCTTTTCTTCCAATACATTAATTTAAAGTTTAGAATTGATTTAAAGTTTGGAATACAAGCTTGCTTTGCAGTGATATTTAATATCATTTTAAAAATCTTATATTTTATTATATTTGTAATTTAATTTTAAAATTTTATACATATCTATTAAGGAAATTATTATTTCTATAGTTAAAAAAGTATTTAAAAAATTATATATATTCGCATAACGTTGAACTTAATTCATTTGTTAAAGAAAACCATCTTAATTTATGCATTTGAAACTCTCGAAAAAGACTTTTGATAACCACGTAAGATAGATTTCTATTACGATGGCAACGCATTGCCGGCTTAGCACCGGCCTGTCGTAGTTTCGGGAATTCTGATTATATTTAATACTATTCATATTATATTTTAATAAATTCAAAAATATTCCCTTAATTTTAGGAATAAGTCAACCAAGTTATTATAGTCACTGATTTGTTTAAATATAATAGGAAGCAGCACGAAATCTTACTATTGATAAAAATTTAATCTCCTAGTCTGGCCCTAGATTTTTTTTTATATTTTATGTGTCCCAGTCCAGTCCTTTTATAAAGATGAATATCTAAAATTTGCTTTATTTGAATCTGGTTTCAATATATATATATATATATATATATATATATATATATATATATATATATATATATATATATATATATATATATAAATTAAAATTTCTAAAATGTAAGATATATTTATATTTGCATATATATCATATTTAATAATTAAAAAATATAAGTCAAAAGGCTTTATACTCATGTATTAATTCATAATAATTAAGATATACATAAATAAAATATTTAATGTATAAATCTAAAATAATATTAGCTGGTTAGCTCCATTTTAAATACACACGTTTAAGTTTGGTTTATTTATAGAATTTTTTTTGGTATACTATAGGTATAATATATGTCCTGATTTTTATCCAATAATAAGAAGACGGTTACAAATTTTAATGTCTTAAACATTGAAATTAAAGAATAATTTTCAATGCATCTTTGTCAACAAAATTGACGACTATCTCCATCTAAATAAATAAGAGTAAGGACACATGAAGCACATGAGAATTTTTCTTATTTATAAGACAATTTTTTTTTTCAAATCTAACCCTTCCATCATTCAAATAAAAATACATTTTATCCATATATGAAATAATCATAAAAATACATTTTATCCATATATGAAATAATCATATTTGCAACTTGATCACTTGTGATTTAAAATGTTAAAAAATGTGGCTCTATGTCTTTAATACTTTAACTAAAAGTGTTATGTTTTTGTCCAAATACAATAAAAATTATTATCTACAAGCCAATGCTCTCTTATTTGTTCTAGCTTGACATGATTTTATTATAATTTATCATTAATTTAACTTGTTGTTATCAATATTTTTTAAATTGAGGGAGAAATAAAAAAATTGGTGATGTAAATTAAATCCTTAAATTTTCATCTGAAACATGCTTTAGATATAAAAAATAATATCTGAAATTAAATTTTGAATATTTTATATTCATTAAATTAAGTTTTACAATTTTGTCTCAAAATTATATATTTGATTGATTACCATTGATTTGCATTAAAATTCAATTTCAAATCTTATTTTTAATTATATAATATTGTTATTTTCATTTTAGTTTAATAGATGTTGAACAAGAGTCCATGAGAGACATTTGCTATATTTTGGTATATTTGGAAGAAAAATAAAAAATAGATAAACAAAGTATTAATAATGTAAGTCACAAATGACTTATTTTCGACACTTTAAATCATAAACAAAGTCATATCGCATATAAATAAAATTCCCTTTTTGATTAATTTCTCAATTCAAATCCTGCTTATCCAGAATGAGCCAAAAACGGCCGGCTTTCATTTGCCCACCTCATTGGCTCTTAAGGCGGTGTATAATTAACCCTTTGCTATTCATTAAGACGCAACTATACGAATGTTAATTGTCGTGAGGTGACGGGAAATGTCTGATATCATTCTTCTATAAATCTGACGATCCATTTGTTTTTTATTATTTTTTAATTTCAATAGGGAGTCTGAAAAGCCCTGAAAGATCGATCTGTTTGTCTATTTCTCTTCTTCTAGAAACGTTATTGATTGGATGTTAAGAGATGAGTTTTAACCTTTTCATACCTCACCATTGCTCAAAATTGACTGCAATAATGCACCATTTTTCTTTCATAGTTGCGATTTTAATGTTAATAATTGAAATGCTTTTTGTCAAATGGACTTTGAGGACATTAGGCCTACATGATTCCTTAATTTTTCAGAGTATACGAGAATTTGTTCCTTGCTTCTTTTTAATGAAGAGTTGTGTCGATACATTCATTAATTACGTGGATATTTTGGAGATTCATAAATTTGTTATTAAAAGACAGTTAAGTCCATTTTAAAAGAAACACTTGTCCAAATTTTCTATTCCATGTTTGCATACTTCATAGCTATAGTGTTTTCTTCTTTGGGCTAACCAAAATATTTAATTGTAATAATTATTATTTCTTTCAAACTTTATAGCTAAATATTACTAATTTTTTATTTTTATTTTAATAATTATTCATTCCTCCCTACGTATAACATTAAAATAAGTGATAAAAAATATAACAAAAATAAGTATATATTTAATATTATTAAAGTGAGATTTAATAATTAATTTCAGTATTTTACATTCATTCTGATATTACAAGTGAATGAAGGGATGAATAATTATAATGAAAGTAAAAAGGAACGATCAATAGTGTTAGTTATGAATTTTAAAAGATGTAATAGTCATTACTTTTATAAATGAGAGACTAAATATTATATTTACACTTTTTTTTAACAAAATATGACCCTTAATTAAAATCCTATACAACTCTTCCGACATTTCAATCTTTGATCTACACAGAGAGAGAGAGAGAGAGAGAGAGAGAGAGAGAGAGAGAGAGAGAGAGAGAGAGAGAGAGAGAGAGAGTAAATATTATATTTACATTTTTTTAACAAAATTATGACCCTTAATTAAAATCCTATGCAATTATATTTAAACTCTTCCAACATTTCAATTTAATGTTACTTCATTACACGTATAACAAATTACGGAACTCATGTTAATATATTAGTTGTATTCTAGGTAACAAATAAGATAATTTATAACTTTTTAACTTAATCAATAACTTGTAAATTAACTTATAAAAATAATTTGTGCACTAGCTCATAACGTAGCTTATAACTATTAATTTATAACTTATCTTTTTTCTTCAAATTTATTTTTCTTCATTTAAGTAAATTGTATTTTAAGTAATTATATTTCTATTTTAAATGTTAATAAATAAAAATTAAGTAAGTAAAAAAATATATAATATCATAAAAATTCATATATTTATTATATTAACAAGTTTCACTTTATATCATTTTACATTTTCAATTAGTTTGATAGTTAATTTTATAAAACACTTATAATACAATAAGTTAGTTTTTCAACTATTAGTAATCAAATAATTAATTCATTAGTTATTAATTAACTTATTAACTATTTAGCAAATAATAAATTTTTTGTGGGTAATGTAAATATAATTATAGCCTATTATATGAATAAACTATTAAAATATTTGTTCAGTGGTCGGTTCAAATTCAGAGTATTATATATGTGTATTAAATGAGTTGATGCCTGTGTGTTATATAAAAAGTCTTCTAGAATGATTCCTTCCTTACTTGACATTGCTATCATAATGAGAAGATGCCAGATCACACGCTATCCAATTCTTTATATTTTCACTTTTGGCATTGCTTTAATAGTTATTAGTCACATTCGCTTGCTTGCCATTTCTTTATATTCTTCCCACTTCACTTACCATCCGCCTTCTATATAAGCGGCCAAAAGGCATAGCTTGACGACTACACAAGTTATGGATTCTGAATCTCCAAAACCCTACTCTTGGTTCGGCCGATTTCTTTCATCACTTTCATGGCTGCTGCCAGCATCAACCCTAAGCCCTTCTAATCAATCTTCCAACGCCGATCAGCGCAACCATCCTCAAACTGATGGACCAGAGCCATCAGCTTTTGTTTACAACTCTGAAAACCAAGACGATTCTCAACAGCTTCATGAATCAAACATATCCGGCTTGGAACCTGGAAATCCAAACATTTCAAACCCTAAACTCGAAGTCGAGTTAACACCATTTCCTGATCAGGAAGATATGAAACCCAAGACGTGCTTGGAATTACCGACTCGATTCCTTCATTTCTGCAGTTAACATTATCCATAATTGATTCATCTTCTTCATCCTTGTCGGAAACATTTTCTCGAATTCAAGAAGATGGTAACGGTGCTGAATCTGCTGCTCCATCTCCCACATCCTCCATGGACAGCTCAATGTCTTTTCACTGCCAGATGCAGACCACAGCACCTTTGGATTTGCAATATTCAACTTCATCATCATTTGATTCAAGAAATGGGGTAAACATCTCTCCACCACAACCATCTAACATAGCCTCCAAACAGAGCCCTAACTCTAAAATTTCCTCACTTGTGGGGCTACACAGTTCTCCACCGCAACCCCCCATCGCCACCAAACAGAACCCCAACCCTAAAATTTCAACAAAGGTTAAAAAATTGCAGTCTAATGAAGTCAGGGTTTTGATTTCAAACACCGACGAACAAAAGGTAGACAGGCCTCACCGGGTGTTGGGGATCATTGATAAGCAAGAACCTGGGAAGCACGTTCTCGTTCTTGCCATTCCCATGGGGTTGGGGTTGGTAGTTACTTCCAGTCCACTCGCTAAGTCCGTAGAGATGCAGGTGGTGGCTGTTGCATTATGCTGTGCTTTTGCAGCAATTTGGAATGGCATTCTGCTGCGTAAGAGTCACCAACCAGCTTCCACGATACTTCTGGTCGGAGGAATTGCGTTGATGATTTCGGCATTTTATGCTTTTATGGGTTGCTTTTTACCCTTAAAGCTAAAATGGATACCCGGACTCTGTTGGCTGGCATCTCTTTTCCCGCTAGCCAAAGCTATTTTAGCCTTCTTCCGCTGGGAGAAGTTGGCCGGAGAAGAGAATGATCTTGAAAAGCGGGAAGATTAATAATGACAAACCCTAATATTAGTTTTGAATCGTATGTGTTTGCAATCATGATTGAATGTGTGTTATGAGTTATCACAGTAGAACATGTGAATAATTGCCCTTTTTGCAGTGGAATATTGTCATAAATTGCAGTTACGGCAAGCCAAATATTAAATTTGCAGAGTGCAATCAAAATCTATGGCTAAAATATATGAGTTTAAATTATTTACATATTAACGTAAAATGTTTTATATTATCGGCGAGTGAGTGAGAAGAAAATATTTTTATAAAAAAATGTAATGGTAATTAAGAATTTATAATAATAATAAAAAATAAGTTTTAACAATTTTTTTTATTGATATGATAATGTATCAGTGAACAATAGTATAAAATTAATTTATATGTAAATGAGATATGATAGATTGGAGTGGCATTCCAAAGCTTTTGATTTTGATAAAAAAAAAAATTCTATGGCTACTAAAATTGGGATAAAAAATTGAATTGTAAATCTCTCATATTTGTTGGATTAAATTTTATAAATTTACTAAATCATATTATATTTAATGATAACTCTTGATTTGTATTTTGAACCAAATTTTAAATTTCATTGTTGATGCATATAGTATTATTGAAAAAACATATAAGCTTATTAACTTATGTTTATCATTAGTAGAAAATTTTTAACCTATTCAATATTGCATGTGGAAAGTCGAGTAGAAAACAACATCTACTATCTTAAAAAGGAATTTTTTTTCCGGATAGTACTTTGGAAAGTTTTACTTCTTAAAAAATCAAATATTTCTACTATTGAATTATATTTAATGTATCAATACTTGTTTTTAATTTTAATTCACTTATTTTGAGATTCGAAAAAAAAGGCAATTTAATGATGAAATACTTGTTTTGCATAACAATAAATATATTAAAGATAAGATCCTATTTTAGTCCTTCAAATTTTTAGTTTTTATCAATTTAGTCCTTGAAATAAGATTTGTATCAATTTAATTTTTTAAAATTTTAAGTTCAAGTAAAATTTTAATCCCTATGAGGACTAAAATTTTACTTCGACTTAAAACTTTAGAGACTAAATTAATATAAATATTATTTTAGAGACTAAATTGATAGAAATTAAAAATTTTGAAGATTAAAATAAGGTTTTACTCACTTGTGTATAAGCAAATGTGACATTTTCTTGTGAAAAATATTTTTGAACAAAACAAGCAAAGTATAAACTCGACTCGATTTTGTTGTAGTGTGTGTATTTTTTAATAGTAAATATAATATTTGATCCCTCATTTGCATAAATGTGGTAATTATTATATCTCTCAAATTTCATAACTAACATCATTAGTATCTTGTGATTGCCCTTGCTATTTAGTCCATTCTTTTACTTACAATAATAAAATAAATAAAAAATATTGCAATTGATTTATAATAATATCAAATATTTACTTAATTTCAATAATATTTCTTTCCTCCATTTATATAATAATCAGCGCCTCTAATATTAACTAACCTCTTCACAAGTGCTTTTATGCTTGCTTAAAAGCTTTTCTTTAAAGAAAATTAAAATTTTAATTATCACTATTATTAAATTATTGACTGTAAACATAATTTACATTGATAGTAACATATATAAGAGGAATAGGAATGTATAAAATAAAATAATTTATAATGACTACTTTATTATTACTAAAAAGAGTAAATTACTTTTCTTACGAATATTTAAATATGAACAAAGACACGTAAAAAAGTGGTAGGAACTGTATTTTGTAAAAAAATACTTGCATTATTAATGAATATAATTAAATGAGATATAATTCAATTTTTTTTTGAGGAAATTAAAAATATCTAGCTGCAAATACAATAAGGACATGATTATAAATACGTTGCTATTTAGCAGTAATATTTAAAAAGTAATCTTCAAATTGTTTTAATGAAAATAAAAGTTTCTAACAACATTAGAATTTTAAAACTTTCAAATTAATATAGCATATTAAAGGTCAATTAAAATTTCATACCCTTGATTATATGATTTGATAAAATAAATTTTAGGAAGAGAAAGAATTAGTGGGAAGTTGATTATATCCGTTAATGGATGGGAGTTATAAAATTGTCATGTAAATTAAATAAATGACTTATTTACCCTTAAGTATTTAAAATGTGTTTATATAATATTTGAATTTTTAGGAAAATTAGACACAAACCTACCAATGCCTTTTATATAGTAGTGTAGATTATTTTTGAATAATTGGATATAAAAAACTCTATTGTAAATTAATTTAAGATTAAGAAATATAATAGTGCAATCATCCATTCATCATTATATTTACTTTTATCTATTTCAATGGCAATGGCAGTTCTTGCTTAATGATCAATTTTTTTTTTGAGTTCATGATTTTATTGAACATAAAATTAGGATTATGAAAATAAAAATATTAATTTTTGAATTTTTTCTAATATCTACCTTTTTAATTTTTTCTTTTACTTCACATGTATTCTTATGCTTTCTTACTAGCTTCTTTTAAAAAAAAATATCAAACTTTAATTATTATAAACTGTAAATATTATTGCATTAATTGTATTATCTTTCTAATAAATAAAGACAAAATTTTATTATTGAGCATAGAATTAAAATTTGAATAAATATATATCATAACATATTTTAAAAAAGAAAATATCTGCAAATACTTTATATTATCACTTTGATCCATGGATTTGCAATGGCTCATATAAGTAGTGAATACAAAATATAAATACAAATATCGTATTATACATGTGAAAAAAAATACAAATTAGATCGATTCTTTTAAAATAATTTTATTAAAATTGCACTGTTTTAATCTTATATTGATTTTTGGTTGTTGAGTCAGTTTTCACTTAAGAATAACCGAAATTAATTACATTAAAAAATAATTAAGAAAATAAGTAATAAATTTCATACAACTATCTGCAATAACTTTGGACGATTTTACTTGTTAGTTCTGTATTGAAATAAATATCTTTTTAGTGGTTAATTAATTTTGTTATGTTATGACTATAATTTTTACAATTTTTTTTTTGAAACAATATAAAAAATTTAAAGTTTGAAACAAAAACCGACCAGTTCCATAGGAGGTAGTTCTTATGCTAAAAATGGAAACAAAAATTTCATGTAAATCATTTTGAAATACATCCTAATTCCCTTACATTTAAATTGAAAGTGATTTATATTTGATGTTTTGGGAAAAGGAAAAATGGGGTCCAAAATTTTCCAATCTCGTATATTTTATATTATTGTAGACAAAAAATAAGTAATATATTTCATACAAATTTTTGAATAACATTAAGTGATTTTGCCTGTTAGTTTTGTGTTGAAATAATTATTTTTTATTCGTTGATTAATTTTGTGATGTTATAGATATATTTTTTAAACTATTTTTTAATTAATATATAAATTAAAATTTGAAAAATCAAAACCCACCAATTCTATAGTGATTAGTTATTATGTTGAAAATAGAGACAAAAATTCCATGTAAAATGTCTTAAAATTATATCCTAACCTCCTTATATTTAAAGTGAAAGTAACTTATATTTGATTTTTTTGGAAAAAGCAAAATTGAAGTCCAGAAATTTTCTATCCCCTTTTATATTGGTATAGATGATCAATGAAATAAATGCTTATATTTCTTCTGATTAATGGTAACATTATTATTTATTGAAAATAATACTAATTTGTATAAATATTATTAGCATTCAAAATGTAGATATTTGTTCTTATTAATTATAATAAGTTATGGAGGTTTCTTGGTTACACATGTTTCCAATACCCCATGATACTCATAACATATAACAGGTGTCAATTAGCAAGATAACTTCCCCCGATAAATTATTCTATTTTATCACTTATTTACTATTTGATCCTTTGACCGAGTCCTTTTTTTTTTAAAGATTTTCATCCCCTTTATTCCTTTACATATCCTATCTTTCTCCAATTAGATATCAGTAAAAATTAGAAACAAGAAGAGCCAACAGTATATCGTTGATATAGTGGCATGTTGGTCAATTATTGGATGTGATTATATATTAAATTTATTTTTTAAGTCAAATTTAACATATTATATGATGATATATCAATAGTTAGATCAGATGGTATACCAGTACATTACTTTATCAATAATACACCATAATTATCTCTTTACAAATAAGTCTTCTAAGGTATAAATTAGTATTATATAATTTCTTTAGAGTTTTAAACTTACAAATAACCTCCCAATTTTTTTGAAAAAAATTGAAAATATTGATATCTCAATTAAGAGAAATAGGAAAGGATATAAATAAGCTACTTATACTTGTTCTAGCTGTTTTTTAACTATATTAAATTTAAAAAGTAATTAAAAATTAAAAGTAACAGTTATCTTATCATTTAATTAATTTCAATAATACTTTACTTAAAATGCTTATTTTCTATTACATCACAAACGCATTACAGAATTAATTCCATTGTTATAGAAAAAACTTCATCTAAAAACTGGTTGAACTCATATTAAAAAAAGTTAGAAACGATTATGAAAACATACATTTTTTCTATTTTATTAAACTAAAATGCCAATGTTTTCACTTTTTTTAAAACTTTAAAGAATTATTTATAAATTTTGAAATTTTGAAAGAATTATATAACATTAAATCATGCTTTCAAGGAGTTCATTTATACTTTTCCCTAGATATTACCTTCCAGTTTGTAGAGCATTCACACATGCACACAAATAGTAAAGTTAATAAAAATGAGTGTATATATCTTGTAACTTGTAACTTGTCGGGGCCATTTCACAAAATTTTGCTATACGTGTGTGTATATATCTTGTAAATTTTATCTCCCTAAATTTTGATGATTGTCCTTTTAAATAAAAATTTAAATCAAATTTTCTCTCTTAAATTAAAAGAGTATTGATTATTTATTACTCATATTTACTTTTTATAATTTTTATTTCCTTTTTAAAAATTTATCACATTGAATTACAAGTGAAATTTTTTAACATTTATTAGCATATAAGAATGATTTTAAAATAACATTTAACTATCTTGTGTCACCAAAAAAAATATGAAAATTATAGTTAAGAATCTTGTTGTATATAGATCATGATGTGAATATATATAAAATATTATCATATTGATATTGAACATGTACTTGCTTGAATTATGTCTATTATCATTTTTTTAATTATACCTTTTTATATTTAACAATTTTATGTAAAGTATTCCAAATTTTTACTAAAATATTCATAATAATTTATTTTTATTACATTTTATGTTTGAAATAATTTGCAATAATAAATTTTAATAGTCATTAGTTTCGATTACATCAAAATGTTCATTTTTAATCTATGATGATATGGATAAGACAAATATAGATAATATGAATATGAATAAGAAGGCTAAGAATTACCAGTAATTGTTTTAAAAGTTGGTTATATTGAATATGGATACTATTCATAATTTTTATAGGGATAAAATATAAGGCTAAAAGTTATGAATACTTCATTAAAAAATTGATTATAAATTAAAATTTTATATTTGTTTATTTAAATATTAATTCTGAGAGAAAATTTTTAATTATTAATTTAGATATGTTTTTGACGTAAAATTAATCTTAAAAAGTTTGTTTTTGTATAACCAGGCACAATAAAAAGAATGATATTAGAATAGCCCTTTACTATCAAAGATTTGAAATGAAAGATACTATAGAGTGATTGATATTCTGCACAACCTGTATAATTGAGAGCTTATTTGCACCTCTTAAAGAGGTTTTGTGTATTTTAGTAACAAAAATTAACTATATCCAATATTTTAAATTCAATCACTAAACATTAATCACGTATGAAATTAATCACTCGATTAATAAACCAAACATATCCTGAATGAGATCAATTTTTATAAATTTGACTACTCAATTTAAGTTTATTAAGTATATTTAAATTAATATCAAGTCTTCAATTTAATCAAATCGATTTATAAAGAAGAAATTGCATTTACATTAAGGTTAAATGATGATAATTAAACAATTGCATGTTGATTATGATGTGCATTACTGTTGTGCCTATCGATTAAAATTTTGATGATAAGAATCTTATGGTAAAACTATTTCAGTATAAAACATTATTTGATGTTTATAAAAGAACGATTAACAAAATTATTCTTTCATTATTAAAATATTTAGTTGATACAATTTAAAATATAAGAATAATTTTTTAATTGAACGAATTGGCACGGAGTCGAAATTCAAAAAAATTGATTTGGGCGAAAATACTTTTGGTCAAGGACGATCGTTGGAGTGGATTAAAAGCACAAGATTTAGTTTGGCATATTTGCAAATTCATGAAAAGACAAAGGTGGGGCAGTCAAATGGACTGGTTAGAGCGGGCTGGATTGGGGTGTGCGGGTTTTGACCTGTCATAGGCTGGTCTATTTAACCCGCAACAAAAAATGCACCCGTTTATATTGGTCCGAGTGTCTATTAAAGTCCCACACCAATAAGAGCAGAAATTTGACTTATCTATATCGGCCCAGATTTGGTTTGTTAAAACTAGCAGATCAGCTCATTTTTGCATATGGGCAGACTGGCAGTGGCAATGTTATTATTGTGTTTTGCACAATATATTTTGTTGCCATTATTTTGCATAGGGTGTTTTACAAGAAGCTCACCCAAAAACAAATTCAACTAACTAGGAGGAGAACTCTACCTCTCCCACATTAAATTAGTAAATTTAAAATTAAAATCCTAATATCATAATATTTAATAGAATTATTTATTTGTTCTACACATAACACATTATAATTATAATAAAATAAAATCCACTTGTAAGTTCTAATGAACTTATTTCCAAAGTGAAATAGTTGACAACCAAAATCCTTTTCTAAGCTTTCCTGACTTGTGCAAGCAATAGGGGCAGCAATGCAAACTTTTGAAAATATGATTCATGAATAAATTATTTCTTCTTCTTTCGAACTTCCACAATCTATATAGTATATACCAAACAAAATAAAAAATGCATCATATTTTACCATCTTTTATAATATATAAAAATCAAAACAATAGAATTATTTTACCAAAAAAAATAAAACAATTGTGTTAATATGATACATACAAGTATATAAAATAGAAAAGGAAATTAGGTGATAAACATTCATCAATAGCACTCCAACTAGCCCACTAGGAAGCAATCAAGTTTCAAATTAGATTAACCATTGTCAAGAGTTTAAGATAGCCAACCAAAACACACAAATTCTTTTATTAGTTAGTATAACTAACAATTGATCAAATAAAAATTAATGGCACATCCAAAGAACTACAAAACAAAAATAAATAGCTAGAAAAAGGTAGAAAATCTAAACAATGAATTTATTGATTGTATTCAACATAAAAAAGATTAAATTTAAAGCAAAGTTATAGTAATATTAATCAACTTATTTACTTATTAAAAAATAAATGGGAGACCTCTAACTATGGTATGGATCTTCTTTCTCATTCCTCCTCATCATTAACTTCCAACTTCTTGCCTGGATCAATTGTTGCATTTGTGTTTGAATCTTTAATTGAGACATTTTGGCCTCTATCATTATCCTCCAAATCTACAACTAAAAGTTTAATTGCTAATGAACTTCAAAGATTAAAATAACAAGAGTTAGAAATTTTCCAAATTAACTACAAGTTAAATTAAAAGGAATACCAGTAGCAGTGAAACTATGTAGATAACTACAAGTACGAATCAAACCTTGAACTTTTTTTGAAAAGAAATAACTTCTATAATTGTTTAGCACATGTCCTCCAATATTAAATGCTAATTTAGATGTCATTGTAGTAATTGGCACACTCAACATGTCACTAGCCATGATGACTACATTTGGAAATCTATTGTTGGACACCTCTCACTAATTTAAAACATTCAAATCTTCATAATGAGTAAATTTAAGCTTTGAATTTTCCAAATAAGTCTCCAATTGAGGTTTTCTAATTCGTGTAACAATTCAAGAATCAAAGACCTTGAAATTCTAGTAAAAAATTCATATAATCAAAAAAGAAAATAATTAAAATATAATAAATTGTATAAAAGGATTGAATCATATTTATAAGCAACAAATTAGAATTAAAAGACAAAAAACATAGAGTAAAAAGTCTCTTGGTTTGTTGCTTGTATTTAAACTTCCATAGGATGACATGGATATGACACTAGAAGATTAGGTTTCTTGGGAGCTTGGAAGTTAATGCTTATGGTATGTCTTATAAAGTTGAAAAACCTTTTGTTTTAGAATTTCAATTTTTTCTTCCTAAGTTGTAGGGTCAACAATATTGTAACAAAACTTTAACAAAGAAAGCTTAATTCTTGGATCAAAGATAACTATTATAGGAAGTAAAACATTATATTCACTCTAATATTTATCAAATTTAGCCTTCATGTTATTAGCCATCTTTCTTATGGTTTCATCTTCACTCTTCAAATTATCTAATGAAAGACATTCAATTTTCCAAACTTAAGTGAAATATAAGTTTGTAGTTGGATAACTTGAATCAGATATCACATTTGTCATCTCATCAAAAGGCTTCAAAAATTTGCACTTTTTTCATCCCTTGCCCACTGCACACTAAATGGACAATGGTTGTAGTTCTTATCAACAATCATAAAGTGGACAAATGTTTGTTTGTGTTTTAAAACACTATCAAGTATAATAAAAAGTAGGATTCCATTTAGTAGGCACATCTAAGCATAATTTTATACCCCTAATAATTGATAAATTTAGGAAAGCTTCTCATTCTTGCTTCCAAATCCTTAACATACTTAGTACTTTCTTTAATTTTAACAATGGTACTGAAGGTCACTTTGAATCCATCTTGAATAATAAGATTTAAAATGTGTGCAAAATATCTCACATGAAAGAATTCACCATCAGACAACAAGTTTTCTTCCAAACAAAGTTGTTATTTCAAATAAGATTATATGTTGTCATTTGCACATGCATTATCTAAAGTAAAAGTAAAAATCTTCTTATCTATCCCTTATTCAAGTAAGAGTTCCATTATTTTTCTTGATAATTCGTACCCCACGTATAAAGGTGGTATGCCACAAGGATTTTACTACTCAACTTGCAATTAAGATCCATATAATGATTAGTTAAGTAAATGTAGCCTTCTTGAGTGCAAGAAGTCCACAAGTTAGAAGAAAGATACACTCTACCCAAAATTTTTGCCAATTTAATTTTTATCCCATTGTTTTCACTTAAGTAAAGCTTTCATACATTAGATGCAATTATGTTTCTAGAAATTATTTTTGCATCAGGGTCTAAATATTTCAAGATATCCCTAACTCCACCATATTCAATGAAGGTAAAAAAGAGATTGTGTTTTATAATTGCTACTACTACTTTATTCCTAAAAATTTGTTGATTAGTTTTTCTAATTCTTTATTTACCAAGATTATCCAATAAGATTTTTGCATCTAAGTTTGCTTTAACATTCTAAGTTTTTTTTCTTCTTTTTACATCTTTGACCATGACAAGCAAGGCTTAAGGTACTAGCTTGGGTTCCAACTCCCATAATTAAAGCATTACATCCATTACATTTACCTTGATGTTTACCATCTTCATATATTTCCATATTTTCATAATAAATCCACACATTTTATGTTTTCTTTCTTTTACAGCCTTCATTATCTTCATGTTATTTAGGTTGATTTTCAAAAGCATGAATATTTCCATCAATAATATTAATGTTTTCAATTACACTATTGATCCTCCGAACATGCACATCACCTTTACTATGATATTCCTTTTCAACATTTTGATATGTAGATTGTGAATCCATTATTTAGGACTACTATAAATTGCATGTTAACACACAATTGTACATTTAACTAATAGGAAATAGTAGCACAAACAACAAATTAAAAAATAATTTGAAAGGATCATTAAGTGAACAAGAAATTAACACTTAAACCTATATAATTGGCATAAACTTTTGGCCATTCAACATTTGCTCTTAACTTAGCCTTAGGCTTCAGATAAAGTTGTATAGGTTATATGCCTATTTTTTGGAGGTAAAAGATTAGATGTATGTGTGTGCTACACATATGATCCTATAAGACAACATTATTATCAAAATTGACTAAAGATCTCTAGTATTAAAATTAAATCTAATTTAATTTAGTTAGTTGGGTTGTAATGAGTAAGAAAAGGGCAAAAGGACTAAAAGTTTTGAATACAAAACCTTTACACTTATAACCAAAAGCTATTAAAGAAGTAGATAATTGAAGGAGTTGTAACTTGGAGAAATGAAATAGTAGCAAAACAAAGTATAATTTATGGACTTTGTTTCATAAGAAAATTCATATTAATTTGTTACAAAATATAGAAAATGACATTTATTAAAAACATAAACAACCTACATAGAATTTACAAATAAAGAAAACTTATAAAGATTAAGTAAAATGAAAAATAATAAATATGATAGTCAGTTACAAGGAAGCAGAGGTTGTATGAGTAATGTTGAGATGGAACACTTCTTAAGAGGCTAATGAAGAACCAGAGAAGGATGAGCCAAAAGATTTAGAGTAGTAATTACATAAAGAATGTTGTAATTGTTAACAATTACAATAAGTAGCAACCTATAGTATATTATATTCATTACCTAAGTCAATATTCTCGATCCCAATTATGTAAATAGAAGCATTCTAAAACTAATCCAAAAGCTAGCTCGTCATATCACTTATTGGTTCAAAATCCTTACCTAGATATAATTTCTCACCAAAAGAAAAAAATTAAATTTTTAGCAATACATAATTTATATGTAGCAACACTTTTAAATTAAATAAAATATTTTTTATATCAACAAAAAACCCATGTGATAAGATTCGAGATGCTTTATATTGAAAAATAATAGTTCAAGTTCACCAATTCAAGCTTTAGGATTTACCACCATTTTATTTTATCTTGTAGTTAATTTTAATTACACTAATAAAATGTGATAGCAATCACAAGACAAAAGCTACATATATAAAACCTATTAATAGAAAACCTTTTATCCTTAAGCTTAACCCCTCAAAAGATAGCATAGATTATACTTTTGTTATTAATCTTAGACAAACTAATGAGTTATTTGAGGTATAGAACCATTTAGAAGAGCATTAGGTGTATAATATATTACATGATGACAAAGGGATTGCCAATAATAGCATTGTAGTGTCAACTATCAACTCTTTGTGAATCCTTCAAGGTGACACTTTAAAAGGATAAACAAGTTAACAATAGGGGAAAAAAAGCAATTTTAAAGATAATTAGAGAAAATTGAAAAAAATTCCAAATTGAAATATGGCATATGACATACCACATTTCAAATCCACCTTATCAACTTTTCCATGTCTTCTAAAAAGCATCTTAACATTGGATTGGCACACATCAAAATTTGTATTTTAAATTTTCACAAAATGTGGGTATTATTTCCCTAAAAAGAAAAAAATTGAAACTAGAAACTTCTTCTACAACTTGTAATTTACAATCTTATATTGAACTCCCTATCTCATTTGTAAAGTGTAGAGTGAGTTGCAATAAAGTTTGGTCGAGCCTCCTTATCATCATCACTGAACTCATCAAAAGCTTCACAGTCGCCAATGCCACTTGATGCAATGATGCCTTCTCACCACAAGAAAATAGAGCTTTAGTGACGACAATTGTTGTCGTTGTAGAAAGCTCGATCATCGTTAAAGGTGACAGTCATTGGTGAAAATATCGTCGGCAAAGCCTCGTAGCTAAAAGGACCATCAGTGATGACAAATTGTCATCACTAATGCCTTAACCTTCAACGATGACTTTGTCATTGTAGAAAACAATTTCAAAATTCAAATTTTTTTTGAAATTTGAGTTTTAACGATGACTTTATTGTTGCTATAGGTCTGTTTTTAGCGGTGATAATATTGTCGTTAAAAGTCGGACTTTCAGCGACGATAATATCGTCACAAAAAATTAAATTTTTAGCGATGAGAATGTCGTTAATAAAAGTTGAACTTTCAGCGACGATAATGTCATCACTAAAAGTTAAATTTTTAATAACGACATTGTCATCGCTAAATGTTGCTGCTGAAGGTATTTTGGAAATTTTTTTATTAAAATTGAAATTAACGTTATAATTAAGTATAAAAATGATATTTTGTATTTAATTTCATAATGTAAGAAAAATTTATTCAAATAATATTTACTTTTTTAAATTTAAATTAATTTAATAACCTATACAACTACAATACATCAATAGTACTAATAATAATGTGTAACAGTTGTATAAATAATTTAATCCAACATAAAAATAAATACTCATAAAATTACTATATAAATAGTATATATATATATAAATAATAAAGATATAGTTCATGTAAATGTGTATACATGAAAAAAAAATAATATATACATAATATACTATAGGGAGAGGCGGTGAAAATAGGCTGATACATCCTCATCAGTGCCAACTCTATCATCATCATCATCATGATCACCCTAGAAACGGGGATGGTAACACATTGGCCTTGACTGAGAAGAGCTAGGTGTCTGGGTGGCAGGTGCAGGTGCAATCATAGTTGCTAATATGCTCGGTCGAGGCGGTGTAGCAATATTAAATGGCGGTGGCGGGAGGACAATACCCTGTTGTCTAAGAATGGATGTAATCTGACTAAGGTAAATCCCATGCTGCTGTAGCATCTGGTGCTGCTGAGTGATCTATTGCTCTTGATGATCCAACCGCTGCTATTGGACATGTATCAACCGCTGGCTATGTCTGTGCTTGTCCTAACTTTGCTGTAACTGCTCCTATAGCTCACCAATTTGAGACACATACTGCGAGCTCTCCCCAACACTAGAGGTGGCTACTAAATGAGAGGAATGACCAGCCAGTACACACCCAACGACCTTCCTGTAGCCTCGACGAGTGCTAAGCACCTCATCGGCAATGGCAGCCTCATTTATTTGTACAAAAGTATCAGAACAGCTAGTGGACGATAAATTAGACTGTACGTGCTGAGTCACTAGCTCAGTCATTCTCACCTATAATCATTAAAATAAAATTCAATGATATATATTACAAGATATATTCATAAAATTCTATTTAAAATATAAAATTCAACTTGCATATTGCTCTTGAAGGATCGGATGCACTCACTCCCCCGATCTGTACGTGTGTCGGTCCCTAAAATTATTAAGAACCAACTGCAGCTTACTAGTATCTTTATTCCTCTATTTATTTTTTGTAAGAGAAAAAAAACATGAAAATAAATAAACAATGAACAAGAAGCTAACTAACAAAATGTACATTTAAAAATTGAATAAAAAAGTTAAATTACCTTATCAAAGCGATGTGCAGCAATAAATTTTGACCCATGTTGATCATTCACGACCTTCTGCGCTCTATTATTTGCATTCCTCTCAGACAACTCCTGCAAAGCAAAAAAAATCAAATATTGCATGGAGTTTACAATTTAGATATGTTAAATAATAATATAATTTTGTAGAATGTCATACTTACCCTGTACTTATCACCGTAAAAAAAAAATCCACACACCTATGCCATGTCTGCGGTGACATAGAGCGTGGCATATAGCGTCTCGCATGGTCCAAATCGTAGTCTTGCTCCCGATCACCCCCATTCTCCAAAAAGTGATTGTTTAACCTGTACTTCTAATCCTTGTACAGGTCTGTAGCAGACCGTATTAACTAAAAAATTGCTCTATCCCAATCACCCTCCGAGATACCCTGGAACTCAAAGTGGAACTACATTAAAAGATATTTAGCAAAATTTATGAGCAATTTACTAAAAAAATTTCATTCTAAAAAAAATTAATTCAGCAATTAAAGTAGATAGATACTTACGCAAACCACCTGCACTACTCTGTCTCGGATTTCCTGAGGTATAGCTCGCCATGACCTATAATAAGGTGGTACATGGGCTTGGATCATGCTGCCAATATCATGAGAAAGATGGCAAGCATTTTCACTAACCGCATGCCATGTACCAGTCGTATTAAACTGTATAGGTACTAGTCTCCCCCCATACCTACCTATCTTCTTGTGCAGCCTAAGGGACCTATTCGGACCCTTCTTTCTCGTAGTTGCCACTTTGATAGATAAAGAAAAACATTAAAACCCTAATAATGTATATTTAGTCAATCTCAAGTATGCACAGTTAAGAAAAAGATACCTGACCCCTTGCACTGTGATGGAATATGCGTGGGTCGTTGCGGAAGGTTTCCTCCAGCATCACCTCCATGATATCGTGACTCGATATCCGCCATGACTGTAATAATACACATTAAACAAATAGTTATGAGTAAAAATCTGCATTCAAATTAAACAATTATTTCAACAAATATGACCCAATAGTATCATATAACTTATTTTACCAATCATGCTTACACGATTATGAGATGTAAGCAAATATTTAGTGTTTCCTAGTCGGAATTAATATCAATGACCCTAACAGACTCATGGTAATCAGTTTCTTCATCGTTATCAGATTATGAAGGTCCCTCCTCCATATAATCCTCAATCGTTTCATCTTCCAAATTGCCTTTGTCATCAATAGAGACGTCATCCTCATAAGTGCTAGATCCAACGTTCCTGGAAGGTGGAATGATTGACGGACCATGTCTTTAATTACTTAGATCTACTAGATGAAAATCTCCAAGATCAACTGTGAGGTTGAAATTGGATGAGTTACTATCTTGCAGGAATAGCAAATCTTATGCACTGTCTCCATCACTGGGTAGATCCCATATGTCGCGATGCACCATATTATGGACGACCCTCCAATTTGGTCCATTAAAGAGATTCTCAGTGTAAAAAACTTGCTTTGCTTGGGTAGCCAGAATACAAGTATCATCTCTATACCATTGCCCGCTAATGGATATGATTGTGGTATTCTTATCAATGTAAAGTTTCTTCTTTGTCGGGTCCATATCATACCACTTGCATTTAAATAAGGTCACACTGCACTTGTTTAAGTAAGTCAACTCTATGATGTCTTCTAGTATCCCATAGAATATGATACCATTAGTGCTTGGAATAGAAATTCCACTATTTTGTGTTTTGTGCTTTGCATCCTAACTTTCTACTATAAAATGCACTCCATTTATAATACATGCAGAGTATATCATGATTATGAAACTAGGATCGGATGCTAATGAAAGTAGCTCTTCAGTGGCCTCTAGGGAACCATTCTTGTGTAAATGGTACATCTACCAAAAAAATATTTTATGAAAAGAAATAACTTGAATGATCAGTAAGAGTAATGAACATTTGTTTTTTTAGTTTGGTGCACCTAAGAAGAACAAAAACCTTACCTTCGAGTAAAATTACGAGGGGAATTTGGTTTTTTGTAAGGTGTCAATGTTTTCAGCACCACTTCATTCGAGTTCTCGTCGATGCTCATGACAAAATGAAAACAATTTAGTCCATTATACAAATTTAGGAGAAAAGTACAAATGAGCTTAGAAACTTACTGGAGATACTTTTCAATCTCATTACAATTATTCAAGATGTACCACACTGCAACATCTCAATCCTTCCTATCAAAGTGAGAAATAGACTTCTTCCCCATAGGTTGACATTGGGATCGAAACATCGACAATGCCCTTCTTGTTTCAATGGGTGCTATATCTTGATTTCGATCAGGCCAGTTGAATCTATTTTCCACTTCTTCCAAGTACATAGAAAAGAATGTTAATGCCTCGTCAACAATGTACCTTTCCGCGATTGAACCCTCCGGTCGAGCACGATTTCGAACATAATCTTTTAACTTTTTTATATACCTCTCGTATGGGTACATTCATCGAAAGTGAACGGGCCCGCCTTCCAGTGCTTCGTCTGGCAAATGCATTATCAAGTGAACTATTATGTTGAAGAATGCTAGAGGGTATATCTTTTCAAGCTTGCATAAAATAATAATGATATCTTGTTTGGCTTGCAGAATATCCTTCTTGATGAGAGTTCTAGAACATATTTGATTGAAAAAGTTGCACAACTCAACAAGTGAATATGATAATTCCTTTGGCAAAAAAGCTCAAATTCCTTGTTCTAACAATCTTTGCAGAATGACATGACAGTCATGTGATTTCAATCCTTTTAACTTCGTATTACGATCTATGACATTCTTTCGCAGACTCCTAGCAAACCTATTTGAAAATTTCACATTCTTTATATATGTGCAAAACTATCTACGCTCTTCCTGATTAAGCGTATATGTAGCATGTGGCTTGAAAAGTTAACCCCTTTGCTCATATAGATGTAAGTTGGTCTTATCTTCATGTTTGCTAGATCTCGTCTTGCATTATCTGTATCTTTTATTTTATGCTCAATATCCAATAGGGTACCCAGAATACTATCACATACATTCTTCTCAACATGCATTACGTCAATGTTATGTCTTAGGTTCATTGTCGGCCAATACGGGAGATTAAAAAATATACTTCTCTTACTCTAATTGAGTTCATCAACACCCCTCTTTTGCTTTACACCACCAAATTGAGCATGTTTACCAGGAAGTCTTTGTACCACTCTACCCAGTTGATCCATGATAATGTCATTAGTAAAAGGACGAGGAGAGGCTTTCCTCTTCGACCTCCTATTGAATTATTTACTGTTTCTCTACTGTTTCTCCATGTGTGACTTCTCGGAAGCCAATGATGATGACCAACATAGGCTATCTTTCCCCTAACTCGAATTGATGGAGTATGCAAATTGCATGTAGGACATGCTTTATATCTTGTCCACGCTAACCAGAAAGACTAATTTGAGCAGGAAAATCATTTATAGTCCATAACAAAGTTGCCCTTATGTTGAATATCATTTTTGTATTTGCATCTCGAGTTTTAACTCCCTTCTCCCATAGATGTCTCAACTCTTCTATGACCAGTTGCAAGAAGACATCGATATCCTTAGCTGGAGACTACGGACCTGGGATTAACAGGGTTAGCATTGAAAAAGACTGATTCATGCGCATCCATGGTAGCAAGTTATAAGTAGTCATCACCACTACCCAAATGCTATAGGACAAGCTCTTATCACCGAAAGGATTAAATCCATCAGCATTTAAACCTAACCTAACGTTTCATGGGTTAGCTGAGAAATTAGGGTACCTCTTATCAAACTCTTGCCAAGCTTTTCCATCAACGGGATATCGCATTACCCCCTCATCTATCGACCTTCCAGTATGATACCATATCATATTCTTCGTAGTATGTCTTGACCTATACAATCACTTTAATCGAGGAATTATTGAAAAATATCGAACCACTTTTTGAGGAACCTTTTTTCCTTTCTTATTCTTATCTATCCATTGGCTCTTCCTATAAATTGGACAATTCTCCACCGAAGCATGTTCTTTCCAGAAAAGTGCGCAAGCATGTTTGCATACATGGATTGATTCATATCCCAACCCCAGCTTGTTGAGCCATTTCCTTGCACCATAATATGATTCGGGTAATTTATTATTGTTTGGAAGTGCCTCCTTCAACAACTTCAAAAGAGTATCAAATGACTTATTTGTCTACTTATGCAGAACCTTCAAGTACATGAGTTTCACTAGGAAGTTTAAGGCTGAAAACAATGTGCATCCTGGGTACAATTCTGTCTCTACTTGTTCGAATAGGTCATCACAACTTCTATAATTTGTTCCAGTGTCTCCACTAGATGCATTCTCGTTCCCTTCCGCATCATTGTGAGCTACTACATCTAGCACATAAGGCCTGATGAAATCTTGTATAATATCCACCATCTCATCTACATTGTTGGGAGATACCTCACTCGTCCCTTTAGAGCTCGAAACATCTGCTTTACCATGGTGTACCTAATTTATATATAATGGATGAAATCCATTATCTATAATATGTGCCTCCAATGTTGGTAATGTTTGGAACATTAAATTCACACACTTTTTGCATAGGTATCTCACCAAACCCCTTTCATTAACAAAGTTTTTAGCTCTTTGAACAAACGCCACTGCACCATTCCAATACTCATCCGACAAGCGATTTAGTAGATGTATCCAACTTTTATTTATAGGCATTGTATCACTGAATAGGAAGAAAATAGCTTTAGGTGGAACATAGTGTTGTGAACAATTTTTGATATGTACCCTAACTACACCATATCACTCCAACTCTAAAGGGTAGGCTCTTATCCCATTCAAGATATGTTTGTAGTCATCTTTTTCCAATTTATCCATACTCATTATTTGTTTCGTGCAGAAATTTTGGCAGCATCTCCTTATAGTTCTCCAAGTGTGTAAACTATACATTCGTATAGTTTATACTTGGAGAATAGTTAGAATGCTAAGATATTTCTATAATATCAAACAAGAGTCAGATAAATTGTTAATTACAACTACAGGGCATATCTCAAATTGTTCAACTTTTCAGGACAATTCAAGAGTTGGTTGATGAATAGAGATCAATCAACCCTTAAATGGGTCTAAACTTATAATGCAAATGCAAATGAAGTTATAGTTAAAGTTATTATATAAATATGTTTATAATAATTAAAAATAAAGATACGAAATTGTATAGAATTCGTTATTCACGTGTCAGTATTGTTGTTTAAGTATCTTACTTCCAAGATTAATTTTTTTAAGTATCTGCAGCAATTGTTATGTTTCACCACTTGCATTTAGGAGTTCAAGTGTGTAGCCTACTCTATTATATTCATAAGATGCACAATTAAACTCTTTTAGAGATACGTGCATTTTATAAGTACTTATAAATTATCATAGGAAGAAAAATTTCAAATTTTTTCTATTGTATGGTTGTTTTGATTGTTTTGTCTGGAAGTCTTTTTATGAGAAATATTATGTACGTTTTTATTCAACCATAATATGTCACATTATTGTAATTAAGTAACAAAATTTATTGTTAATTTCATAAGATATTCATTAATATAATGTTATTGTAATTTTAGTTATTAGAATTATGTACATAACATATATTTTTTAAAATAATAAAATCATAATTGGTATTCTTTAGAAATTATACTCCTAGTTTTGAAAAAGATATTTTAACCCAATATAAAAATGAGATCAAATGGAGTTTGAAATTGTAAATAAAAAAATATTTCACTTAATTACATAATGTGAAGTTGAAGATAATAAAATATAATTCAAGAAATATGGTAATATTATTTATTCTGATTGTGTTTAGGGGTCTAACTTTAGAAAATAAATTTGACCAACCAATTTTCAAAAATTGGTCAATTATAAATTTTTTTATTTTTAGGAATAAAATGTATATTTAATTTATTCAAAAAGGGGTGATTTTCATTTGACCTCAAGTTTAATTGACTTTCTTTTTATGTAGTGTAGATAGTATAATTTGGATTGCTATGTTTGATTTTCATGTGGCCTTAAGTTTAATTGGTTTTTTCTTAATATGTGGTATAAATACTATATTTTGAATTGTTAGATTTTGATATCAATCTTAATTGAGAAAGAGATTATATTATTATAATCTCTTATTTTCTAAACTATGTTTACAAGCTTATTCTAATTTTTCTATGTTACATTATTTCTACAAAACTAATAATTTTGAAATCTCCTAAATTATAATGTAAATTTTAAATTTTGTGAATAAAATATCATAAAGGAGTGAATCCCTTAATTGACCTCAAGTTTAATTGACTTTTTTTATATAGTGTAGATAGTATAATTTGGATTGTCATGTTTGATTTTCATGAGGCCTTAAGTTTAATTGGTTTTTTCTTAATATGTGGTTAAATACTATATTTTGGATTGTTAGGTTTCGATATCAATTTTAATTAAGAAAGAGATTATATTATTATAATCTCTTATTTTCTAGCATATGTTTACAAGTTTATTCTAATTTCCTATGTTACATTATTTCAACAAAACTAATAATTTTGAAATCTCCTAAAATACAACCTAAATTTTAAATAAGTTAAGAAAAAATTACCCTATGTTTACAATATATAATACTAAACAATATGCAATTTCTCATCAAATCAAATATATTATCAACTCTATTAATTCATTACAAATAATTAATTTCACAAATTACATTTCACAATGAAAATATTATAAAATTTAATTTACATATCTCAACAACAAAAATTTACTGATCAAATATAATCCGAAAACTTCTTACGAACAATGATGAGTGCTAACAATAACTAATAAATTAAAATTACAAATATGTTAAAAAATTAATACACAACAGCATATATAAAAATAAATAAATTAACTATAAAAAAATTTACAAGAGAAACTCACCTTAGGTCCACAACTTTTCCTTTTATTATCATGTGAATGAGAGTCCAAAGAGGCGCCGATGCGGTAACAAAAATTCTTGGTCGTCGTTGAAGGATCGTCGATGAAAGATAAAACTTTCAGTGATGACATTGTTGTCGCTGAAGCCTTGATCTATTCCCAAGAGCAAACCTTTTAATGACGACAATGTCGTCGGTGAAAGTCAAAATTTTTAGCGACAACATTGTCGTCACTGAAGGTCTGTCTTGGAATAGAGCTAGGCCTTTAGCGACGACTTTTTGTTGTTGCTAAAGCATAGTTTTAGCGACGACACATGTCATCGCTGAAAAGTTCAACCTTTCAGCGACAACAATGTTGTTGTTGAAAGGTTTGTTCTTGGCGGCAAAAATTTTTCAGCCCTATACCGATGACAAATGTCATCGCTAATACCTTTATTTTTCTTGCCACTTTTTTTCGGCTCCCTGCAACAATAGTTTAGACTTCACCGATGACATAGTTGTCACTAAAAGTATTACCGACGACCAAATTATTGTCATTGCTAAAAATGTCATCATCATTTCTCTTTTTTCCTGTAATGTCTCAATTTGAACTAAAACCCTAATAGCAAAACCACAAAAGGATTGAAGATCTGAAAGAGAAGCACAATCCTAATTTTATCTCTAAAATAGAAACCCTAGCAAACTAATAGAGGGGAGAACAAGAAACACCAAAATAAGATGTAAGATAAGGTAGTAATGCAGAGCTTTAAAGGACCCAAAGTAGTAGCACCAGACTAGTAGTGATTGACTTCAATTTGGGTGGGGGGCTATTTTTTTTCTATTTTTAGTTTAGGGTTTGAGTAGGGTTAGGTTTTAGGTTGGCTTGGGTTTGGACCATCTGGTTAGGTTAGGCTCGTTGGGGGGTTTTGTTTGCCTTCTTTTAAATTTTTTTCCAACTAAGCTAGTTTGCAAATCAACTCGTGTTAGTGTAGGTCAAACCCATTCAAATCGTGGTCCATATGGACTAGCTTGTTTAACTTGCAATTGAAAACAAGCTCACATTTATAGGTCTAGATCCTTGTGGATTTGTGAGGTGGGGCAAGTCAATTTATGGGTCAAGGCCCATTTAATAGTGCTAGACAACTGGCTCACATTCAAAAGATTTGTATATAAAGAGCACTGTTGTCCATTACAACAATTGATGGTTGAGATATTCTTGGAAAAGCCTCTAGGCTCAAGATTTGTTCAATTATGGTACTTATATTTTTGCTATGAGTATCTTAGAATCATCCACAAGTTATTTATATAATTATCAATAAATTAGTTGGTACCTATTGATTTCTATTAATAAGTTATTGTCAATCAAGTGCTTGATTTAATGGTATTATTTATTATTTCATCTTAGAGGTTTTGAATTTGATACAGAAAAATGTTATTTATAAAAATAAAAATTATTATTATCTAATGTGTAGTTATTTCATATTTGAAGTGGTTAGGAATTACTGTTTAGCCCTATGCTATTTTTTAAAATATATGAAAGCTATATTTGATACTTTGAGAAGAAAAACGAAAAGTGGACATCAAACTCATCGATCCTCTTTATATAATAGTATAGATAGATAATTGCATATGTGGGTATTCCATCTAGTGATTTGCAAGTATTTTATTCGCTACACTTTCTTCATTTTCAACAGATAAATTCACATCTAGTCATCTTTAAAAAGTAATTGCACTTGCAACTCTACTGATATCAAAGTTGAGTTACTTCGTCAACTCTTTTTTCAATGAAAAATAAATCACATTAATCCAAGATTAGTGTGATAGTTGAGATAACATCTAAAAATTAGATAATATTTTTGCATGTTGCACTTCTATTAGTTCATATTAACAATTACATAGTACATATATTTCATAAATTGTTTTAAATTTCAAATTATATTAAGAAGCCTATATACTACAAGCAAAGGCACCAAATTATTTTTGAACAGTAGCTGTTTGCAATCGTGATTGAACTTATGTTACGAGTTATGACAGTAGAAAATGTGAATAATTACCGTTGGTGGGAGAAAATTTGCAGGAAACATTTCATTTTGACGCTAGCTCACTTCGCTGACACACTTGTGGGAAGACCTCTCTCAAACTGTCTGTGCCCTTTGAAACCCTATCAAATCTCAAATCCATCAGGTTGCAACCTCTCTTTCCTGTTCGCTCTCCATCCCAAGCAGATTGCTAAAGCTCCATTGAATCTGTCTGCTGCATTGAGGCTCGCATCCATTCCACTGGATTTTTTGTTGAAGCTCCGTTTTTCTAAGGTACGAAATCTGTCTTAGATGAATTTAATCTAATGTATATGAAACCCTAATTACTAGATAGTACGTGAAAAGCTTCTCTCATTAGGTGAGTGTCTGTGGTCTTTTCATATTCTGGGTTCGTACTCGGGGTAGTTTGTTCATATTCTGTTCAGCAATTCTGAGAGTTGAAGTTCTGGTTTTCTCAGGGGCGGCTTCTAAGATTAGATGGGAGATCAGGGGCATACATCAGGGGACCAAGAGGATGATGTTGATGAAGTGGTGCAGTTGATCCCAAAAAGCAGTAAGCATTAGTTTTCTCCCAGTGTAACCACAAAACTTGTGTACCTCCTATTTCAAACACTTCAAACAAAGTGACCTGGGCTGGCTATCATGTGATTAATGCTACAAATGTTACTAATTTCACTGTGTCTAACTTCTTCTTGGGGGATGTTTGGCTCCCTCAAACTGGCGTTCCCTAAACAAGTGGATTAATATAGTCATACACAAGTTTTTTCATTGTATTTCTCAATGATCAATACGCCATTACTATTTCTTTGTCTGTATAGCATGAGATCATGTAACTGCAATAACTAATTTTCTATTGACTCTAAACCGATCACTTATACACAAACTATATTACTTTCTTTATTGGCATTTTGTCGATCATGTGAAATGCAGCACTGATGTCCGAGCCTATACTTCTCCAACAGAATTCCGATCGGCCTCATCGTGAGTTGCAAATGCAAAGAAAACTGCTACGCTTATATATAACACACCCAATAATACAATTAACTCACCACAAATCCCATTGCAGTAATAATCGTCCAATGCCAAGAGACCATCGCTACAATCTTGTCTGAAATCGCCGCGTCTTTCTCTTCTTGCCGGCACAATCTCCAACTTCGTTTGACACCATCTCATGTACCCCATCCAGTATGCCGCTGCACTTCGACCACATCCGAATATGCTTGGTTTCCTATTGTTCGAGCTTCCTGACTTCGGTTCCACCATCTCTTCTTCCTAACTGGCAATTTCAGTTGATAACACAAATTCCAAGTCATTGCCGTTGAGGCCCTGTTGATAAATTCCAAACCTACGAGCCACTTTTTGAATCTTCCCTTTCTTCCACTGTTGGCATATCCAATCAACGGTGTACATTGTGCAGCTCAAAATCTAACGTCACTCAATGTTGCAACAATATATAAGTTTCAACCCCATGCATGATAGAATCCGCCAGCAGGTTATTGATATTAATCGGCTGTATTACTTATTTTTATTTCTCTCTGATATACTTTTACGTCTTTTTTAAATCTATCCTGTTTTGGGGCAATTTATGGAATAAATTATGCATTTGATAGTTATTTTGGCTAATTAAATCTGATTACAGTTTTGAATATATCATGAAGTAGAAATTTTCGATAAATGATTCAAATCAATTGTAATTTATTATTATAATAATTAATATGTGGAGAAAATATTGGATTGAATTTCTAAAAGTACAAAATATGAAATGAATTTCTAAATGCACAAAATATGTGGAGCACAATTACATAAAATGCTAGTTGGTGGTCTTATCTGATCACGATCAGAAGTGGAGCCTGGAAAAGTAGGGGTGATGTGTAATTGCCCTATCGAGTTTTAGCCTGCATGTTTCGACTCAGCTTTGGTCGATTTGCTTCCTGACCACTTCCCTGATCACGTGGAAGAAGAAAAATGGATAACTCCTGCAAACTTCGACTTTTCCATTTTTCAGTCACAGAAAAAAAAAAAAAAAAACTACTAAACTATCGAGATTACATAAATGAATTCAGTTTAAGCGGTATAATCTGGTGGCAAGAAATGGATGAACAATCCATTTATTAATGTTTAATTATGTATTTATCATCGTAGAATAATCTTAGATTGTATATATTTTTGTTTAATATGTTTAATTGCTTATCATTGTGGCAAGAACTGTATGAACAATCCATTACTTTATGTACTGTTTGTTTGGCAAGAAATGGATGAACAATAAGAACACAGTCCAACACCCATATCTATTTCGTAGCGCTTATATACATCCACGCCACATAATTTTGCATGGCAGCAAACTGACTGCTAGCCCCATTCTTGAAGCATTGTGCAATTAGGCAAAATTTTTGCTGAGGCATTTGACAATCTTCGCGGAAGCTATGCCTTTATATGGCAACAAAATAAGCAGTTAGGTAGTTTTTGCAAAAGCATTGGTTTTATATGCTGTCATTGTTTAAGATTTTACAGTAAACCAAGCACCAGTCAAGCACTGGTGTAGCTCAAAATCAGGTTTAACAATTTTAATAAAAAAAAAAAGGAAAATATAAACTGTTAATAGAAATGGTATGTTTTTATTAAGAAACTAAGCAATTGGCTACATAACAGAGCAAACCTACCTCAATTTACCGCCATGGAAAAACTAAACCCCACAAAATACCCAAATACACATTAAATGCCAACATCTGAACTCTACATAAGAACAATGCTAACGCCAAATACAACAGAGCAGCAAAAATACAATCAAAACTCTAACCAAAACTTCAAATATTGGCAATTCTCACGGTCAACCCATAAGAAATAATCACATCTCTTATCTCTTGGTTTGTTCTTTGGCCATCCAGGGAACTTCCTTCCTAGGTATTCCAAAAGTGAGCATCTGCTTTTAAGCCACAGTGGCAGTTCCTACCTTTGCTAAGAAAGTCGAGGAGGAAGAGTACTCGCCATAAGAGCAGCAACAACAACGGTGGGATTTGCCACCGAATGAGCCGGTTTCATGGATGCCCATACTACTGAGGCCGAAAATGAAAGAACTTCTGCTGAAAAGCAGCCGTCAAAGCTGTTGCTTTCTTTCTTTCTAATGGTTTTTGCATATTTTTCCTTCATTTGGAGCTTACATATTTATAATGAGCAATGGAACCTCCTAGAATAATCATTAACTCATTAGTGCATGAATTTCACTTACCTAGGTACATACATTAATTCATGAACTTACACGTATCTAGGTACATGACATTTCACTTATCCAGGTACATAAACACCAATATCAAGATACATCCATTAACTTAGATAAATTATATTAATTATATCAACTCACACACATTATCCAACATCCTCCCCCTTAATGTGCTTGTGCTCAAACTCCAAGAGCTTCTCTTAGTTGCTAGAACTTGTCTTTTGCCAAGGTTTTTGTGAAAATATTTGCAAGTTAATCATTGGACTTGCAAAACTTCAATTGCACCTCTTCTTCAATTGCTTCTCGGATGAAATGATGCTTTATTGCTATATGCTTTGTTCTTCCATCAAAGACTAGATTCTTTGCCATAGGAATGGTTGTATTGTTATCGCAATAGATAGTCATAGCTTCTTGACTTTCTCTTATATCTCCAAGTGTTCTCTTTAACCAAATTGCTTGTTGTGTTGCCAAACTAGTTGAAATGTATTCAACTTCTACAGAAGATTGAGCGAGAAATTGTTGCTTCTTTGAACACCATGAAAATTCACTTGATCCCAGCAAGAAGACATATCCAGAAGTGCTCTTCATATCATCCAAACAACCTACCCAATCACTATCACAAAATCTAACTAACCTGGTTCAACCTTATTGTCATATTTAATTCCATAGTCTAGAATGCCTTGAATATATCTTAGCACCCTTTTAGTTGTACCTAAATGGATGTGGCTTAGATCATTCATGAAGTGAGAAAGTAAACTTGCAACAAACATGATGTTTGATCTTGTATTGGTGAGATAAAGCAGATTACTAACTAAGCTTCTATAGATACTACCATCAACTTTTCTTTCTCCATCATATTTCTTCAACTTTTCATTTATAATCAATGGTGTATTAGTTGAGTTGCAGCCAAATATCCTAAACTTTGTAAAGATTTTCTCAGCATATTTCTTTTAGCAAATAAAGACTCCATCATCCTTTTGGTGAATTTCTATTCCAAGAAATGATGGAACAAGCCTAAATCATTCATCTCATATTTCCTCATCATTTCTTTTCTAAAATCTTCAAATTGTTTCTAGTAAAAATCAAATCATCAATATAAAGTGCAACAATGAGAATATCATCCTTACCTTGTCATTTGACATATAAAGCAAGCTTACTCATGCTTTTCTTAAAGCCTTTCTCCATGAAATAGCTATCAATGTTATTGTACCATGCTCTTAGTGCTTGTTTCAAGCCATATAAAGCCTTTTTCAAATTGTACACCTTGTTTTCATTTTCTTCAATTTCAAACCCTTGAGGTTGCTTAGCATAGACCACTTCTCTTCTTCATTCCAAAAAGCTAACTTCACATCTAATTGATATAGCTTCCACCCCTTTTGACATGCAAGGGAGATTAATGCTTTAATGATGTCTAGTCATGCCATGGGAGCAATGTCTATTCATAATCAACACTGGGTTATTATGAGTATCCCTTTGCAAAAAGTCTAGCTTTGTTCTTCTGCACTGAATCATTTGGATTGTACTTTATTTTGTAAATCCATTTTACACTAATCACTTCCTTGTCTTTTGGCTTTGCAACAAGTTGCCATGTTTGATTCCTCTTAATTATCTATATTTCTTCTACTATTGCTCTCTTCCAAGCATCTTCCTTGATTGCTTCTTCAAAACATTCTAGTTCTACAATAGAATAACTGTTAACATAATAATTGCAGTTAGTATAAGTATTACTCATACTCCTCATTTTTATTGGAGTTCAGCTTGGGGATGATGAGCTAGAACTTGATGTAGATGGAACACTTAAAGATGAAGAAGAATTTGGTACGGATAGAGCACTTAATAAGGATGAAGCTAGTTGATCATTTTCTGCAAGAAGCTATTGGAACTATTGGAAGAAGCTGGTTGATCATTTTTTGCTACTAGATTTTTCTCCATAATTACTATTGGAACTGTTTTCTCCTCGATCTTCTCTTCTTGCCAATTCTAAGAAGCCTTCTCATCAAATATAACATCTTAACTAATAATTACCTTTTTAGTCTTCAAATTGAAAAGTTTATAGCCTTTTGACATAGAACTATAGCCAATGAAGACACATCTTTCACTTGTTTCTTCAAGCTTTAACCTCTTTTCTTTGGAAACTTGAATATAGCAAATGCACTTGAAAACTTTAAGGTGGTTCATTGAAGGTTTTCTCCCACTTTATGCTTCAATCGAAGTCATATTCCATATTGCTTTTGTTGGACATCTATTTAGCAAGTACATAGCTATATTAATATCTTCAAGTTAAAAAGCTTTAGGCATTCCTTTCTTAAACAACATAGACTTGGCCATTTCTAACACAATTTGATTCTTCCTCTTGAATACACCATTTTGTTGAGGTGTATAGCCAATAATCAGCTACCTTTCCACACCTTTATGTTCACAAAATTTTTCAAATTCATTTGAGGTGTACTCTTTCCCCTTGTCACTTCTCAAGACTTTTATAAATCTGCCATTTTATTTCTCAACAAATGCTTTGAATTTTTTAAACACCCCAAATACTTATGATTTTTGTCTCATAAAATATACCCATGTCATATGGGTAAAATCACCAATGAATAAAATGAGGTGCCTATTTTGAGGATAAGACAAGGTGTTTATAGGACCATAAACATTCATGTGCACTAATTCTAGCACTTGCTGGGCTCTCCATGTTCCTTCCTTTGGAAATGGTTAGTAATGATGCTTTCCTAGCATGCATCCTTCACATACTCCAAAATCTTCTTCAATTGATGGTAGTTCGTACACCATATTCTTTCATGAAAGCAATTTCAGACCTTTGAAGTTCAAGTGTCCAAATCTCTTGTGCTATAGAAAAGAGTCATCTATTTCTCTAGCCATTAAGCTAAGATTTTTCTTATAATTAAGTGTGAGTGGAAAACTCTTATTCTTCATCATTTTTACCATAGAAACAACAATTATTTTTGCATCAAAGATTTTGCACTCCTAATTCTTAAATATAAAAGGATAATTATGCTTTAAAAGTTGTTCGATGCTTAACAAATTTTTTGCCAATGCTAGCACATAAAGAGTATCACGAATAATCCTTCCTCCTTGCATTGCCTTTGACTTTTACTTTAATGTATTTTCCATTGTCCAATTTAACTTTTGAGCTAAATGAAGAATCCATATAATTAAAAGCTTATTTATCTCCAGTTATGTGATTGCTACAATTGCTATTCAGGTACCACACATTTTTGTGTTCTTTAGATGCCTTTTGACAAGTATAGAACATGTTCCCTTCTTTTTTTTTTCTACTTTTGCAAATGCAATAATGTGTTGCTGATAACCAAAATGACAATCTTTTTGAATGTGTCCGAACCTTTTGCAATTATGACATTATGACTTGCCTTTATTCCATTAATCTTTCTCTTCATGAGTGTTCCCTTGTAGATTTTGCACCATTCATTTGAACCTCTACCATCTCCTCTTTTGCCATAAATGCTTCTTTCTCCTCCATATAAGTTTCTTCCTTTTCCTTTGCCTCTTCCAAATTTGCCACCTCTAGGAAACTCACTTTTATTTTGGATTGAGGATTTGATCTCAAGGTTGAGCCTAGATTGAAATGTGCTTTCAACTAATTTTTTATATGCCTTAACAATTTTTGCTCATAAGACTTTAGAGATCTCATCAATCCTTGGATAGTCATAGTTGACAACTCTTTAGTTTATTCTATAAAAGCCAGCATAGGATCAAATTTTTCAGACAAGCTAATAAGAATTTTATCAACAATTCTTTGATCATTAATTGTGTCTCCATATGACTTCATTTGATTGACTAATTTAGATCATCTATTGAAAAATTCATTCAATCTTTCATCCTCCTTCATCTTTTCATTCTTAAAATCTCTTTTAAGAAATTGAAGTTTAACTATTCTCACCTTTGAATCTCCTTCAAACTACTATTATAGAGTTTCCTATGCTTGCTTGGCTATTTTTGATTTCATAATTCTTAGAAATATGGCTGATGAGACTTCTCTTTGAATTATCCCAAGAACTCCAGCATTTGTGATCTTTTTCTTCTTCAATTCTTCAAGTTATGTAGCTACAATATCTTCTATAGCTGCTAGTTCTTCATAGCACATTTTAACTAGCTCCAATACATCTAAAGAGGTGAACAAAGTTTCCATCTTTATTGCCCAAAATCATAATTCTCTTTTTCGAACAAAGGAACTTGAACATTGTTGTAGATGGTGTTATTGGTTGTTAAATAGTTGCTCAAGGAAGCTGTGACTCTTTATTTTTAGTTTTCTGTTACTCTCTCTCTCTCACTCTCTCACTCTTTTTATGTTGCTACAAGTATCTTGTAACTCTGATACCAATTTGTTAGAGGTATTCAGAGATGGTTTGGAGTAGAATTTCTGTCTTTCAAATAGTTTTTTGCATACTCTTAATTCATTTGGAACTTACATGTTTATTGTGGGCAATCGAACCTCCTAGAATAATCATTAACTCACTAGTGCATGAATTTCACTTACCTAGGTACATACAATAATTCATGAACTTACACTTATCTAGGTACATGCATTAACTCATGAGCTGACACTTATCTAGGTACATGACACTTCACTTATCTAGGTACATAAACACCAATATCAAAATACATCCACTAACATAGATAGATTATATTAATTATACTAACTCAGGCACATTATCTAACATGGAGGAAGGAAATAAGAGTAAGGACACAAGCAAGGTGGTTTGTCCTTTTCATTTGAGTTTTCTAAACAAAACGACGTTATTGGGTTCGTTCGGACCTCAATGTCACATCAACTTCATCCACACCGGCAGTTGCATTAGCCATATCAAACTCTATTAAGCCACATAAGATTCCGTTAGATAATATTAATGGCAAAAGGGATAAAGGAGCACATTAAATAAAATTGCCAAAAGACCACCACTGCAATCTTGCCCAAAATAGCCACATCTTTCCCCCCCTTGCCGGCACATTCTCCAACTTCGTTTGACACCATCTCATGTACCCCATCCGCTACGCCGCTGCACTCCGACTAGTCCGAATATGCTTGGTTTCCTATTGTTTGCGCTTCGTGAGTTTGGTTCCACCATCTCTTCTTCCTAGCTAGCAATTTGAGTTGATAACACAAATTCCAAGTCATTGCTGTTGGGGCCCTATTGATAAATTTCAAACCAACGGGCCACTTTTTTAATTTTCCCTTTCCCACACCACTGGATTAACCAATCAGTGGTGTAGATGGTGCAACTGAAAATCTAACGTCTCTTAACGTGCCACATCACCCATTGCACCATGGCTATCAACCCTATCCAAGGAAGAATCCTTCAATTGGTTATTGATATTAATCGGCCACATTAGTTACTTTCATTTCTCTCTGATATACTTTTACCAGTGTTTTAAATCTATCCTGCTTTGGGGCAATTTATGGAATAAATCATGCCTTTTATTATTATTTTACGCAATTAAATTTGATTACAATTTTGAATATATCATGAAATAAAAATTTTCAATAAATGATTCAAATCAATTATAATTTATTATTATAATAATTAATATGTGGGGAAAACATTGGATTGAATTTCTAAAATTACAAAATATAAAATACTTTGAAATAAGGTGCAATTAATTAAGTTTGGATTAAATTTATTTCATTATCAGTGTAAACCATCTTTATACTATTATCCATTCACATATTGTTATATTAATAAAAAATTAGTAAAATCCTTTTACTACAATTAAAATTTCTTAATTACTTTTATTTTTAATAATATATCTTCCTCCTATTTGCTAATTGTATAAAATATTTTATACTGTTAGCAGTGGATCAAATTTAAAACCATTGAAGTATTCTATATTTTAATGAAAATAACTTACCTAAATTGCCTATTTAACTATAATTAAATCGCATGTAAGCTTCATAATAAAAAAAATACATATGCTCGTAAATTATATGTATTTTGTTTTAATTTTAATTTATTCCATTTTTAGTTAATAAATTTTGTTGATTGAATATTTATATTTAAAATAAAATTCCGAAGTATAAAACTTCCACTTTTAAAACTTTGAATTTTGAGTGGATATTGTAATTAATTTTTATCGGAAAGTACAGCCATTCTTATAGGACCCAAAAAAGGGCAATTTTTACTGTACGGATAAATTTGTCCGACCATAATATTAAAATTCTAGTGTTACTTTCTATTGTAATCCTATACATCAGCTGTTGTAAGATTCACTATTTTAATAAAAATATTATATCTATTTATATTTTAAATTCAGAGTCTCGATCAATTCCTTTGGAGTTGCATATTCAAACCACTTTACGCGTTCACGTTGTTGTTGATGTTATAATTATGAGTATAACTATTCCTTTGCATATGTCAGACCAAAGTTGATATTTTTGTGCGAATTGAATTAGACAGCCAAATATTCAGTGAGTTCATACAGACTTCTCCCCATGTCCATAACTAATTAAGGTAAATCTTCTTGAAGCATTATTAATGCCCTTATAGTGCGACAATTCAAGCATAAAGACATGAGAGAGAAATGTCAATTTTACTTGACGCTAACGTTAACATGTCTTCGTTAAAGAGCTCATGATGTCTTCTCTCGCTGCAAAAGTTAAGACTTATGCCAGTTTCGTCTTCGTAACAGTACTGCCTGGTTTAGCAACGAAATAATTAATTTTGAACTTAATTATCAGATATGAAGTTATATCAAGTGAGAGTGAGAGAAGTGTTTTAATGTAAAAGTAAAAGTAATGAATTGTGACTATCAAATCTAGGATTTAAGAGTTAGGATTAAAATATAAAGTTATATAACTTTTTTAAATAGTCATATAATATTTTTAAGTGATTATGTGACTTTGAATTGTATTTTAATCTTATACATTAATTTAGGATCTAATTATCATGATTCACTCCTATCATCTTTCACATAAAAACATCCCATGATATGTCCCCCTCTCTTTCTCTCTATATACACACACATACACTTCCTGTTATATCCTACGTATGTATTCAAAAAATATAAAAATTAAAAATTTGATACAAATGGAGTACACATTGAATACATATTTTTTTAATAAATGGTAGTAAAAAACTATTTTTTAATATAATAATGATTATAAGATAAACTAAGAAACTAATACTCTTAAAATTCAAAGATATTCTTTATTTTAGTTTTAGTTTTTATATTTGGTAATATTATTTTATGAATTATAGCAATTTTATGGTAGTTTGTTGATAGTTTATGATATCTTCTATAATGTTATTAGTTTTTAATAATAAGAGACGAGAAGTGGATGTCAAAGTCTCTTTCTAGCATCCATCAATTGTTGGAGAAAGTGTTGTATGCCTCAATATGAAACTATTTGATATGAAAAGCCATGATTTGATAATTATTTTTAGATATATATAATCAACCTCTCTTCTTATGCCAAAGATCTTATCATTTCCAAAGTAATTGGATCATTTTGGCCATGTAGGAAATGGAATCCTAGAACGGCATCTTATATATTTACAAAGCATAAGGTAATCATATTACATAAGGAATAAGACTTTTTAAAACTTTGTTATTTTAGTTATTAAGTTTGACAAGAATAATATTCTACAACTAACAATTCATTTAGCTCTACCACATCTTTTATTTCACTTCTTTTACAATAATAGCAAACAATTTTATAATTATAGATCCACTAGGAAAAATTTAATATGTAATTTTAACATTCAATGGATATTCCTAAATAATCATATTTTATTATGATTGAATTATTTATGTTTACCAAGTTTAATATTAATCAAATTAGTTGACATTTATATGTTTCTTGATAGAAAACAAATTTTATTCCTAATAAGCAATTTTGTTAGTAAGTTAATTAGGTCTTTTATGGCAAATATTGGTGCACCAACTCTATTCTTCTATATTTTTAAAGAAAGGGAATTAATATATGATCTATTTAAAGCTGCCACTGATATGAGAATGATGCATAATTATCTTTGAATTAAAGGAGTAAATATAAAATAAAATAAAATTAAAAAATTTTCATTTTCGTTATGTTGATTTTTTTTCATTCATTAATGCTATACTATAAGAATGTTGTTTTCTGCAATGACAAGAACCTATTTTTATTGTTATAGATATGAGATATAAGTATAAATAAGTCATAGAGAGAAGGGTTTTCCAACTTTCACTAAGTACTAATAATTTTATTATTTATTATTTATTTCAATTATATAAGTTTTTATTTTAATATATTATTTATTTTATTTATTAAATATCATATAAATATATAAATTTGAATATAAATATTATCCTATTAATATTAAAATTAAATTTTAATGGATTTTTTGTTAGTAATTCTTAACTTTTTCTTTCACATTTACATATAGAACTAGAACAATAAAAAAGATTTTTCTAATAAATAAAATGAAAAAATTAAATTGAAGTTTAAATATTAAATACAAATAACTATAAATATATAATAATATAATAAATACAATATATAAATATTAATAATGTATAAGTTATAATATATAAAAATTAGTAACTAATATATATTAATCTATACACTAGATCTATATATTAATCTATGCAATAGAAATATAATAAATAATATATATATAGAAATAAAAATAATGAAATCCCTTTTCTTCCTCTTGCCTAAATTTGTGGAAGAAAGAATTTACTTTTCTATAGAGGTTTTTTGGTTAGTAATTAGAAAAATAGGAATATTGCTAATTAGGAAAAGAGGAATATTGATAAGAAATATTATCCACATCAAGAACACCTCAAAATAATATTGGAAGTAGGAGATTCAATTAACCAAGATTCAAAAAATGAAATTTCTCCTTGACCCAAGTCCCTACTTGACTTAGGGCCACTGATTTACCCTTCAATTCAAATTAGCAAAAGTAATGTCTCCTTATATAATATAGAGTGCACCTTTGATAATTGCATCATTATGCCTGGGAAATGATTGGTATATACATTTTACAAAAATGTGACATCAAAGTGGGTGATAAAGTGGTTGGAAGACATGTAAATAAAGGTATGTATATTTTAAAAATAAATAAAAATAAAATTTCTAGATCTATATATTAATCTATGTCCTAGATCTATGTATTAATATATATAATAGATATATAAAAGCAATTCCTATAGTAGTGGCGAACAAAATGGGAAGTAGCCTAAATCATAAGAATAGGATTATAGGGGAGTAATACAAGTGTCATGTTGTTAGGTGAAGCAGTGGAATGTTGCACCCTAGATGGTAAGGGTCTGGTAGCCAAAAGCATTACTAGCTCCATAACGGAATTTCTATCCATACTACCACCATAACATTAACTAGATTGGGAAGAAAGATTAGAATTAGAGATTGATAGAAAAGTAAGGATATGGGCTCATGTGAGTAGGAAATAAAAAATATCTATTCTAGTTCTACCATTAGTTATAGGTTCTTTTGAATTTGAAACTACAAATTGATGTGATTGGATTTGCACTAATGGAAACTATAAATTGGATACATAAATTAAAATTTTCATCCTAAAAAATGAGAAAACATACTTTCAAAAATTGAAAATTTGTTAGGTTTATTAGCCTTTTTTTAACCGATTCTTTAGTTTTAAGAATGTTAGTTTTAAGAATGAGTGATTTGACTTCTCCAACTCTTATTGTCCAATCTAATAGCAAACATCTAATACATTCAGGTGATGGGGGGAACCACCATAACTCCTCTCTTCTTGAGAATTTGTACATCCCTTGACCAAATCCACTTTCATTAGGATTACTTAATAATGACTAATCAAAAATAAGTTTTAATTAAAAAAGAAATAAAAATTCTTTTCTTGATTTGGTTTATAGAGATTGGAATATATATAAATAGATATATATTGAAAATAGATTTCAATTAGAAAAAAAATAAAAAAAAGTTCTTTTCTTGAATGAGTGATTTCACTTCTCCAACTCTTACTATCCAATTTGAGAGCAAACAACTAATGCATTCAAGTGATGGGGAGAACCACCACAACTCCTCTCTTCTCGAGAATTTGCACATCCCTTGACCAAATCCACTCTCATTAGGATTACTCAATAATGGTTGATCAAAAATAAATTTTAATTAAAAAAGAAATAAAAATTCTTTTCTTGATTTGGTTTATAGAGATTGGAATATATATAAATAGATATATATTGAAAATAGATTTCAATTAGAAAAAAAATAAAAAAAAGTTCTTTTCTTGATTTGGATTGGCGTTAACTTGAAACCACGTGGATCCAAAGCACTTTTTACTAAAATCAACGTAGTTGTATTTTTAATGTTAAATTTAATTATATATATGGATAATATATTTTAAATTTTTCATTCTATATTTTGGCATATTCATATCCTTATTCTTTTGAAAAAATTTCATTCCAATGTACACCATATCGTATTGTATCGACTATGACCCTTGAATCAGTATTTGAGCAACATAGATGCCAAAGTGATGAATGTTATATATGTTATTACATCAAGAACTTATGATAAGTGCACAAATACACCTAAATTCTATGTGTTTCATCCACTTATTTACTTAGTATTTTGTGCAAATTGATTGAAAAGGACACTTAGATGCTCTATATTTTGTTTTCAGGTCATGAAATGACACATATGAGCATTAGAAAAGAATCCAGAGGCAAAACCATTCAAATCATGAAGCATTGAAGCAAGATTGTTCACTCAGCAAAGAACACGGGCCATGTTGAACCCCGTGTTCAGGGCCGTCTTTCGTTCTGGACTGGTTCAAGACTTCACTGAGTCATCCAGAGAAGAACACGGGAGTGAACACGGGCCGTGTTACACCCCGTGTATCTTTCTGCCATTCGTTTCTGAAGAACACGGGTGATGTCACACCCCGTGTAATATGCTGATCAGACTTCATTGAAGAACACGGGGTAGAACATGGGCCGTGTACTATCCCGTGTACATTACTGCTTGACAATTCGTCGGAGAACACGGGGCGTGTCACACAACGTGTTTCTTGCTGCTCAAACTTTCGCTGAGAAACACGGGGTACTACACGGGCCGTGTTGAACCTCGTGTACATAAAAAATATAAGTTTTGCGCGAAATCTTGCGAATAAAAAGGGGAGAAATTGAGAATTAACAAGGAGAGAGGCTAGGAGAAGCCCTAGGAGAGACCTATACTCACCAAAGGCATCATCTAGCGTGGATTCAAGCAAGAAATTGAAGAATCAAGCAAGAAATTTGTAGATCTTCATGGACTGTTTGACTTCCTTCTCTGTTTTCTTGTTTTCTTCTGATCTTGTGATGTTGTCACACTAAACCTTTGTGCTTAGCTTAGGTGAACTTGTTCATGGAGTTATGGAACTGAATTTTATATAATCTAGCTTGATTTACTGTTGAATTATGATTTGATCTTACTGTTTTGTCTGGAACAAGCCAATATATCCGGAATATTGGATTTGTGTTATGGATTAGTTGATTTTAGGTTGAAATGACCAATTAATTAATCGGATCTTGCATGATCATTGGGAATATAAATTAGACTTAGAAATTAAGCTGATTGTATTCTTTTGCACAGGATGAAATGTCCAAGAATGGATTCTAAGCAAGTTAATGCAACCTAGATGAGTGATTACTAGAGTAATTCTGGGCACTTAATCTTTGGTTAGTAGCTAGTAGCCTTGCAATGAGGTATAGCTTAATTTTGGGAATCCAGCAATCATAATTAACAGTAAACCAAGTTAGAGAAGTAAATTCATTCCATAATGAAGTGTACAAGGGATCCTTAAGCTAAGTACGCTTTTATTCCATTGAATCAAACCTTATTTTGATAGCTAAGCTCTGTTTTACATTTAAATCTTAATTCACACTCTCAATTGATCCGCCTAGATAATTTACTTGAGATTTAGTTAGTACTCAACCTACAATCCCTGTGGAGAATGATAATCTTTTATACTATAACTAGACTTAACCTGTACACTTGTGGGATTTAGAGGTCAAGTTTTTGGCGCCGTTGCCGGGGATTGTATCCAGTTGATATTAACCACAAGCTTTAAGTGAATTAGACTAGGCAATTCTTTTTCCTTTACTTAATAATTCATCTTGATTTGATTTTTCTTACTTTTTTATACAACATTTCTTTCTCACCTTGTTCTGTTTTAGTGCTACTTAATCATTTTGCAGAAAATCTATTATATACGAAGAAGAAGTCTAGACGGAATTCTTGACTTAGATCCAGAAATTGAAAGAACTTTGCATAGGAGAAGAAGAGAGCAGCAGTCAGTTCACATCCAAGAAGAAATACATACTAAACCAGAAATTCAAGACATGGACAATAGATCACTTCGAGAGTTTGCAGCACCCGATGCCACTAGTCTTCAGTCCAGCATAAGGAAGCCCGCTGTTGAGGCCAATAACTTTGAATTGAAGCCAGCTTTGTTGTCTATGGTGGAGCAAAACCAATTCGGAGGATTGCCAATGGAGGACCCCAACCTCCACATCCAGATTTTCCTTGAATACTGCGATACAATAAAGATTAATGGTGTACAAGCGGATGCCATCAAACTCAGACTTTTCCCTTTCTCCTTAAGGGATAGAGCCAGAGCTTGGTTGCATTCTTTACCAGCTGGATCAATTACCACATGGGAGGAGCTACTGAGAGCTTTCCTATCAAGATACTTTCCCTCCAGCAAAACTGCCCAATTGAGGAACGAGATTACTACATTTTCTCAGAGGGAAGGAGAATCCCTGTTCGACGCTTGGGATAGATACAAAGAGCTATTAAGGCTGTGTCCACATCACGGATTAGAAAAATGGCTTGTCCTTCACACCTTCTACAATGGTCAGAATTACAACACTAGACTTACTGTGGATGCTGCTGCTGGAGGTGCCTTAATGAATAAAAGATTAGATGAAACTTATGAGCTGATTGAAAACATGGCTTTGAACCATTATCAATGGTCAAATGAGAGGGGACCATCAAGAAAAGCAGCAGGTAAGTATGAATTAGATGCCTTTAGTCATTTATCTGCTAAAGTAGATGCATTAGGAAGCCTAGGTAGCAAGGTAGATGCTCTAATGGCTAAATTTGACAAATTTCATGTTAACAGTGTGAATACAACAAGTGCTACTGACATTGCTTGTGAGATTTGTGGAATTACAGGGCATGTTGCAGCTGAATGCACCTTGGGCCAAGACTTTACTGAGCAAATGAATTATGTGAACAACAGTGGTTTTGGACAGAAAAATCAAAGTGAACCATTTGGAAACTCTTATAATCCATCATGGAGAAATCATCCAAATTTCTCCTACAAGCCCACCCAACCATACAACATACAAACCACCACCAATAGACCACCACCACCCGGTTTCCAAGGTCAAAGATCATACAACCCACCAACCCAACCATCCTCTACTGCAAAATTAGAAGGCCTCTTGGAGAAATTTCTTATTTCTCAAGAGAAGACCAATGAGGAATTTAGACAACATGGAAGACACATGGAAGATTCACTTAGGCAATTGTCTTCCAAGGTAGATACATTGACCACACATGGAAAGATGCTGGAAACTCAAATAGCTCAACTATCTTCAGCATCTTCTTCAAGAGCTTATGGCTAACTCCCTGCTCAACCGGAATCAAATCCTAGGGAGCATTGCAACGCGATAACTCTTAGGGGTGGAAAGTTATTAAATGATTCAATTGCCACTCAAGAAAGTGAAAAAGAAATAAGTGTGGGGGAAAAACAAAAAGAAGGCAACAAGGTCTCAATTCCTCATGCTGCTGAATTTAAAGAAGGGGAACTACTAGACAAATCAAAATATGTCCCTCCGGAACCATACAAACCGCCTATCCCTTATCCTCAAAGATTGGCCAAGGCTAAACTGGATAAGCAGTTTGGAAAGTTCCTGGACGTGCTGAAGAAATTGTACATCAATATTCCCTTCACTGATGCACTTTCACAAATGCCTTCAGTATGCTAAATTCTTGAAAGACATTCTTTCCAACAAGAGGAAGTTAGAGGAGCATGAAACTGTGACTTTGACTGAGGAGTGTAGTGCCATTATCCAAAATAAACTACCTTCTAAGCTAAAGGATCCAGGAGGCTTCTCCATTCCTTGCATTATAGGAAATGTCCCTATTGCTCGGGCATTATGTGACTTGGGAGTGAGTGTGAGCCTCATGCCACTGTCGGTTGCTAAGAAATTGAACATTGAGGAGATGAAGCCTAATACTGTTTCACTTCAACTAGCCGACCGTTCAGTCAAATATCCAGTAGGTATTCTTGAGGATATACCTATCAAAGTGGGTAAGTTTTACATACCAGTTGATTTTATTGTGCTTGAAATGGAAGAGGATGCACAAATTCCTATCATTTTGGGTAGACCATTTTTAGCAACTGCTGGTGCTTTAATTGATGTCAAGCATGGTAAACTTTCATTATGTATTGGAGATGAAAAAGTTCAATTTAATTTGAATAACTCAATTGAGTTACCTGTTTGTAAAGCTTCAATATGCAGGATAGATGTGCTGGACAAAGTTGAAAAAGACAGCCCTCTAATGGGGAACCCTCATGATTCAATTGAAACATGTCTAGTGCAAGATGAAATTGCTGAAAATGAGGAGGCTGCTGAATGTGCGGAATTTTTAAAGGCAAGCCCACCACTTGATGGCAAGAGATTAAAGCATTACATTGATGGACCACCAATAATGGAGGCTCCAGATTGATAAAGAAACAAGGGTCGAGCTTATGACCTTAAATAAGCGCTTCTTGGGAGGCAACCCAAGCTTATTTTTCTGTTTTATTACTTTTAATTCTTAGTTTTCTACTTTTCAATCTGAGTTTCCGAGTAGTTGAGGAATTTAAGTCATGAGGTTTTGATGTAGGATGTTCATTTTTTTTGCATATGGACTCTGTCTTTGAGGTAAATTAGGCATTAATGCATATTAGTTGCCTGTTTTCTTGCACAGAAGGCTCAAAACGCAGTCCAGTGAGATACACGGTGTGAAACACGGGCCGTGTACTGCACCGTGTACCTTACTGTCTGGCCAATTTTAAAGAACTTGTGATTTTCATCGCAGACCAGTGAGAAACACAGTGTACAACACGTCCTGTGTACAACCCTGTGTTCCTCACTGTCTGGTATGTATAAATGCCTTGTGATTTTCCTCTCTATTTCTATTCCTATTGGTCTGTATTACCTATTGACTATGCACTTTCATTTACTCTTTATTATACTACCTATTCCTCTTTTATTTTCTTGCACTTCTCATATTAATATCTATAATAACTAACAGTCTATTTTTCTAGTATTGTCTATTTTTTTTTCTTGATTCCAGCCCTCTCTCTCTCCTTCTCCTACTCTATCTCTACTTCTGGATCTCCCTGCGATTTACTGGACAGCCATAATCCGCATGTCAGGGAAGTTTCAGTTCCCCAACTGTTTTCTGTCTCTTTTCCCATTTATTGTTTTGAACATTGAGGACAATGTCCACTTTAAAGTGTGGGGGAGCTGTGTTTGCAATGCTTTGCACTTGAACTTGCTTGAATGATTTAGAGTACTGAAATTTGCTCCAATTTCAATGATATATATAAATAAAAAAAAATGAATGAAATGATGAAAAAAAAAATGTAAGGCAATTCATTGAATAAAGTGATTGATTCATGCCTTGTTTCTTTAATGAATTTGGCAATTTGGCAAGGAAAATTTAAAGCTTGAAGCTAAGAGCAATGAGCATAATTGACCCTTGTGAGATTTGAGCCTTTTGAGCTATTTTCTCATTACAAATTAAAGCTCATTTTTATTCTTGAGGGATTATGTCATCACTCTTGTCTTTGTGCTCTAGAACTTGCATTTTCTCTTTTTGAGGCTACATTTTATGTATTTTGCATATCAAATATGATGAGGCCATGTTTCTTTACCCTTCTTTTTATTTGTTTGGCCTATTTGGAATCCTTTTCTTTAATTTTCCCTAAAACTTTTTCCTTAGTTAGCCACTTTGAGCCTTGGACCCTCATTTCTAGCCTAGTCATACCATGTTCATCCAAAGCCACTACCTAAGTGAACTTGAACCTTAGAGTTTGAGGGGACTTAGACATATTTTATAAGTTTGGCTATTTTTGAGGTCCTTACTTAGTGTTGCTAGTTGGATAAGTTGATGTATAACTTTGGTTGTTTAATAAAAAAAAAAGAAGAAAAAGAAAAAGAAACAATCAAACAAATAAAAAAAAAAGAAGAAGGTAACAAATCACCATAAAAAAAAATGGTGTCAATTAAATAATCTGGGAAGAAGAAAAGGAAGAAAAGCTTGTTATGAATGAATAAAAAATTTGTTGAGTTTGCTGATTTTTTTGTATAAAAAAATGATGATGAATGAAATAATGAAAACCAAAAGGAGAAGAATAGAGGTTGAAGCAAGGGTGGAAGCAAGCTATCAAGCTGAGTAATGGAACTTGACAATGGTCAAATTCATGACCAATGTGTCTTTTTCCTTCAAACTCATGGTTCTATCACTTTTGACCCTTTGTTGTTCCTACCCACTATCCTCACCCTTTTTCCCTAATAAAGCCCTCTGATTTGCATGCATTTTACATTATAGTAGTGGAGATTAGAGTTTGTGCAAGCATATGGTAGCATTAAGTCATGAGTTGATTGACTTGAGAGTATACACATGCCTTGTTTTGAGAGTGAGAGTAAACACTTTACCTGTGAGGCTATTCTCTTTTGCTTCTATGCTGAGAATTGACTTGTTTAGTTGCTTGGCATGACTTGATCCTAACCTTAGATTTGTTGAATGATTGCCTGATTTATATATAAAAAAAAAGGGAAAGAAGAAAAAGAAGTGAATAAAATTGGAGTAGATTTTCTTGTTCTTTTACTTCCTTGCTCGAGGACGAGCAAGATTCAAGTGTGGGGGAATTGATAAGTGCACAAATACACCTAAATTCTATGTGTTTCATCCACTTATTTACTTAGTATTTTGTGCAAATTGATTGAAAAGGACACTTAGATGCTCTATATTTTGTTTTCAGGTCATGAAATGACACATATGAGCATTAGAAAAGAATCCAGAGGCAAAACAATTCAAATCATGAAGTATTGAAGCAAGATTGTTCACTCAGCAAAGAACATAGGCCGTGTTGAACCCCGTGTTCAGGACCGTGTTTCGTTCTGGACTGGTTCGAGACTTCACTGAGTCATCCAGAGAAGAACACGGGAGTGAACACGGGCCGTGTTACACCCCGTGTATCTTTCTGCCATTCGTTTCTGAAGAACACGGGTGGTGTCACACCCCGTGTAATATGCTGATCAGACTTCGTTGAAGAACACGGGGTAGAACATGGGCCGTGTACTATCCCGTGTACATTACTGCTTGACAATTCGTCGGAGAACACGGGGCGTGTCACACAACGTGTTTCTTGCTGCTCAAACTTTCGCTGAGAAACACGGGGTACAACACGGGCCTGTTGAACCCCGTGTACATCAAAAATATAAGTTTTGCGCGAAATCTTGCGAATAAAAAGGGGAGAAACTGAGAATTAACAAGGAGAGCGGCTGGGAGAAGCCCTAAGAGAGACCTATACTCACCAAAGGCATCATCTAGCGTGGATTCAAGCAAGAAATTGAAGAATCAAGCAAGAAATTTGTAGATCTTCATGGACTGTTTGACTTCCTTCTCTGTTTTCTTGTTTTCTTCTGATCTTGTGATGTTGTCACACTAAACCTTTGTGCTTAGCTTAGGTGAACTTGTTCATGGAGTTATGGAACTGAATTTTATATAATCTAGCTTGATTTACTGTTGAATTATGATTTGATCTTACTGTTTTGTCTGGAACAAGCCAATATATCCGGAATATTGGATTTGTGTTATGGATTAGTTGATTTTAGGTTGAAATGACCAATTAATTAATCGGATCTTGCATGATCATTGGGAATATCAATTAGACTTAGAAATTAAGCTGATTGTATTCTTTTGCACAAGATGAAATGTCCAAGAATGGATTCTAAGCAAGTTAATGCAACCTAGATGAGTGATTACTAGAGTAATTCTGGGCACTTAATCTTTGGTTAGTAGCTAGTAGCCTTGCAATGAGGTATAGCTTAATTTTGGGAATCCAGCAATCATAATTAATAGTAAACCAAGTTAGAGAAGTAAATTCATTCCATAATGAAGTGTACAAGGGATCCTTAAGCTAAGTACGCTTTTATTCCATTGAATCAAACCTTATTTTGATAGCTAAGCTCTGTTTTACATTTAAATCTTAATTCACACTCTCAATTGATCCGCCTAGATAATTTACTTGAGATTCAGTTAGTACTCAACCTACAATCCCTGTGGAGAACGATAATCTTTTATACTATAACTAGACTTAACCTGTACACTTGCGGGATTTAGAGGTCAACTTGTTACATTGTACTGATACAATATATGTGCAAAATTAACTCTTTGAAATTTAACTTATGTAAATTTTACAGTATTACAGATTGAAAAGATTTTAAAAATGGAAATATAATGAACAATTTTAACCCCAACACAGGACAAAAATTCTCTTGTTCCAAGTACTTTTCCACTGAGAAGTAAAAAATTCTTCTCTAAGAAGAGAAAGAGGCACACAAAATGAGAAGGCACGCGTTTGATATAAAATTTTGTTTGTCTCTATTTTCATAAACCCAAAGAAAAGTAAGAAAGTAGAATTTTGGAGGCTGAAGACTTGAGGAACAGGAGAAAAATTCTCTTGTTCCAAGTACTTTTCCTAATACAGGTTCATTGTGTGAGGTTTAGTTGGTCATTGCGTGTTTGCATAAAAGGTAGTGGTTTGTTGTAAAAAATTGCAATGTGGTCAATTTGATCCTTTCTAGAGATGGGCTGTGGATGATTTATTGGCAGTGTTCTATGTAATAATTTTTCAATTCTTAGGATTTCATATATGATAATTAGAACACCATAAATGTAAAATTTATATTTACTTACCTGATGGATTTGTAGCCATAATTAAATTTAGCGAAAGCTAATAATTTCTCCTTAACTAGATCTTCCTCTTTACTTTTCTCCTTGGTGGCAGCTCTCAATGGGTAGAAACCGTGTGCATGAGAAGTGAAGAGGGGACCTAATTGTAATCCTTATTTATAAAATCCTAGCAATCCTCCCCATAAAAGGATTACTAAGTTTTTGGGCTTATATATCCGCCAAACCACACTAAACTACGTAGATGTGTTGAGTTCATATCTTTAAGATTACTATTTTAAATGAGCCTTATGCATGTCTCACAATTAGGCTAAATCTTAATCAATCTGTTTTATTAAATTAAAAATTACCAATTAATAGTAGCTCACTTTATGAAAAATTCTAACATTCTCCCACTTGAATAATATTAATTGGGTTTTATAGGAGTTTTAACAAAATACATTTTGAAAATAAGACTCTAGACTGATTGGTTAAAAAAACTTTTATGTAGCCGCAATTAAAAAATAATTTAGCCCTCTGAGACAACATCACAACAATCCTATCTAATATAGCTTTTATACCTTTTATTAACATAGGATCAATCCATGGCTACAAGTGCTAGTGACTTTATTGATAATGGATTTTAGTGTGATTGTGTAGTAAGAAAATAGCACCAAATATGATCAAACGTGATATTTTTGTTATCAGTCCTCCATGATTTCTCTAAACTTGATGAGAAATCCCTATATTGTATGTATGTCTCATTTATATTTTCAAGATCATTCAATGGTATTATTCTATGAGATATACTCTTTTGACATCAAAGTCATACTTAAGACAGACACCAGTCTTAAGAAATAAAAATTTTAATACCTATAAGTACATGTACAAGTAAAAGTATATATAATAGCATAGAATATTCACTTTATGATGATCATTAATGAAATTAAATATCTCATAGAAAAAAAGGTCTAACATAATAAAGTATAACATGAGAGTGTCAAATATAGGAAATTTGTTCCCACTAATTAAATACATTAAAAGACCTTAAAACACCCATACTCTTAACATGTTTGCTAAAAGTTGCAAGTCTTAATCCTTTAGTTAGAGAATTAACAATCATGTTGTTTGTATCAACATGCTCTACAGTAATATCACCATTTTTCATAAAATCTCTAACCTTAAGGTACTTTATTTCCAAATGCTTAGACCCACATGTAGTTTTGTTGTTTTTTGGAAAATAACATAGCAAATTTGTTATCACAATAAATGCTTAGTGAGTTAGAGATAGAATCAATAATGCAAAGACCACAGATAAGATTCTTTAGCCAAATAGCTTGCATAGCTGCTCCATAACATGCAATAAACTTAACTTGCATAGTAGAAGAATCCAAGAGTGTTTGTTTTACACTTTTCCAAGATACAACTCCTTTAGCTAATGTAAAAATGTATCTTGAGGTGGATTTTATATCATCTTGATAGCCAGCAAAGTCAGAATCTATGTATCTAACAATCTCAAGATTGTTAACTTTTCTGTAAACTAGCATGTAATCTTTTGTCTTTTGTAAGTACCTCAACACTTTCTTAATAGCAACCCAATGATCCATACCAGGATTAGAATGATACCTACTAAGAACTCCCACTGCAGATGCAATGTTTGGCCTAATGCAAACCTGTGCATACATAAGACTCCCTACTACACTAGAATAATGTATTTTTTTCATTGATTCTCTTTCTAAATCATTCTTGGGACATTAACTAAGGTTGAGTTTATCACCTTTTATAATAGGTGCATCCTCACCCTTACAATTTTGCATGTTAAATCTTATAAGTACACGATCAATGTAAGATTTTTGTGAAAGTCCTAACAAACCTCTAGATCGATCTTTGCAAATCTCTATTCAAAGAGCAAAAGAAAGCATTTCCAAGATCTTTTATGTCAAAAATCTTGGACAATGATCATTTAGTCTCATACAGCAATCCATTATCATTACAAGCTAATAGAATATCATCCACATAGAGGACAAAAAAATGTACTTACTCCCACTGAACTTAAGGTATATGCACTAATTAACTTTATTTTCTTCAAAGTCCATGGAAGTGATCACCTTATCAAATTTAAAATATTATTGCCTTGAAACTTGTTTAATCCCAAAAATAGACTTTTTAAGTTAACACACTAAGTGTTCTTTTTTCAAGTTCTTGAAAACCTTTTGGTTGTACCATATAAACTTCTTCTATCAGATCCCCATTCAAAAAGGTTGTCTTCACATCCGTCTGATAGAGCTCTAAGTCATAGTGTGCTACCAAGACCATGATAATCCCAAAAGAATCTTTAGATGCCACTAGTGAAAAGGTCTCATTGTAGTCCACTCCTTCTTTCTAAGTGAATCCTTTTGCCACCAATCTAGCTTTAAGCCTTTCAACATTTTCGTTAGAGTCTTTCTTGGTTTTGTACATCTATTTACAACCAATAGGTTTGCATCCATTTGGAAGCTCAACAAGCTTCCAAACACCATTGTAAGCCATAGAATTCATTTCATCTTTCATTGCATCCATCCATATATCAAACTGTGGACTAGTTATTGCATCTTTGAAAGTCACAGGATCAATAACATGACTAATATCATAGTTAGTCTCTCCAAGGAAAACTAAGTAATCATTATAGATTGCAGATCTTCTTTGTCTAGTAGATCTTCTCAAAGGCATCTCAACTTCATTCTCTTAAGCTTGAATTACATCAACAGGATCAGGAATTGGATTAGGAGGATGAGCAAGAGGGAGAGGATCTATATTCTGCTACACATTATCTTCTCTTCCAATATCTACTAGCACTACAAGACTTTGTGGGTTTGGCAAAGGGAAAGTGACATATCTTGCAGGTTCATTGTCATTGACAATTTCTATGATGCTTTTATCTTCAGTACCCCATTTCAAAAATTTTGCCACCTTTGACTCTACAATTTTAGCTTCATGTTCAAGACAATAGAATTTGTACCCTTTGGAATGGTCTGGGTATCCTATGAAGTAGCAACAAGTAGATCAAGGTTCAATTTTTCTTTCAAAAGGATTATAAATTCTAACTTCTACAGGCATCCCTAAACTTGAAAATAGTTCAAGCTAGGTTTCCTACCAGTCCACAATTCAAAAGGTGTTTTTGTTACAAATTTGGTAGGTACTCTATTCAATATATATAATGCACATTTCATGGCTTCACCCTAAAAAGATTCAGGAAGATTGGTTCTACTCATCATGCTCCTCATCATATCTTTAAGAGTACGATTTTGTCTTTCAGCCACACCATTTTGCTTAAGACTACCAAGCATAGTATATTGGACAATTATTCCATTCTTTTGTAGGTATTTGGCAAATGGTCCCATACACTGTCTAGTTGTACCATGTCTACCATAATATTCACCACCTCGATCAGACCCAACAATTTTGATGACTTTTTCCAATTGTTTCTCTACCTCTATTTTAAAAATTTTCAAAAGTATCAGACTTCTCCTTAATTAGGTAAAGATAACCATAACAAGAAAAATCATCAATAAAGGTAACAAAATATTTATTACCACATAGAGTAGGATTAAGTGGTCTACTAATATCAGTATGCACAATTTCTAAAAGGTCAGAACTTCAAGTAGCACTTTTACTTCTAGTCTTAGTTAACTTACCCTTTATACAATCAACACATGTGTCCAAGTTTTCAAAATTAAGAGAAGGTAAAGAACCATATTTTATCAATCTATTAATTCTCTCACTTGAGATGTGACCCAATCTTTTATGCCATAACAAGAAAGATTTTTCACTAACTAAAGTTCTCTTAGACACTATGTTTTTAACATTTATAGTACTGTATTCATTATTTTTGGCCAAGCACAATCTATATAAACTATCAATAAGCTTAAATTCACTAACAATTTTAGAATTTAAAGACAAATCAACTTTTCCATTCTTTATAATAAAATGATAACCATGTTTATCCAAAACAGAAACTGAAATTAAATTTCTCCTAAAGGAGGGCACATAAAAAATATTTTCCAAAATAAATTTAAAACTAGACTCTAAATTTAAACCTATTGTTCCTATAAGACAAACTTCCACTTCAACATTATTTCCAACTCTAAGCTTGGCCTCTTTCTCACTTAGCTTCTGTTTGCTTTTGAACCCTTACAAAGTAATAGTAATGTGAATAGTTGCACCACTATCAAGCCACCACAAGTTTAATGGTGCACTAATAAAATAGGATTCAAACAAACGAAAGTTAGTGATTTACCTTCTTGCTTACCCTTTTTCTCTAACTAAGATTTGTATTTGTGACACTCGAATTTCTTATGATCTTTCTTTTTGCAAAAAAAACATTTATCATCTTTCTTAATGACAGCTTTAGGACCACTTACCCCTTTTGTTTGATTACTACCTTGGCCTTTTTTGCTCTGAAACTTATTAGGATCTTTTGACCCAAACTTTCTAGGCTTGTTGTAAATTTTCTAGTGGGCAAGTTTGGAGTTAATGGTGAGTAAGGCACTCTCATTTTTCTCTCTTTTGTGTTTTTCCTCTTCAGAAACACATTTGGATATAAGATTATTAATACTCCAAACTTCATTCATAGTGTTGTAGACAATTTTAATTTAGGTGAACTTATAAGGAAGAGAATTGATGGCATGGTGAACAATGAATTTGTTAGGTAGGGTGATTTCATAAGAAGCTAATTTGTTTTTTATGTGGACCATTTTCATGATAAAGTCTAATATTTCCAACAAAATCATATCTCATACTCGTCAATTCACTCATAAGGTTCCCAACCTCAAACTTGTTAGATTTTTAGTACATTTGACTAATAACATTATGGAGTTCTTTAGCATTCTCAATCTCATCCAACCCACTCAAAAGATACTTAGAGATAGATCTCTCAATAGCATGTAGACACATGATTTGCTCTATCTCACTTGGCAAACAACTCATTTTATTTAGTAGTACTTTGGGCAGTGATGGTAGCGTAGGTGGATCGATACGTAAGACTATGTCTATGTCGTTTATAACTAAGTCAAAGTTCAAGTCTTCATTCAATCTCTTATAGTTAGATCCATGTAGGATCTCAATGGTAGCTTGATTGCCATTTACAACAAAAGTCACTATTCAACACAAAAATGCAACAATTAACCAATGGATAATTTAAAAAGAATATAAATAGCAACGATTCCTAATGTGCTACAATAACTGGAGAGTCTAGGTGCATCATCATACTCTCCCCTTTGGGTAGAGAATATGATATGTTAATAAGTACTCTCCTTATAAGGTTAATATGAAAATATTCAATTTTCAAAAATCCATCCCCTTTAGGCAAATAGATTTTCTAAATTGATATATTTCCATCCATGATGCCTTATGCCGCAATGCTAAAATTATCTTACATAATAACCCTTTTTGGGTAGGCGATTATATGAAATAATTTTAGTACTATTCTGTGATTTTTAAATAAGAAAATATTTCATTAATTACTATAAATGAGCTACTTTAGCAGTCAAACATTTATAGTTACTAATGAAAATTTTTCTTAAATTGAGAAAAATAAATTATCCAATATCTTAATTTGCGTACTCAACCATATATATGCAATAAGCTACTTCTGATGAGATGATAAAATTTAATACATCTCAATGACCTCTTAAATAATGTTGCATAATAAAGTCTTGAACAAAATTTTAAAAATGAACTTAATTATAATATCTTATTACATTTACTGGATTATAAATAATATTCACTGAATATCATTAATGGATTATAAGCATATCACTCTATTTTCTCAAAAGATTTCATGATTTTATAATTAAGGAAAATATTATTTAATTAATTTAAAATATAATTAATATATAATAAATATTAATTATATAATTATATAATTATATAACATATATAATTAATTCACACCTTCTATGTGAAAAAGGTAATCCACGCTATTATGCGTGAAGAGGGTTATAACTCAAACCCATGCCAGGCTTAAAAAGCTACATATTGAGCAAGGAATTCCTATGGATTACACGTCATTCATCTGCACCAGGCAGACGAGATTACCGTCACAAAACTACATATTAAGCATATGAGCTGTTCATCTGCCACAGACGCATAACCCTTTTTTTTATTTTATTTTTTGTATTTATTGAAGATCGACCAGACACCACACTAAACGAAGTCAAATCACTATGAATGTGACAAATGGAATAGGCAGTGCTTCCATTGTTACGAGAAAGAAAGGAAACCACAGGCACGCCATATGAGACTTAAGAAAACAGATCCATAGATGTCTAGCATGCATATACACAGCACGTTGAACGAAATTTAGGAATTTCAAACATTATAGAAACGTAATTCAAGAATTCCGAACAGTATGCTAAACAGAAAGACATATGCTTTCCGTACAATTTCATATAAAATTGATAAATTAAGATTTCTTAATTCAACAACCGTAAATATATAAACAAAATATTAATCTAAAATCTTTTCCAAGGAAAAGTTCATGATGATACATTAAAGAAGTATAAAAAAACATTATAAATTGATTGTATGATTTTATTTCGAGAATCATACATATAAAATTTTATCATAAATTTTTAATTAAAATAATATAAAATATAATTAATTTTTTTGGGTTCCAATATCATACATGCAAGCTTTGATACATGCATGCTCTAATATATATAAACAAAATATTAATCTAAAATCTTTTCCAAGGAAAAGTTCATGATGATACATTAAAGAATTATAAACAAACATTATAAATTGATTGTATGATTTTATTTCAAGAATCATACATGTAAAATTTCATCATAAATCTTCAATCAAAATAATATAAAATATAATTAATTTTTCTGAGTTCTAATATCATACATGCAATCTCTGATACCACATGTAATAATTTTTCAATTTTTAGAATCTCATGTATGATAATTAGAATACTATAAATGTGAAATTTGTATTTACTTACTTGATAGATTTGCAATCATAATTGAATTCAATAGAAGTTAATAAATTCTCCTAAACTAGATCTTCACTCTTCTCCTTGGTGGCGATTCTCAATGGGTAGAAACCGTGTATGAGAAGTGAAAAAGGGACCTAGCCATAATTCTTATTTATAAAACCTCAGCAGTCCTCCCCATAAAAAGATTAATAAGTTTTTGGGCCTACACAACCGTCAAACCATACTAAACTATGTAGATGTGCTAAGCCCATATTTTTAAGATTACAATTTTAAATGGATCTCATGTATGTCTCACAATTGAGTTAATTTTTAATCAGTCAGTTTTATTAAATTAAAAATTACCAATTAATAGTAGCTCATTTTATGAAAAATTCTAACGTTCTAATCCCTTTAAAATGGGAAAGAAAATTATAAAAAAAATAAGTAAGCGACCATACAAAGATACAAGTAGTTTGCACGGATATAGATACAAACTAATTGAAATAAAATACAATCAACACAATATTTTACCTATAAAATTGGCTTGGATGGTACAAGATTGGCACGATGAAGATGCAGAGGCCCCTAACAGTGGTCAATTACGGTGGAAAATGGTTGATTATGTAAGTACAGAAAGGGGTACAGTGGACTATTGTAAAAGGGGTTACCAGAGTGATAAAGTAGATGCAGAGTGCATATAATATGCATAAGTTGCAGTTTTAGCAAAATAAACCCCTTGCTTATAGAGTAGAAGGTATTTATAGACTAGCTACTAGTTGTCCGTATTAAGGACAGTTATTACTTTCTGACATGAGTAGATATGATACTTGTTGGTTACACATGTGTTGGTGACCTCCTTGGTAACTTCTTTGATCCCCCATGATCCTAGTGCTTAAATCAAGTCATCTTTCATATGGTTCCAATTAGACAACTAACTGTCTTACATGTTCCTAGGTGGGATTTTCTAAGAATTCTTTGTAGTGCTTCTTTAGGATTGCGTCTTTTTTATTGCCAATGATAAGTCTACAAAAGCAAATATAAAGAGCCTTCCCTTTTATAATCGGTTGACCTCTCTTACTTCGTCATAGAATCAAACAAGTGCTTAGTTAGTCAATCGAATCACCACTAGTCGAAACTTCATAAAAATCGGCTAACACTAGGAGAGGCAATGCTCTTAAATTTGTGTGTAGTCTCAAACAAGGTGAAAGAATTATTGCTACGGAAAATGTTTGATTAATTAGACCCTAAATCAAAATCTTGTGTTGCAAGCAATAAATAATCATGCATTTTACGTGATATTGATCCTAGGTGTCTTTCACCTTATTTGTGGACAAATTGAAAAGTGAGGGTCCTGCAACCTTACACACAAACAAACAATAGCCAATTAAACCTCGCAACATACATAAATAATATAATATACGATCAATGCCTCATTATAAATAGGATCCCCTTGTACAAATATAAGTAAGAAGTACGACTAGGTAGGTATGAATATCTCATATTTTTTTCAAAAATATTTCAGCTATCCGCGTGTGATTCCCTTGATTACTGGTGTAGCTGATCTACTACGCTTTAACCCAAGATACAACATTCCAACCCCCATCCGGGCATCTTCCAACTAGTGCACAAGAGGAAGGATATGACATTTTTATCCCAATACCTTTCTATTTAAAAAAAAAAAATACAGTGTAGTTTTTCTTTTCTTTTTCTTCTGGTGATGTTATGCATAGTGTTCAGAATGTTTAATTCTTACATTTAATATACCATATATATGTATATTCATTTTTGTTAATTTAGGTTCTTATCTATAATATAGACTAAAGAATATTCATATTTTCATTCAAGGTAATTCTATGCCATGAAGTGAGAACGAAAGTGAAGAGTTACGCATTTATTTATTTTAGGGAGAAATATAAATTATGCTATTCAATGTTAAGGTGGTTAGATTTTACTTCTTTAAATTTTGGAAATTTGAAAATCATCCTCTTAAATTATAAAAAAACTTATAATCAATGTCTACCATTAACATTTTATTAAATTACTTGATTTTTATAATCTTTTTAAATAACATCACAATTATTATAGTATGTTAGTTTATCTTATTTTTTTTATAACTAATTTCTATATTGTATAATTAATAGGAATTAAAATAGATATATACACTTTTAATTAGATAATAAAAAATTAGTTATGAATTTATTTTTAAGGTTAAGGTCAAATCTAAGGCCCAAGTAAAAAGTAAAAAATTTGAAGAGTCAAATCCTTTCCTTTCCTATATGGCCAAAAAAAAAAAAAAATCCTTTCCTAAAGTCATCTATAAATCCATGAACCTAGTCAAATATCCTAATGTATAACCAAACTCTCTCTTATTACTCCATTCAGAAATCCTCTTATATGTCTCCCATAATAGTCATGTCAAAAAAATTTTCAAATGCACTTAGGGTTTCTAATGGAAAATTCTAAAGGATCCATAAAAATTCAATTTATTTTATAAATTTGATTCGAAAGTCATAAATTCTCTCCAATGAAAACAAGTTCACAACTTTTGAAAATTATTGGTGTAACAGAGAACGTATTATCTTGCAGTAATTATCACTTGAGCATATATGAAATTTTCATTCATGGAACGCAAAGAAAAAATAACTATACAATTCATATTAATAATAATGAATATTTTAAAATTTTTGTGATTAAAGTTATTTTATAATTATGTACAGTTTTCTAAAATATTATTGATGGAAGAGTTAGATTTTGATGAAAATGTAAAATTTTAATTATTTGAATTTAATTAAAAATACATATTTAATTATAAAACACTTAAAATATTGATAATATTTTATTTGAACTCTATGGTGATTAATTTCTTATTGTTTCATCAATGAAAATTTAAAATCAAATCTAAGTATAATACTTTTATATTTTTTAAAAAAGTCCAAATATGTTTTGAATTTAGAAAGAGCGTCGAGCATAATTTTGTTAAATCTCATATTTGCCAGCCGGAATAATTTTCTATACTATTATCACCGATCAAATTAAATCCTCAATTTTTTACTGCCCCTAAATGGTTTAGCTTTCTGGGGGAGGAAAATCTCCCAAAACAACGAAGATATATGTTCTTTTAATTACCATCAACTCAAAATAATGGAATGATTATCCAGCTAAACACAATAAGAATAACATAAAGCTGCATTTAGTTATTTATAATTAACTTTTCGACTTTAAAAAGAGCATACGTCAAGGGTACGGCTATATGCACGTATTACATGCACGGAGTACGTGCATATTATTATGCAAGTGTACCTAACATCTTCATATGTCAATAATAATCTCAAACTCCATGTTTGGAAGATTTGGCTCAGGAGAAACGATGACTAGGGGTTAAATATACGCACTTCAACGCAGGGCCGCACTTTGGGACAAGTGAGGTTTGGCACCTCAGTAGTTTTGAACTTTTGCCATCGGGTGGGCAAGAATGATTGGCACTGATTTTTCACCCCCCTTGGGAGTAAACCCATCTTTAAGTACCTAAAAGTTAATGGCGCTAAACATTTAGTCCTCCAAATTTTAACATTGTCATTATTAATCCTTCAATTATACTTTCGTTAAAAATTTTCATCCCTCCGTTGAAAGTTCCCTTTGAAAGTGGATGGAATCTGCTCATCTTTCAAAAATGACATCCTTCAACAAATAAGAGGCAAAAGCCCTTCTAGTTTGCATCCTTGTCACCTCCTTTTTGAATGATAACACCATCAATACTATTTTATCTTCCTCATCTCTCTCTCTCCCTCTCTCTCTTAATGACATTGTCTCAGTGTCTGTATCCATATACTTCATTGTTTTAATTTCTGAGCTGACTTTTTTTGGTATGATCTTTCTCTGTTTCATTCAATGTGTTTATGTTCTATGACTCTTTCATTTTTCTTGTTTTTTCCTTCTGGTTTGTTAATGTAATCATTTACTTGATATCCTTATTTATGCGCTTTTGTGATGTCACTTAGAATGACGTAGACAGAGGTTGAAACTATTACAGTAATGGGTGTTTTGTATTTTAGTGAGAAATGGTAATATTGTCTCTCAGCAACCAGCAGCTTTGATTATCATTTCAACTAGACTTTTAGTGATAGTGTGAAGCAGCTCTTATATCTTAAATTCATCCACTTCCAAATAGAAATTTTAACAGAGGGATGAAAAGTTTTAGTAAAATGATAATTGGGGGACTAATAATAATAATGACAAAATTTTAAGAACCAAATATCCAGTGCCTTTAAATTCTGGGGATCAAAAGATGGGTTTATTCCGGCTAAAATACCAAAATAATATTTTTTACAAAACTTATTACCGATTTACTGTTTTTTCAAAATATATTACCGAAATACGCACGGTGGCAGGAGGCGCCATTTGGTGTGGCGCTTCATGGGCGGAGGCGCCATCCAGGATGGCGCCTTTGGGGCGCTCCGAGGGCGCCATTCAAGGTGGCGCCCTCGGTCAATTTTTTTCATTTTTTTCCTTTTGAAATTAATTAATGTTGATATCATTTGAAAATAAAAATTATAAAAATAAATAATATATGATTGTAACTGAAAATAAATTATTGAAAATAAATTACTTATTTTATAATTATATTTGATGTCATATAAAAATATGTTAACTCCACTTTGATATCTAATACATAAATTTATTATAGGAATTAAATAAGAAAGTAGTTAATGATAATAATATAATGAATAAAAATAATAAATATTTAGTAAATAATTAAATATTATTTAAAAAATATAGGATCAATAAAGAATAATTACATAATTTACATTAATGTCTTTTAAAATTTTATGTAATGACAGTTAATTTTTATCAATTTTTGAAATTATAAACTTCTAACGCTTGGAATTATATTATTACAAGTCATTATTTAATATGTTATTACACATAAGTAAATTTATTGAGTATACTAAAATATTCTTTATATACAAAGTTGAAGATAGCTAAAAATGAAAAGAAATATAATGTAATAAATATATTTTTCTTATTTTATATTTATTCCAATAATATGCTTGTCCATTTGTATTTATTTGAATAAAATTTTGTTTATTTTGTGACAGAATGAATGCAAACTGGCGAGGTTGAAGATAGCTAAAAATTTAAAAAAATCTGATTATTTCGTTTCAATAATCTTTTCATTTTGTAATGAAATCGGAATTATAACATGAATTAGATATTTTTTATTTCATCAGAATGATAAAATATTTTGGCAATGAGAGTGAAAAGTACCGATTAATTATTTTTTTAGAAATTATTATTCGTTTCATTGTTCGCTTGAAACATTTTATCGAAATAAGCACAGAAGATACGAACAGCGATGGAGAGATGCCAAATGACGTGTAGAGGTACGCTAGACGAAATGGCATCGTTCGCGCTGAAGGGAAGGAACGACAAGCGATATGGCACTTTTGGCCCATGGCACCCTCGCTCCTCATTTCTAAATTAATTAGGTAGTGACTATGTTGATTGTGCACCCTAGAGACATGAATTTTTGTGAAAGTATGATAATTAATATTATTTATTTACTTTCACACGATAAATAAAAAAAGAATAGATAGGTTAAAATAGGCTAATACGTTTATTTCATAAATTATTTTGCGCTTCACTGTAGTTTCGAAACTATTTACCAAATTACGCAGGGCGCCGTTGAAGGTGCCTTTCAACATGGCGCATTCGCTACAGCGAATTTCACTGCGCGGGCTGGGAGGCGCTATTTCACCTGGCGCCTACCCAACAAACTTAAGTTTATAACTTATGGGGCTGGGAGGCGCCAAGTGACATGGCGCCTCCACAGCCCCATTTTATAAATTATTTAAGTTTTATAAATTTATATATTTATTTATATAATTTTAATTTTATCATTATTTATAATGAAATTATAATTTTTAAAATTTAATTAATTATATTTTATGATATTATTTATCTATATTAGTCGTAAAAATTAAGATATAATTATAATAAAATTAAAATTATATAAATAAATATATAATTTTATTAAACTTAATTAATTTATAAAATGGGACTGTGGAGGCGCCATTTCACTTGGCGCCTCCCAGCCCCATAAGTTCTAAACCTAAGTTTGCTGGGTAGGCGCCAGGTGAAATGGCGCCTCCCCAGTGAAATTTGCTACAGCGAAGGCGCCATGTTAGAAGGCGCCTTCAGCTGGCGCCCTGCGTATTTTGGTAAATAGTTTCAAAATTGCGGTAAAATGAAAAATAGTTTATGAAGTAAACGTATTTTGGTATTTTAACCAAGTAGATATTTATAACAGTTGTGAAAGTATGATAATTAATAATATTAGTTATTATATGTGGAAGATGTCCTTATCATCAATTTTTAAATAAAATTAAATATTGCAATGATCTTCGTGATTTATTGTTATTTGTAATTATTCCTGCGCAAGCAATTAAAAAAGTGGTAGTAATTAGAAGCATCCTAAATGTTGACGTTTGGCAATAAAGTAGTAAAGTCATCCTAAATGTTGATGTCTGGCAATAAAGTAGTAAAGTCATCCTAATTGTTGATGTCTAGCAATAAAGTAGTAAGATAAATGTACACAAATATACAAATATACAAAAAACATAGAAAAGAAAGCTAATGTCTATGCAAGTGATGTCCAATCCCACATCCAGGATCGGTAATGTGGCGGCCGTATCTACTAACCCTCTGCGCAGGCTCGGGAGTCACATCCCCAGTGTCTGTATCTGCTCTACCTCCAGCTCCTGCTCTGCCTCTACCCCTGGCTCCCGCTCTACCTCCACCTCTACCTCTATCTACAAGCTCTGAGTCATCTGTCATCATGCCACCATGCGCTAATCCCTGATCCTGAGTATGCCAATCAAATACAGGACGATATGGCTGCGCTGGACCAACATCATCAGAAGGAAAGGCATAGAATGCAGATGAAACTCCTGGTGCGTGTGGAAATGCCTGGAATGAGGATAGAACACCAGGAGGGGGCTGGTACATCTGGGATGACGACGGCCCAAATAGTGCGGCCGGGAACATGGTGGAGGATGAAGGATCATCAGGTGTAGTAGGGTGCAAATGAGATGGGGCAGTAAGATCAGGCATCATCGTCATGGTCTCCTGGGCAGTCGAAGGTGGAATCTGCTGCACTGTCGAAGCGGACGGAACAGCAGCCTGCGATGTATGCCGTGAAGCAGTGCGACGTCGTCAGCGAGAGCGAGGCTGATCATGGTCACCCTCCGCAGGGTCTGGGATGTGATGGGCCTGGGGAGCTGGCTCCATATGTGAGTCAATAATGACATGATCAACCTGCTGAATCGCATGAAGGATGGACTCCGTCGCTGACCTAAGCACATCGAAGGTGAACATAGCCTGCCCCTCAGGGGTAGTGAAGTCCTGTAGTGAAGAAACCTTATCTACCTGTGCAAATTTTTAACATTAAAGTTAGTTATATTACTAATGCATTTAAAGAAAATCAGATACAAAAAACTAGCACGCAAAATTACCACAAGGTCAAACGCTCCCCCGACAGGTGTAATACATCGTCTGGTAACCCGTCTGTACCATGTCATGTAATCGGAACGTGGTCCCAGAACTAGGCGTGTCGTCGGCTCGGCGGTAACGCACAAGTCTCGCCGAATATCCCAGAGTGCAATATACAGCTGATGGCAGATGTGCCACTCCTCGTCATGCCGACCGGACAAGTGAAGGCAGTGGACCTCCGTCACCTGCTTCGGTGGCTCTGGAATAGCCTGGCGTAGTCCAAACTGCTGCAAAACCCTATCAGGCTGGTGCCACTCGACAATCTGGAAGTGAATGAGCGGCATCACTGCTGTCCAGGTGTCGCTCCCGTCAAATCAGTACTGCGGCAGTGATGCGATGACCTCCTCAGTGTACGGGATCCAGTTGATCTGAAGTTAGAAATTTAGGTTGGGATTTAAACACAATTGTGTATTGGACAAAGCCTTGAAATTAATGATTGTAAAAACCCCCTACGTACCTGGTCAAGTCGAAGGCGGTCTAGCACGTATCTGTAATGGGGTAGGCTGTGTGCCGGACTATCCTGGAACGTCTTCTGATAGTGCCACCTGCTAGGTTCAATAACAAAGTTAGGCAACTTCGTAGCAAACTTAATTATAAGTGAAAGTTGAAATATTTTCTAACCTGTGCGCTAAGGGGCCAATCCCTGCATCCTCCTCTGGTATGTCTAAAATAGCTATCGCGGGGGCGATAGTGGGAAATCTATCCCAAGCCCAGAGCTGCAGTAGTAGGCAACAACCTCCTATCTCTCTGTAATCCGGTGCAGTGGCCTTGCAGAGCTCTCTGTACAGGTATGCCAGGCAAGCAGACCCCCAACTGTACGTCCCAGCCTCATGTAAGTGTGCGATCAAGGGTAAGTGCATGAGGTGGACGTATGTGCCGGAATGGTCTGGAAATAACGTCCCACCAATGAAACATAAAATGTAAGCTCGGGCGAATCTCTGCACTGTCACCTCATTCGCATCATCTGGAAGATGAGTGAAATGCCTCTCCAACCAACTCATCCTCAGTTGCCCCCCTCGGATGACATTCTCATCCACTGGTAACTGGAGTCTCAAGTACTCCTCTATCAGGCCTCCCCATCCCCACACAGTGGGCCCAGTCACTACTCGACCGTCAATGGGTAGGCCGAGCTAAAAAGCAACATCCTGCAGGGTAATGGTCATCTCTCCCTGCGGCATGTGAAAGGTGTGTGTCTCCGACCTCCACCTCTCCACAAGAGCACTGATCAACTGATGGTCGATCGGCACAAACTCACACATCGCCAAGCCGTAAAAGCCTGCCTCTCGCAGAAAGGGGACAATCAACTCCAGCGGCTGCTGGTGATGGTAGTGATGAGCTCGTCGAATCCTCAGCACACAATCAGGCTGCAAAAGAAAAAATAACACCAACTAAAAAGTCTGACAATTCAGAAATAGTTAATACTCGGATTAATTAAGGTATAGCTATTTCCATACATGGCCTGCCCAAATCGACTGAGATATGTGTGAGGCCTGAGCGGTCAACAGAGAAGGATCGCATGGTCCAGGATCAACGCGTCGGGATGTGGATGTCATCTGCCACGACAGGCATTGCATTGGAATGAAATTCAAACACACACAAACTTAAAGATGTTGTCCAATTTAAGTACAGCCTTAAGGTATAACTAATATCATAAATAATATCATAAACTGTCTTAAATTTAAGGTGCAATATATATAAATAATATCATAAAATGTCAGATAATAAAAAATTTCACATTACTAGTAATGGGGTAACCTTTATATACATAATGATGTGCAAATTTACAACTGTAAAAAATAAAATACAGTGTGCAACCGTTACATTTATGATATTGGTTAACATACTTTGAAGCATACATGCGAAAGTAAACAGTAAAAATCAAAGTGTAGAAGGGTCTTCGTCCCCATGAAGCAGTGGGCAACGCCTACGATTATGTCCTTCCATCTTACAATGACTGCATTTTTGCTTTACACCGCTCTCTTGAGGCCAATCCATCTCATTTCTGATTCTGGTCGACTTTGGTCTTCCCCTCGCACGTAATCTTCCATAATTTGGAACTAGGACAGGGAATGGTGGTAGGTTATTCCATTGTGACCAATCCCCAATAGGCCACCACTCAGATTTGTAGCAATTGAGCAGCGTGTCAAGCCTGTATACAACATCGACATATGGTTCCCACGATATGTTGATCGAGGCACAAGCAGCAATAATATGAGCGCAGGGATACCTATATGCTTGGAATTGTCCACATTCACATCGCCCTTTGTCTAATAACACCTGGACGACCTTTCCACATGACCCCCTGGCCAAATCAGGGCCCTCCACCACCTCAAACCTAGTCCCTTCTCTATTGTAAGCACGAACGTGGTAAGAAGAAGCACGTGACTGGATAGTCGCAAGCTCCTGTCTGAATCTGCTTGCGTATCTGTGTCCTTGTTGTAGGTCAGCGTGCGCTTCTTTTGCCCTTTCCACAAAGTACTTGACGCATCTATAGTACGTTTGTTGGACAAGGCCTGTGATTGGCAGCTTCCTTAGTCCTTTGAAGAGGCCATTGATGCACTCTACAATGTTAGTCGTCATATGACCGTATCTTCTGCCTTCGTCATAAGCAAGCATCCACTTCTCGTTCGGAATAGCGGTCAACTTCTTATGGATCTCCTCATTGACTTTGCTAAGATTGTCCAATCTCTCCATGGCCTTTCCCCAACTGGGCTCGTACGCTGAATAGAAGGAGACAAATAGGTTAACTAAAATGAACTACCAAGTGCACAAATTTATAAATGAAAGGTCCAATAAAGAAATTACGCTATAACACATACCAATCTTAAGGACAGCTTTCCTCACATTGTCATCCCTGCACTTCTTGCGAACATTGCTGGCAATGTGTCTGATACAATACCGGTGATAAGCATAAGGAGGCTGCCATCCCAGGCCTTCGGTGGCTACAACATCTTTGATAGCTCGGTGCCGATCTGATATCAAGCATATTCCTTGCTTGTTCGTGACATTTACCCGCAGTAATGCCAAAAACCAACTCCAGTTTTCATAGTTCTCCCTGTCAACAATGGCAAAGGCAAGAGGAACGGGGCATTTGTTACCGTCCTGGGTCGCAACAATCAGTAGCACGCCCCTGAACTTGCCATACAGGTGCGTGCCATCAACTTGTATGAATTGCTTGCAGTAAGGAAATGCGGCAATGCATGGCTTGAAAGCCCAGAAAACTCGGTTGAAAACATGCTTCTGCGGATCGACACGATTATCAGCTGTGACAAATTCTTGGGACTCCAACTTGAACAGCGCCTGGTCACAGTAGCCTAAAATGTCTAACCATTTGGGGAGCACTTCATACGATTTATCCCAATCACCGTGCACCTTGACAATTGCCTTTTGTTTCGCCTTCCATGCTTTCCTGTATGAAATCTTATACCCGTACATGCCTTCCACCCTCTCTTGTATAAGCGAGATTGGAACATCTCGCTTCATTTTAATCATCTCCAGGATCAGGGAACTGATATACTCGGAATCCAGAGACTTGTGGTCCTATGTCAAACTAGCATTAACACATGTGTAGGGCCCTAAAAATCTAGTTATGGTCCAAGTGTTACAATTCTTCAGTTTCGACGCTCTGAGGTGGAAATTGCATTGGTCCCCAAATTTATCACACTTCACGCTTAATCTTCTGCTATCCAACTCCTCCACGTAATAACTGTGGTGCCTTTTGATGTGGTAATGCTTGGTTGCAGCAATTAAAGCCTCCTTGCAATCGAACTCTTGCCTAACCTGCAAGTCGTCCATGTCGTAATCATAGGTTGGCTTTATTATTTCCGGAAATTCATTTGGATTCCGTATCGCATCCCAATCAATGTCAGAGAAGACAGCAGCTTGGGGGACACCATATGATGTTTGTGCAGCATTACCACTCCTCACACACCGCGTTGGTACACTGTCTGCATGTGTAGCCGCACGTTCTTCGTCATCTGTGTCACGATCGTCACCGCTACTGCAAGACACCTCATCGTCTTCAAAACCAGACTCTAGGTGGGCATCCATTAATACGGGATCGATAGATTCTTCTTGTACGACCGGCAAGGCACTTGATGAACCTACCAAGGTTTGTGGTGCATTTACCGGGAAAACACCTGCAACAAATGAGTCCAACGCAGGAGTATGACTATCAGAAATGTGGAACTCAAATCCACCTGTGTAAGGAGGCCCTTCCCGCACCATCGAACAACCAGTGTTAACATAAACCGCTGGATCCACGGGTGGTGCAGTTCTTGGAACTCTTTCATCAAAACCAAGGTTGACAGCGCGCAATTCGGATGTGATCACGTCCACGTACAATTCCATGGCTGTCATCGCCGGATGTTGTTCGTAGCTTGCTATCGCGCATGCCAAGTCTTCATCGTCGTCCAATTCGTATGCCATGTACTGAGCCTCTGTTTGATACTGTGGAAACCTGTAAACAATCTTCCCCACAGCTTGATCTTCGTGAAGCTTTAGTCGGCCATGAATTCTCTCCCGCAAAACATCCATACTGCTGCATCCTCTTAATTTCAATGCCTTTGGGGGAGGTCCATCATACATTATCCCCTCTGATCCCTCAACAATTGTACCATTTGAATATATAAACGCAATTAAACTTTTCTTCATCTTCTTACTTTTAGCTACACAATACTCGCTGCACCCCCACATGGAGAAGTAGTCTCATATACAAATTTTGTTCTCATAAATGAGTATACTAGTATTTAATACTATAATTAAAAATGAACGCGATGTATTACTATTTTGCAAGGTATTCTGTTAATTCTACGAAATAATAGGATTATTTTCTTCGACCAATCTAAGGTTATTTCTTTTCCAAAACTAATATAAAATTTGACTATATAATTTTACCTATGGTTTTGTTTATCTCTTTCAACTATAGTATTTTTCTTAGTGATTTTGCACAAATTATACTAATTAAATTAGTTAGCCAATCAAATACACTATCTTTCTTATTTTTATGACTTTTTTCCTCCGTTCACACCTACTACCAAATAACAACTTAAAGTATGTACACATTATTATTGTCAATACCTCCATATATATCTTAATTCTTCCTAAATAAACCAAGGATACCTATATTTTTTTCAGGTACGTTAACTACTCTTCCATCTACAATATCTACTATTTAAATGCAAAAAAGTCCAAATTTGTAATAACAGTATCCTACTTTTTCAAGGCTTTTGGTTACATTCACATTTCCCAGGATCCTTTTTAGTACCTCTCTTATGATACATTAAGATCTCACATGATCCAGTTCTCTAAATATGGCTTTCACCTAGGTCGTTACACCTATATTAGGACATCCTTCTTTATCTCGTTTGTTATTATTTTAATAGCACAACCTATCACATTACATATAAAGTCATACGACATTTTCATAAATCATAACTTCACATCTTAAATCATAATTTCACATCATACATCATAACAATCAATATAAAATAAATAATTCTATATTATTAATATCATAATATTCTAAATAAATTTCTCTACCGATATAAAAAATATTTTCACTATGACTTTATACAAATTATAGTATAAGCATAAAATTCCTAAAAATACTAACCGGTAAGTATTCGGAGAAGCAAACAAAAAAAAGCCTCTGCATGAAAGAAAAATTTGTTAGATAATTTAGTAATTTCAATCTCTAAGTAAAAGTTATTAGATGTTATTGTATCAATTGTAAAATTATGCAACAATCACGCTAAATTAAATTTATCTTGTAAGATAATATATTAAATGAATAAAAAAAACAATATATATAAAATTTTATTCATGTATATTCAATTTAAAATATATTGTTCGAATTTTTATATCAAGAAAATATTAATGAATTTTAAAAAATAATTAATTTTTATTCCTAAATCATCTCATTAAAACTAAAATATATAGTTAGTTATTTCAATCAGCGTTTTCCATAACATGAATTTTTCAAAAAAAACATATTTGATCATTAAAAAATAACTTGACGCATAAAAAATATGATATTATATCAAATTAATATTATTCAATATATTCTATTTCAACTTTTAATACAATGATTGAAAAAATAAAAAAGAAAATCATCTGCAAGGTACATGAAATGAGAAACAAATTATTTACGAACTGTAAACCCTCCGAGACCTTTCAGTTGATGTATTTTAAATTTAAAATATACTATTTAAAAAATATCATTAACAAAAACTTAAAATGTTGTCATAAATTATAAAATATAATTACTGATTGTAAAAAAAATATTGTCAATAACTTGTTAGTTTTCTAACAAATATAATATGTTAAAGTTTCAATTTTTTCTAAATCCTACATCATCACTTCACATTATAAGCCATAATAATCAAAATAAATTAAAAATTTTAATAAAAATGTAAAAAATCTACAAACACTAACCAATAAAAATCACAAATTATCACAGATCACATATATTTATAAATTTTTTTTCTAAATCCTAGATCATCATTTTCCATCATAAATAATAATAATCAACATGAAATATAAATTATAATATCCATACAGAAATTATAAAAATACTATCCAGTGAAAAACATAAACTATCACATATCATATAAATTTGTATAAATCTTTTCTAAATCCTAGATCACCACTTCACATCATATATCATAGTAATTAACATAAAATAAATATTATAATATAAATACAAAAATTATCAAAATTTAAGCAAATAAAATTTATAGATTATAACAGCAATTATCACAGATCACATGTATTTTTATAAAAATCACAAATTATCACAGATCATATATATTTATATGATTTTTTCCTAAATCGTAAATCATCATTTTCCATCGTAAATCATAATAATCAACATAAAATATAAATTATAATATACATACAGAAATTATATAAAATTACTAATCAGTAAAAAATATAAACTATCACATATCATATAAATTTGTATAAATCTTTTCTAAATCCAAGATCACCATTTCACATCATAAATCATAATATTAACATAAAATAAATATTATAATATAAATATAAAAATTGTCAAAATTTAAGCAAATAAAATTTATAAATTATAACAGAAATTATCACAGATCACATATATTTATATAAAAATCACAAATTATCACAGATCACATATATTTATATGATTTTTTCCTAAATCGTAAATCATCATTTCCCATCATAAATCATAATAATCAACATGAAATATAAATTATAATATACATACAGAAATTATATAAAAATACTAATCAGTAAAAAATATAAACTATCACATATCATATAAATTTGTATAAATCTTTTCTAAATCAAAGATCACCATTTCATATCATAAATCATAATATTAACATAAAATAAATATTATAATATAAATACAAAAAATATTAAAACTTAAATAAATAAAATTTATAAATTATAACAGAAATTTTTCTAACTCTTTAATCATCACTTCATATCATAAATCATAATCATTAATTTAAAAAAATATAACATAATAATAAAAATTACAAATATACTAACCAAACAAGAGTTGACTGGGATCAGATTTGCTCCAACATAAAAAATGCTTCTGAATGCAATGTACAAAAATAAGAACGGATAATGATTGATGAACGAACTGTGGCTACAAGTTTTGCGAACAAAAAAGAGAAGCAGAACTGGGAAATGGCTTCTGAGTGAGAGGGTTTGAGAGAGGAGACGGCTGCGCAAGTGTGAGTGAGGGTTTGAGGGAGGAGGGATGGGTATATATAGGGGGGGAGGCGCCTGATTAAATGGCGCCTCCCAGTTTAAAATTCAAATTTGAAATTTAAATTTGCAAACTAGGCACCCAAGGGCGCCTTTTGGGATGGCGCCTTCCATACGGAGGGCGCCATTCAAAATGGCGCCTCCCGCATGGAGGGCGCCACTTGAAACGGCGCCTCCAAGGGGGAGGGCGCCAGTTTGAATGGCGCCTCCAACCCCCAGGGGCGCCAACTTGAATGGCACCCTGCGTATTTTGGTAAAATATTTCCAAACTGCCGTAAAATGGTAAATTATTTACGAAATTTGCGTAATTCGGTATTTAAGCCGTTTATTCCCTTGGGGATATTTTAGGAAAGGAAAACCTGAACAAATAGAGTAAAACAATTAATATAGAGTTTGAATTTGTTCACATATAATCCCATAATCACGTTTTGATGAAAATAAGATGAATTTTACGGCAGGTTCAAGGTTTTCAAATTTGAAGTGATGTGATAAAATTGTTTAATCCAATCATATCTAATAATAAATAAATGACTATAATTAAATAATTTCAATATAATTATTTCAAAATTTGTCATATCACTTCGGATTTTAAAATTATAAAGATGTCATAACAAGTTTCTAAAGGTAATCATTGAAAAATATCTTTTACTTTTAAATTAATAAGTGATCTTATAAGTTTTTTTTTCTAAAAATTTTCAATTTTTATTTGTAAATTTTACACAACGTTTGATATATTTTGAGGAAAAAAATTATAAATTTGTGTATAACAAAAATGAAAATTATGCAACTCTATCCGACAAATTTTGTAGCACAAAATTTTAATTTTTTTACAAAAAATAAAAATTTACCTCAAAATTAATAAAAAGTATAACTTGCAAAACATATATTTCTCTGTTATTGTTGATTTAGAATATACAAAATTCTATACTTATAACAGAAATGTACCTTCACTTGCTGCCATAACAAGAATGAAAATGATGAAAGGTAACTAGGAGGAAACCTTTTCCATTTTTCGTTGGATGCGTGCAAGCGACCTAAGTTTCAAATTTTTTAAGTTGGATGTATGTCAGTATGTAAGGCTTGAGAATTTTTTTTATGAATTTGATTCATTCCATTCACCATCTATTTATAGCAGAGGTGAGCACGGAATAGATAAAATTGATTAAGAAATTTTTTAATTTGACATCTCTAATTTAAAATTTTAAAAAATAATTTATTTTAATAGTTTGACCATGCTACTCAACTCTTAAATGTAAATGTTAACTTTTTGCTTTTAAGAATGATTATTTAGTTCCGTCAAAAGACATTTTTCATCTTCTAACATTTACTAAAATTTTAATTTTTTCATAAATTTCATTTGTAACAAATTTACATTCCAACTATTAAAAAATGCATAATATTATTCAATTAGCTAATGCGTAAATTTTTTTCATAAATTTCATTTGTAACAAATTTACATTCCAACTATTGAAAAATGCATAATATTATTCAATTAGCTAATGCTGTTTGATTTTTTAATGGAGATACTTACAAGACATCTAATTTGGCATTTGACATGATACACATGTGCATAATTTCATATTCTTATTGTAAAATGGTACTTCTAACTTCTTAACCTTTATTGAAGTTTTAATCTTGTTCCACTACTAAGAATTGCTAACTGAGGTTGGTTAAAGCTATCATCATTTATTCTGATGCGGTGCCATTTTTGAAATTACATAAAAATTGACAATGATAGTTTTAAAATATAACCAGTATCTATATTAATGTGGTGGCATTTTTTAAATTTTGGATAAACTTTAACATGCTAGTTTTACATATAAATGATATTTAAATATATGACATTTAAGATTATGAGAAATTGTAAAAGCTTAAGACATCAGTTATGTACATAATTGTCATCTGAAGGGCATTTCATGCATCTCACTAGAAAAAATAAAAAGTTTAAAGATCAATTTTTTAATTAACCATTGTTTAATGATATAACAATCGTTAGCTTCATTGGAAACTATGATACATAGGATATCAATTTTAGTTAATAACCAATATTTATTTATTTTTCTCATTTTGGCTATAAACTTCTATTTTAACTCACTTTCGATACGAGACACTTATGAGAAAAACTTTTGTTATGAATTTTGTTGAAACATGCACCCTATTTATTCTTTGACATCTATTTTGTATTGTCTCACTTTAATATTCTAGTGAAATCACTTTGGTGATCTTCCATTTTCATTGTAGGAATGGACATGAAAGAACCAGACTAGCCTTTAATTCTTTCATTGTATACACTTGTGAACAAAATAGAGAAAATTAAGCAATAAATTAGAATTTGCATCGACGATGATGATTTTGATATATAGGGTGGTTTTGCTATAATTTTTGTGCATTGGTGTAAACATGTATTTTTTTAATATTGATGATTTAGTATAGTTTTCATATAAATTATTTTATGGAATACATACATACATACATATATTTAATAATTTGTAAAGAAATAAAATCATAGTATAAAATTTTCAAAATTATTTCTCTTTGCTTGTTTTTAGATTCATAATAAATTTTTTAATGATAATTAAATTTTATGTTAAATTTGTATAATTGACATTTGGATTACAAATATTACTAAATAGAAGATATCGAACCATAAATATCATTGTGTTTAAAATAGTGAAAAAATAACTTTTTTTCATATTTGCAATTTCAATGCATACGTATAGCAAGGTTTATAACCCATGTCTAATTTCTAAAAATATTCTAAATGTCCTTGTTGAAGAAATGACAATATTAAAAATGTCAATTTTGGGGTTAATTGACATCTAAAATGAATTTAAGAGAAAAATGTAAAAACTTAAATACGTTTAATGAATAACATTTATAAGGTTGGGACACTATTATATGATTGTAATTTTGCATAATCTGGTAGGCATCGGTCAAAGGCTAAATTGGTGCTTATATTGATGTATTGACTTCTTGAAATTATTAGTACTAATAAGATGACTATTAGCAAATACAATCAAAATCTATATTAACATGATAACATTTTTGAAAGTATTGGGATTAATAATCTAATAGTTAGTGAAATCAACTGACATCTATTTTAATATGGTTGCATTTTTTGAAATTATTGGGACTAATAAGCTAACCGCTAGTGAAAACAACTGACATCTATTTTGATGTAATGACATTTTTGAAAATAAATGAAAACTTAAAATAATGGTTCATCAATATAATTGACATCTTTTCCAACTCAATGGCATTTTTAGAATTATTGGAAAAAGTTAAGACAACAGATGATTAATATAATTGAAATTTATTTAAATGTGATGATATTTTTAAAATTATTGAGAAACTTAAAATAGGTAAATTTTAACACTTAAAATTATATGTGAATTAAGAGAATAGTGCCAAATCACATATAAGTAAAATATAATTTTTATTATTATTAATGATCAATTAGAAGAACAAGATGAAAAAATTCAGACAATGGCCCTCTACAATAGTTATATTGGAAAGAGTTATTGCGTGCAAACTAAACGCCAATTTAGTCGATTTTTAAATGTCAGTTTTTATTTAATTCACCCGAAGAAAGGCTGATGTGATGTGACGTCACCACGACGGCCTGGGTCCCAATTATATATATATATATATATATATATATATATATATATATATATATATATATATATATATATATTCTTAAAAGAAAATTATCCTTTATTTAAATTTTATTTTATTTTATTTGCTAATTTTTTATATAGTTTTAAGGGTCAAATTTTATTCATATTTTTAATTGTTAATATTTTACTCATCCAAATTATTTTTTCATCTAAATTTTGGTAGAAAACTCATGTGCATGAAGCGTAATATATTTTCCTATGTTTTAACTCACACTTTTTCAAGGTAATTAGTCCCAAAAATCCTTAATTTTATTGAAGATTTATCTTCAACAATTTACTTCAAGATTGTTGAAAAGGGAATAAATTCTCTTTTGCATAAATTAATTATGAGTGAGCATCAGACTAGATTAGAATTTGAAGAAGCAAGGATCTTGTGCTATGCTATAAGGTTTCTATTAAATTTTGAATAGTATATAATTTAGCATTTAGGTGGATAAAATATTAATAGTCAAAAGAATGAATGAATAAATTTCAATACTTAAAATTACATGTAAATTAAATGGACAGGGTGAAACTATAAATAATTAAAATGTATTTTTTTATTATAAAGATCAATTAGAAGAACAAGATGAAAAAATAAATTAAAATTTTCACGACAGATTCATAAAATACGGTCCCTTTATTTATTGAGAGTAACAGGTTTGGCCATGTTAGAGGATGAAACCGATCATATAATATAAGTTCAGGTTGTCGGCCGAGAGTACAAATGATCGCTATTTATCATTTATAAGATGGTGAGTGGGGTGTTGTTGGAGTCCAGGGCATGCGCACCAACCACCAAATTTACAATGGGCCGAGTATTTAGGATCTGCACATTTCACTTTAACACAATCATCATCACTTTTGCACGGAATTGAACTCTTGATCCATGCTTCTGCTTTAGGAATTTGTGAAAGTGATAGACCTGCATCAATCATACAAATATAAAAGAACGAAAATTTTGGTGATTTTATTTTGATTATTTATAAGATATCAAAGAAATACAAAAGAATTCTTACATGCTATTACAGTCAATATGACAATTATGAAATACATCTTAGAGAGACCCTTCTCCATTGCTTTCAAGTAAATGTTTGAGGCTTGCATCTCAATATTTATATAGTCAATGGAGAGATATTGATATCATAATCAATGGTTTCTTGGTAGATAGTCTTGAAAATAATTTAGTAATTCTGGTCGAAGTCAAATACAATACTTGCAGTTTCACAAGAACGGACCATAACGCTGCATTATTGACTTCCAATTTATTTATTTCTGGACCATAACATTTATTTATTTCTGGCTTTTCAATTTATTTAAAGGGTTTTTGATAATGGCAGCCCAAAATGCAATGCTTAAAAATCAGCAAATATTCTTCATTTATTGTTCTTTGCAATTTCTAAGAGAACCTTATTGAATATTATTAATTAAGAATAATTATAATGATTTATAATATATTTAAAATTCAAATTGTTAATTAACCATATTTATAAGTTTTATTTGAAAAATTAAAAATAACAATAAATGAGTGTGTTTTTCCAAATCTTAAGCATAGCTTTTAGGACTACTGTTATCATTTGTTGGGTTTTGTTAACCGTAATCATAAAGGCTATGCTTGAGAATCAATACATACTCATCATTTGTTATTTGAAAATTTCAAGAGAATTTTATAGGATATTATTAATTAAAAATAATTATAATATTTTTAAATGTCAAATTATTAGTTAATATTATTTATAAGATTCTATTAGAAATTAAAAATAACAATGAAGACATTTACTGAATTTTAAGCATATCACCCAGGGCTACTATTAGAATTTATTGGGTTGGGTTTTGCTGACAGTAGCCCTAAGTGCTATGCTTAGAAATTAGAAAATAATCTTCATTGGTTATTATTTGGAATTTTGAAGAGAATCTTGTTGGATATTATTAATTAACAATAATTACAATAAATTTAAATATCAACTTTTTAATTAATACTATCCATAAGATTCTCTTCAAAATTAAAAACAATAATAAAAAAAAGGATATTTACTGAATTTTAAATATAGCCCCTAGGACTACTGTTAGCATTTTTTTGGTTGGGCTTTGCTAACAGTAGCCCTAAGTACTATGCTTTAAAATCTACAAATACTCCTCATTTTTTGTTATTTTGGTTATTTGCCATTTTCAGGAAAATCTTGTTAGATATTCCATCCATTCCTTTTTATTTATCATATTTTGAAAAAATATTTTTATTCCTTTTTATTTATCGCTTTAGAATTTCAATGAAATATTAAATATTTTTCCAAATCTACCCTTCTTTTTCATTAATAAATGCTTTATTATTCTACACTATTAATCAACTTATATTTATTTCTTTATATTTCTCTATCTATTTTTAACTATCTTGAATTTTGTGTATAAAGGGTAATCTTGTAAAGCTCATTAAAAAGAAACAAATTCAACTGCTTTTTTAATATGTGTGAAATTAGTTAATAGCGACAGATAAATAGGAATGGAGGGAGTTTTTTTATTAAGAAGAATTATTATATATTTATAATGTATTTAAAAGGTTAAATTATTAATTATCACTATTCATAAGATTTTCTTGAAAATAAAAAATAACAATAAATGAAAGTATTTACTAAATCTTTAATTAGAGCTTCTAGGGCTACTGTTAGCATTTGTTGAATTTTGCTAACTATAACCCTAAGGCCTATATTTAAGAATCAGTAAATACTTATTGTTTATTATTGTTTATAATTTTCAAGAGAATCTTATGGGATATTATTAATTTAAAATAATTATAATATATTTATAATGTATATAAATGTCAAATTATTAATTAATACTATCAATAAGATTGTCTTAGAAATTGAAAATAACAATAAACAAGGGTGATTACTAAATTTTAAGCATAGCCCCTAGTGCTGCTGTTAGCATTTGCCGGGTTTTGCTAATCATAACCGTAAGGCTATATTTAAGAATCGCTCCTCATTTATTATCATTTGCAATTTCCTAGAGTCTTTTGGGATATTATTAATTAAGAATAATTATAATATATTTATAATGCATTTAAATTAGACTTCAAATTATTAATTAATACTATCCATAAGATTCACTTAAAAATTGAAAATAACAATAAAAGAGAGTGCTTACTAAATCTTAAGCAAGGTCCCTAATGCCATCGTTAGCATTTGTTGGGTTATGCTAATCGTAATGCTTAAGAATTAGTAGATACTCCTCAAATTTTAAAATAATTTTTTGGGGTATTATTAATTAAAATAATTATAATATATTTATAATACATTTAAATATCAAAATATTAATTAATATTATCCATAAGTTTCTCTGGGTAATTGAAAATAACAATACATGAGGGTTGTGTGCTGAATCTTAAACTTAATCGAAAATTATTGTTCTTCTATAATGGGTACCTTATCCGACAAACTAATTTAATTTTGATAAGTAGAAAATTAATGACAAGTCAACAAGTAATTTATGGCATGTTGATCAGTACATTATATTTATAATATTTTTTTCGTAATCCCTGTTATTTTCAAATACGCCCTAATTCGTTAAAATCTTGTAAGCCATTTAATTATTCAAAAGACTTTATCCATTATTACTCTCTCCTTTCCTGTCACAATTAACCAATCTCGTATACATTAAGAAAGTAATTTAATTTATTTATTTTTAGTGAGCTTTATAAGATTATCTTTTTATGCACAAAATTTAAGATAGTTAAAAATAGAGAGAGAATATAAAAGAATAAATGCAAGTTAATTAATAGTATAAAATAATAAAGCATTTATTAATAAAAAAGGATAGATATAAAAAAGGAACATTTAATGCTTTTTTTTTATTTATCTATCACAATTAACCGATTTCACACATATTAAGAAAGTAGTTTAATTTATTTGTTTTTAGTGAGCTTTATAAGATTATCCTTTTATGCACAAAATTTAAGATAATTGAAAATAAAGAGAGAAATATAAAAGAATAAATGCAAGTTAATTAATAGTGTAAAATAATAAGGTCTTTATTAATGAAAAAAATGGTAGATATGAAAAAAAAACATTTAATACTTTTTTGGAATTCTAAAGTAACAGATAAAAAAAATTTTAAAATGCGATAGATAAAAAAGAACAAAGGGAGTGTTAAAAAAGGAAAAAGCACACTTTCTTCATGCACACCCAGAATTTAACAATCTCAAGAAATTTTTTTTATGGTTTTTACTTAATTATTTAATAATTTGCATTTTTTTAAAATTTTGACAGAAATGCTATAGTTTTGAAAATAATATTTGAAATTGTATTTTAAACCTTTTATATCCTTTAAATTGAATTTTACAAATATGCCTCTCCATCCTATATTTAATAACAACAATTGATTTACATTTGAAATTCAATTTCAAATTCCATTTTGAGTGCATATTCATTAGTAAATTAATTGAAAATTTTCCTTGATAAATTTATGTGTAAGTTGCAAAGAGCTCCTAATTTAGGTGTGGGGCTATATATATGTTCATGTATATAGGAGAGCAATAATTGTATATTTACCTAATTTTGTGTTGTAAATTTTATTGACTATTTTTTTCGGTCACCATAAATTACTATAGGAAATTAGGATTTTAACAATGACAATTGTCATCGGTGTAAACAACTTAGTTATTAGTAAATATAAAAGTCATCAAACAAAAAGTTGTTAACAAAAATTGGTCAATGTTAGGACCGACATTGATGAAAAAGTTATCGTCGCTAAAAACCAGTATTTGTACAACAACCAAATCATTGTTGAAAAAATTTTTAAGATTAAAAAATTTTTAAATTCTACTTTTTTATTGATGACAATGTCATCGTTGTAGGTTTAAATTAAAAAAATATATAAAAGTTAAAATTTAACTTTTAGCGATGATATTGTTATTATTAAAATTATTTTTAAAATTTAAATATTTTTTAATTTTACTTTATAGCAATGACTATGTTATCGCTGTAAGTTTTTATAATTAAATTAGAGGTTAAATAAAATTAAATAAAATTTTTATATTTTTAAAATAAATTATATTAAGTTAAAATTGTAATTAAATTAATATATTATATAAATATTAATATTTTTCATTTCAATTGAATTAAATTAATTTAGCAAGAAATTTAATTAAAATAATATGATTTTGCATTTTTTTAATTTGATTTTATCTAATTTAAATATTAAAAAATGAGATATGCCAATGATATTAGTAATAAAAAATGATCCATATGAAAAAATAAATACTTATAATATTCAAGATATATAAATGTCCACACATGAAAATAAAAAAACTACATATATATAATAAAACCTAAGAGAGGGGAGGTTAGGATTTATGTATTCAGATGTATCATCATCCATCCGAGGGCTATCATCATCATCATCTTAATGATGTGGGTAATACATCAAAAGTAGTACTAGAGTGGAAGGGAGTGGGGGGGGCTAGGGGTACTACTAGTGCAAATTTGCTCGTCCCAGGTTATGCAGTCACAAAAGGAGGTGTAGATAGTGTAAGCTACTGCTATTTGAGTAAAAAAGTGAGCTTAGTGAAGTAAACCCCCATTATTGTTGCACCTTTTGGTACTGAGCAAGTTGTTATTGCTTCTGAATTAGCTATGGACTCTACTGAAGCTATTATTGACTTTGTTGTAGTTACTCTTGTAACTTAGTGATTTGGGAAAAATGTTGTGACCCCATCCTGAAGTTAGAGTTATCGAGGGAAGGGAATAACTGGCTAGCAAGCACATAACCGATTCTTTCCTGTACCCTCAATGAGTGCTAAACATCGTCTGGGTGATGAGAGCCTCATTGATCTATATAGGAGTGTCAGGCAAGCTAGTGGATGATACACTAGACTACGTGTGCTAAGTCATTAGCTTAATCATTCTCACCTTGATTTATTAAAACAAAAATTAATTATGATGGTTATATAATATATTTATAAAATTTCTATCATTAAAATGTAAGATTTAGCTAACTTATATATTGCTCCTCTAGAATTGGATGCACTTATTCCCCCATCTTATATATGTGTCAGTCCCTAAATTTCTCCAACACTAATTGCAGCTCACTTGTATCATTATTTTTCTATTCATGTTTCACCAAAAAAAAAAAGATGAACATGATTATTAACTTGACGAATATATTATGCATTTAAATCATAAATGATAAGTTGAATTACTTTATCATAATGATGTGCTGCAATTGATTTTGATCCATACTAATCATTCACCACCTTCTTCACCCTATTCTATGCATTTCTTGTAAACAACTCCTTTAAAATGAGAAATAACCATGCAAAATTATTATATTTAAAAGTCATAACTAAAATACAATTTAGACGTATAAAATTATCATTTAAATTTATTAAATATCATACTTACCTTGTAATGGTCATTGTAAAAAAAGTTCACACATCTCTACCAAGTCTGCGGTGAGAAAAATGGTGGCATGGAATACCTAGCATGATCTAAGTTGAGCCCCTACTCTTAGTCACCCTTGTGCTAGAGAAAGTACCTATTTAGCCTATATTTTCAATCGTTGTAAAGGTTGATAGTAGTCTACATCAAATCACTAATCACTTTCTCTCGCTCAAGTTCAAAAAGACCTTGAAACTTGAAGTAGGACTGCATTAGAAGACATTTAACAAATTTGTGAGTACTATATCTAATAATTTCAATATCAAATATAAAACAATAAAGACAGGGAAAAGATCGATACTTACATAGACCTCTTACGTGACTTTGTCTCATAATTGTTGAGGTACCAATAGTCATGATTTATAGTAGGGCAAGATATGAGCTCAAATGATGCTACCTATATCACAAGGGAGATAGCTAGTATTCTCACTAACTGCAGGCCATGTACCAATTATATCAAATTGTACAAGCGTCAACCTCTGCCTCTCTTTTCCATCTTCTCATGTAGCTTAAGGAACCTATTGGGGCCCCTATTTCTTGGAATTGCAGCTTTGATGGATAAGAGAAAATATTAGTACCATGAATTTATATATAATAAATAATTAACTTAAGTATGCATATTAAGAAAAAATACCTGATCCCTCATATTGCATTGGAATGTGTGTAGGTTGGCATAGAAGGTCCATTCCACTATCACCTCCATGGTATTATGCCTTAACATTAGTAATGGCTAGGAAAATATGCATTTTATAAGCATTTAAGAGAAAAGCCCACAATTGAACCAATTAATGACAAAACATGAATTATTGTAGTCGTATGATGAAATCACATAATTATTTTTATACAATTATCAATTGTAATACAAAAAGGTATTGTGCCTCATCCTCATACTCATCAATTTCTCCATTATTATCAGATTGTAGAAGCTCCTTCTGCAAATAATCTTTAATCATTTCATCTTCCAAACTATCTTCATCATTGATGAAGTTATTCACTCTTTTTGTGGTAGAACCAGTACTCCTGGAAGATGAAATGATTGAAGAACCATTTTTTTTAATCTCTTAATGTTACTAAGTGGAAATCTCCATAGTCAATAAATTGAAGGAGTTAATGTCCTGCAAGAATGGTAAGTCTTGTATACTAACATCATCATTAGGTAGATTTTATATGTCGCAATGCATCATATTATGCATAACCCTTTAATTTGGCCTATTAAGAAGATTCTCAATGTAAAATACTTATTCTGCTTAGGCTGCAAGTATGTAAAGATCATCTTTATACCATTACTTACTGATAGAGATGTTTATAATGTATTTGGCAATGCAAAATATCTTCTTTCTTGGATCAATGTCATATCATTTGCACTTGAATAGAATCATATTGTATTTATTTAAATAAGTTAACTTTATGATGTCCTCCAGTACACTGTAAAACATGTTACTATTAGTTCCTAAAATGGAAATACCACTGTTCTATGTTTTATACTTCACATTCCAAGTTTCAACTGCAAAGTATACTCCATTTATAACACATGCTAAATACATCATAATAGTAAAATTGGGATTATAAGCTAATGATTGTAGCTTTTCAATGGCTTCCGAGGAACTATTCTTATGTAAATAGTATATCTATGAAAATAGCATTTCCAACAAAAGTAAACTAGGAAAAAGTATAATTAAGGAACAATTTTTTACATAATTGGTGTAACATGGTTAGAAAGAATAAGCATTTACCTTAAAGTAAAATCATGTGAGGAATTTTGTTCTTTGAAACTGATCAATGTTTTTAACACCACTTTGTTTGACTTCTTGCCGATGTTCACTACACAACATATGTATTTTAGTTTGTTATAATTAATTAGGACAAAAGTATGAATGGTTATAAAGACTTATTAGAGATACTTTTCGATTTCAGTATAGTTATTCAAGATGTACAATATGACAACATCTCGATCTTTCTTGTCAAAGTGAGACATGGTCTTTTTCCCCACTAGTCAACATTGAGATCTGAATATTGACAATGCCCCTTTTATGCCTTTGAATGCTACATCTTAGTTTCAGTCACACTGATTAAATCCAGTTTCTACTCTTTTCAAGTAGATGGAACAATATGTTAATACCTTATTAATAACATATCATTTTGCAATTGAACCCTTAAGTTAAGCTTGAGTCCTAAGATAATCCTTCAACTTTTTTTTTTATCTCTTGTATGGATACATCCATCGAAAATGAATAAGACCACCCTGTAATGCTTTGTTAAGCAAGTGTATCATTAGGTGAACCATTATGTCAAAGAATGTTAAAGGATATATCCTTTCAAGCTTACATAAAATAATGACAATATCTTGCTTAGCTTGCTGGATATCTCTCTTATTGAGAGTTTTAACACAAATTTAGTTGAAAAAGTTACACAACTCAATAATCAGACATGATAGTTCCTTTAGCAAAAATGCTCTAACTAAAGGTTTTAACAATCTCTAAATGATAACATGGTAGTTATGTGATTTTAGCCCTTTCAACTTCATGTCATAACTAGTCATATTATTCTTCAGATTCCTAGAAAACCAATTAGGAAATTTCATATTTCTTATGAATTGGTAGAACTATCTTCATTTATCCTAGTTAAGCATGTATGCAATATGTGGTTTGAAAAGTTGACCCTTCTCCTCATACATATGTAGGTCTGGCCTTATATTCATGTTTGGCAGATCCCGTCTTGCATTATCCATATCTTTTGTTTTGTGCTCAATGTCTAACAATGTACTTAAAATATTATCACTCATATTCTTCTCAACATGCATTACATTAATATTGTGCCTTAGGTTCATCATCGGCTAATACAAAACGTTGAAAAATATATCTTTTTTACTCTAATTAAGTTCATTAGCACCCATCTTCCATTTTAAACCACCAAACTAAGTATGTTATGCAAGAAGTCTTTAAGTTATTTTACCTAGTTGGTTTATAATAATTTCATTGGTAAAAGGATGATGAGAGGTTTTTCTCTCTAACCTTCCATTCAACTCCTTCCTGTTTCTCCATGCATGATTTCTCGAAAGCTAGCAATGATGACTAACATAGGTTATTTTTCCCTAACTCAAATTAATGGAGTATTATCACTACACGTAGGGCATGCTTTATAGCCTTGTTAATTCCAGCTAAAGAGACTACTTAGTGTAAGGAAATCATTCACAGTCCACAATAATGTCACCGTATGTTAAACATTATATTTGTATTAACATTCCGAGTTTGAACCCCTCTCTCCCAAAAATGTCTCAACTTTTCTACAACTAGTCTTAAGAAGATATCGATATCCTTACGTAGCGATTTTGGCCCCAGTATTAATAGAGTCAACATGAAAAAAGATTGATTTATACAAATCTATAGTCGAAAGTTATAAGTAGTCATCACTATTGGCCACATGCTATAGGACAAGTTTATATCACTAAAAGGATTAAATCCATTTGCAGTTAAGCCTAACCTAATGTTTTGTGACTTTGCAGAGAAATCAAGATACTTCTTATCAAATTCCTACCATGCTTCTTCATTAACAAGATGTCACATTATCCTATCCACTATTGACCTTCTTGTATAATGCCATATCATATCCTTTGTAGTGTGCCTCGACCTATACAATCACTTCACCTAAAAAGTAAATGGAAAATATTGAAACATTTTTTAAAGAACTTTTTTCTATTCATATTTTTATCTATCCATTAGCTTTCCCCATAGATAAGTGCTTAGTCATACTTGCACACATGGATTGACTTATACCTCAACCTTAATTTATTGAGCCATTTCTTTGTGCCATAGTGTGATTTTGACAATTTATTATCCTTTAAAAGTACCTTTTTAACAACTTCAAAAGAGCATTAAATGACTTATTAGTCCACTTATATAACACTTTCAAATGCATGAGTTTTACTAGAAAGTTCAAGGTTGAAAATGTTGTGCATCTTGGATATAGTTTTATTTCCACTTATTCATAAAGGTCATTACAACTACTATAATTTGATCCAATGTCCATCTCAGATGCATCCTCATTCCTTTCTCCATCATCCTAAACTATTTCTTTAGTTACATAAGGGTTGATGAAAATTATGTTTAATATCCACCATCTCATTCTTATCATTAGGGGATGCCTTCCCATCCCCCTAGAAGTTGAACCATCCGCCTTACCATGTTGTGCCCAATTCGTGTGTAATAGATGAAATCCATTATTTATCATATGTACCTCTAATGTTGCCAATTTTTGAAATAACAGGTTCATGTACTTCTTACATAGACATCTCACCGAACCCTTTTTATCAACAAAGTTTTTAGCTCTCTCAACAAATATTAATGCACCATTCTAATACTCATTCAATGAGCGATCTCATAGATATATCCAACTTTTATCTATAGACATCATATAACTAAATAGGCAGAAGATAAGTTCTTATAAAATTGAGTGTTATGATCAATGTTTGTTATGTGCCATAAATCCACCATGTCACTCTAATTCTAAAAGGTAAGGCTCTATCCCATTTAAGATATTTCTATAGTTATGATTATATCAATTTATCTACACTTATTATTTCTTATACATAGAAATTTCAGCAACATCTCCTTATGGTGCTCCAAGTGTATTTTATATAAGAATTCTTAATAACATAAAAATTTAAATTCTTTCATTCATTTAAAAATTCCTATTTATATCATTGTAATATTTTTATTAAATATATTTGTAAGATTCAAAATTTTCTATTTATAAATTTTTTAATAAAATATAGTTACCAAGTTATATTTTTTCAATATATAATTATATATTTAAAATTCTATTTTCATGTCAATGAGGATTATGTAAAATATGTCAATGTAGTCATTATATTTTTACATGATATCTTTAAAATTTTTGAATTTTTTAAAATATATAATCATATGTAATCTTATTGTTACTTATTTATATGTAATTTGCATGTATTTTTTAGTTCTTATTATTTATTTATATAATATCTAATGTTATTGTTGAATATATAAATAATTTAATTTTTCAATAATTTAAAATTCCTTATTCATATATTCAATGTATATTTATTTAGATGTATTGCCATGATTCGAATTTTTCATATGTACACATTTTCATTACCATATATTTATTAATTTATTTTAATCCAAATTTGATTATATATTCAAAATTTTATGTTCATATAAACATATTTTTTCAATTACATTTATGTAGTTGTTATATTTTTATGAAGCATATTTGTATTTATATAATCTTTATTAGTATTTATTTCTATAATCTCTAACTTTATTGTTAATTGTATAAAAATATTAATTTTCCATTGTATTGAAATGATTTATTTTTATATTCAATATTTTTTTATGTCTTCTATTTTCAACGTCTTGATTTTTTTTTGCTTATTTAATATATAATTTTATTTTTTACATATATAAATATTCTAAATTTTGAAAACCTCCAAAATATCTTATTTATATATTCATAATATTTTCATTAAATGTATTTATAATGTTTGAATTTTTATTATACATTTTCATTAAAATATTTTTATTAAGTTATATTGAAAAAAAACTTAATTATATACCCAAAACTTTATTTTCATATCAATATATTTTTTAAAATATATTTATATAATCGTTCTAGTTTCATGCTTTGCATTTTAATTTTTATTATATTATTTCAATTTTAGAAATAAAATGTAAATAATTTTTTTTTATTTTAAACTACATTCTAAATTCTAAAATTTGTAAATAGAACCTTATAACAACTTTATTTCATATCAACTTAACTAAATATTTTATACACATATCATATTATGTAAAATTACAATTTTACCTACTAAAATAACAATAACAAAATTTAAATTCATAAATTGTACATTGAAATAAAACTACATAAACACATTTAAAATTTATAACATGTAAAAACAAATGAAATTTATTTCATATCAAAATAATTATGTCATCAAACTAAATTAATGCATGTCATATTAATCACCTCATAAATTATATACTCAAATAAAATGTAATCAAAATTTAATTCACATATTTTAATAAAATAAATTTACTGATCAAATGGAATCAAACACTAACATTATCTAACAACAATAAAAACTAACAATTAAAAAAAAATGAATGGAAAAATATGCTACATTGTAAAGAAATAATAAAACTTATACAAAAAGTAAAAAATCAAACCTCGTCTTCGACCGCTATTCTTCTTCCTTCCTTATGCAGATGAGTGTGAAATGGCATTAGGAGTATTTATAGTTGAAGACTTTCAATGACAACACAAATTCTCAGTCATCGTTAAAGAGTCGTTAATAAAAATTAATAGGCTTTCAATGACGGCACTATCATCAGTTCAATGACGACTTTATCATCAATAAAGAATATGGAAATCTATGTGGCACAATTTCCTAAGTCTTCTGCACTAATGACGGTGTCGTTAGTAAAATGCTAGAGCTTTCAACAATGACAAAGTTATCATAGTTTATTAGGCATATTGGCAGTCATATTTCTTTATTTTCACTAATGACATTTGTTGTCATTGAAAATTCTATTTTTCCACTAAATTTTTTTCCTATTTTCACCAACTACTTTATCATCATTATTAGCTTTGGACCAATTTTTAGTTGGAAAATTTCGTGCTTGTGGAATTTTAATATATCATTGACGATGTTGTCATCGGTAAAAGTATTATTTTGTATCACTAACAACCAAGTTTTTGTCATGGCAAAAAGTGTCATCATTGAATTTGTTATTTCTTGTAGTGAATGATTATGTTTTAATAGAAATAAATAAAATTTGTTATATGTATTTTTCTATCATCAACAATCTCAATTATGACTTATTTCTCCATAAAATGATGATAATGCTACAAACACATGTATTAATATTACTCTTTCCATTTATTTTTAGGTGTCATTTAATATTAATGTATAGAAATTTAGAAAAATAATAAATAATATTAATTTTAGGATGCATGAGTTATAATTTACTAATATATCATTTGCTAAGAGTTAACTATTAAGTAAAGTTGATAATTATTTATTTAAATAGTTAGGGTAATAATTAAAAAAAGATAATAAAGGTAAACTTAATTTCCTGAAATGATAGATAAATTGAAACAAAAAAAATTCTCTAAAATGACACTTAAAAAAATGGAGGGACTAATATTAGTGTCAAGCTTCTTTTGATAGCTCATCATTAACACAATTTAAATGAACATTTTTACCGCTATTATAGAATAACTAATTAATGTCGAGTGTTTAAGAAATTACACGTAAAAAATTGATGAATGTTTAATGGAGCATCATTGTATATATGGTTATAATGTCAGCTTTTCAACCATTATAAAATATAACAATAATATCAATTTGTATTTTGAAAAAATCAATGTAATTTTTGTTTCTTTTGTCATGAAAAATAATATTAAATGTTTTCTTTCCTATACAACTAACGTCTAATTTCCTTAATACCACATCAATTGATTTAAATAATTAATGTGGTATGTCACCTTAAAAGTTGAAGTCCATCATAATCCCTTATTCCTTGCTCTCTCACCATAAATTCAAGCCCTATCCCACTATTCCTTACTCCCTCACCCTCCCTATTTCTCTTGTATTTCTAACAAAAAATAGAGACAAAATTTGCTATAACTTTATAGAATTCTAATTTCAACAATCTGAAAGAATAAATTGTATCACATAAGATTGAAAAAGGTGAAATGTTATATACAATATGCCAATTAGAGGTGTGTGTTTTACTAAATTTATCTTGATATTTGTTACTCATTATGTGAGGTTTGCACTCCTTAAAAAAGCCTCTTAAATAAAATACATATAGATGCAATAAGTATTCATGAAATTTTGATATAGGATATTATAGACTTTCAAACGAATAAATAATTGATAATACCACCAAATGACAAAAAAGATGAATAAGATTAAATTTTTTACTTATAAAAACCTATAAAAGTTACATCAAAATAATAGCTAACAAAATAGGGTCGATTAGGAAATCAAAAACTAAATTGTAAAAACAAACATAAAAGGTAAAAAAAAAATCTCTAAATTTATATTTTATATTTTTTTAGTGAATGCTAAACCTCACATATTTATTCTTAAGTTAACAGAGTTTTAATCCTATAAAATAATTAGTAAGTAAAAATATAAAATCAAAGAGAAACATTTTAAGATTGAAAGGAAAGCATACTTCATTAAAGAGAGAGAGAGAATTCTGCTAAGCTCAATTAGATTGAAAAGTAGTAATTTAATTAATCTCTAAATACTAGCAAATCCTTATGATAAGTGTTGCATATCAAGTTGGATGATTAATATTAAGGGGTTTGTACCCATAATCACGACATTTATATAGTGATCTTCATAATCACTTGAACCAACTCAAATTAATTTGTATTATACCTATCATTTTTGTTTTCTTCACAAATACTAATAAAAGATACTACTAAATATTATGTGTCATCCTCTCTTATAAAGAAAATATTTTTTCATAAAAAATCATATTTCTAAAATATTTGTACAGAACACAACAAATATTTTAAAAATCCTTATGAGCCACCCTACATTTTTAATGCATAATTACCTTAAAAAATTTCTAATATATGCCCACCCTGTGTTATGCATAAAACCAACAGCACGGACCGCTCTTGTCATAGCTGTCACACCCTGCAGCATCTGGGGGCAAAAATACCGAATCATCTATTCTATTTATCTTACTTACTTAATCCGTGTTCTATCTTCCATGCATCACTCCCCCTTTTCATTTTTCCCTGCCTAGGCCCCAATCCTCATTTTATATTTTTCCTTAGATTCTTAAACTATTTTTTTATGTTTTGTAATTTAAAATTTTAATTATATATTTTATTTTATTTCTAATATTTACAACTCAAATATCGATGTTACTAAGTGATATAATATAATATAATTATAGAAATGTTTTTAATAGGTTAAATATTTAGTTATTTTATCAATACTTTTCCACTCAATTTTTACTTTTTGTACTTTTATTTACTCTCTTATATTTTTTTTACTCATTTATATTAATTATAGTTAAAACACTAATATCAATTAGTAGTATAAATATAAGTATAGCATAATATATTTTTTATTATTAAATTGTTTTAATTAATTTGAATATTTAAATTAATTTAATTACTTCACTGCATGATTCATGATCAACTCCAATTATTTTACAGGTCACGATGTTTTTCTTATTCTTTTTTTTATTATATATATATATATATATATATTAAGATAAATTTCACTTCACCCACCTATGATTTCATCCATTTTTTACTTAGCAATCCTATGATTTTTAAGTATTAAAATTTAAATACACATACTTTTCACCATTAAGACCCGGTCCTCCAAAAAAAATTTTTGTCCAAATTTTAACAACATTTGCAAAACACATGTCTTCTTTGCCTCTCCAACTCTTAAAAAAATTAAACGAAATTTAAAACTCAAGTTCAGAAACAATTTAGCTCAAAAATACCCTAATCCCTTGTCTGAATAATAATTATGCAATTTGTGCCTGACTGCATTTTTTTGAAACCCAATTTCAAAAGAAAAACATTAATCCCATTTATTAAAACAATTATGTGTTCTCTTTGTTGAAGCAATTTTGGATCTACAATCCTATATTTAAATTTTGGATGAGAATTAATTTAAGTGTTGGAATCTAAGTTATCTTACTTATTTTACAATCATGCCTGTAAGTTTATAAATAAAAAGTTTATATATATATTATATGTTTATTAAGTTAAAGTGATTTTTCAATTTTATAATATTTTTTGAAATAATAAATCTTGATTTATATTGTAAGATATATTGATTAATGATAAATGATTACTTTCAATATTAAAGATATAAAAAACCCTAATCAATCGTAATATATTTTAATTATAATATACAATTAAAAAATTGATTTTAATTTTCAATATGTTAGTAAAAATAGAATAAGTACTTAATTGATTTAATTAAATTAAAATTTTAACTTATTCAATATATTTTATATCATAGAGTAAAATATATTATGTTATGAATATATAATTAATCTTAGGAATAGGCTCTAAATACAAGATGTATTTTAGAAGATAAAGTAAGTTATCTTAATCATTGATGATAAAATTAAGGCGATGAATAGTTACAAAGTTATAAATTAAAAAATTATTATTTTAATTGATTGTTACTAAACTCTTAATTTTTCTTATCAAGAGTTGTGATGCCTTATTTTAGAGGAGCCCAATTCGCTCCATGATGTGAGTGTCAATTTTAAACAACAAGAATTGACATGAAAAAATGTATAGAGCAAAAGAGTTAAAAATAGAAAATATAATTAAATAATTACATTAAATTGAATATTTAAAATATTCAGAATATTTTATAATACAAAGAAAATTTATTTTATTATTTTATATTATTTATTAATATAAACTATATAAAAAAAGAGTTGACATGGGAAGGAAAAATATGCCATAGGACAATAAAATATACATAAACATTGCATAAACTGTAAAGTAATATGTAATAGTTAAAAATAAAATAAATACTTCAGAAGGTTAATTAAATTAAATCTTTAACGTATTTAAAATAATTTATAATAAAAAGAAAGCACATGGTAAAAAAAAAGAAAGCATGCAATAAATTAAACAAATATATGACAATTAATTCGTGAGTTATTAAGTAATATGGCTTAAAAATGAAATATGTAATTAAGTAATTAAATCAATTTAAAATTTTAATTTATTTTAAATATTTTTATATTGAAGATGAAATATATAATATTGTATGTATACTATTTAGAGATATTGAGACTAGGTTATAAATAGTAGAAGTGGAAAAAATTATATATAATGAAATAAATTAAAGAAAGAGAACCATAAATTCTTGATAAAGTCTCAATTGATTTATATTTCGTTTGAAATACATCTTTTGCATTAATGTAAAAAATGGAAAATTTTAAGCTAATAAATTTAATTTAATGAAACATTTTTTGAATTAATTTATTTAATATTTTATATATAAAAGTTTTAATTTATTAATAATATTTTAATAATAAAAACAAAATGTATCATATTATATTTATAACACCTAATATTATTAGCATCTAAACGATAAACAATAAGAATACACAAAAAAAGAAGAAAAATTCAATTAAGAAATGGAAAAATATAATGTGAATTTTAAAATAATAAGAGTTAAAAATAGAAAATTTTAAAAATTTTAAGCAATTCAATTAAATTATATTTTAAATTAATTTAAAATAATACTTAAAAAAGAAAAGTATGTGATGATATATTTATATTAGCTAGTCTAGAATTAATTAATTATATATCTTATTATTTAATAAAGTATTTTGAAACTTAAATTAAATTTATTTAATTAAAATTTTCTCAACATTTTCATGATATTAATTCTTAGTGTTAGATTTTAAATTAATACGCATTGGTTTTACAATTCACACCCTAAATCCTTTTCATTTATCTAGTTCGTTGTATGCTATTCTTTCTTTCCTTTTTTCAATTTGTTTATGTTATTAGTGATTCGTATGTCAATATCACTGTAGATAAAGTTAAACATATTTTCCTTTTATTATTTTCTTAAATAATTTAAATATTTAATTTAATTAAATTATAGAAGTATATATTCAATTTTTAATTTTTATTTCTTTGCAATCCACAAATTATTTATCTTTCTTTTTATTTATTCCATTGCATATATTTATCTTTTTTCATTTCGATTCTTATTGCTTACAGCAAATATACTTATATCACTATAAAGAATAGATACATTAATTAATAATAGTATTTTAAATTAGTTAAACATTTTTATATAGAAAGTTTAAATTAAATTAATTAATTACATAAATTATTTTTCATAAAAATATTGAAAAATTGAAGTCAAATTAATTTATAAATTTTTTAATATTTCCTTAATATTAGATCTTGTCATTTTTTAAGAACATTACATATACTATAAGAAATAATGGCAACATTGATGACATTTTTTGTAACAACAAAAATTCAATTGTTAGTGATTCATGCTAAGACTTTTACCAATGATAAAGTCATTAGTGATGGATGAAAATCTAACAGGTGCAAATTTTTTTGGATGGGAAAATTTTGGGTAGAAAAAATACACCCTTTAGTGATGACAAATGTCATCGGTAAAACCATATGACTTTTACTAATGACATTTGTTGTCGATGTAGATTGGAATCGATATTGGTGGGAAATTTCAACTTTCAATTATGACTTTGTCGTCATTGAAAGTTTCACTTTCACCAACAATTAATGTCATCACTAAAGAGGAGCATAGGAAATTGTGCCTTGCTCTTTAGCAGTGACATTTGTCGTTTGAAAAAGCTTACCAATGATAAATGTCATCGTTGAAGAGCATAGCATAATTTCTATGCTCCTTTTTAGCAACAAGATTGGTTGTTAGTGAAAGTTTTGAACTTTCAACAATGACAATGTTGTCGTTAAAGAAGAATATAGGAAATTGAGTTCGTAAATATCCTATTTAATATCGATGACAATGTCATTGGGGAATGTTTTTTATTTTTACCAATGGCTCTTCAATAATGACTGACAATTTTATCATCGCTAAAGGGCCATTTGTCTATAAATACCCTCTGAGCACTATTTAACTCTTATTTCACATGGAGAAGAGAGAAGCAGCAAAGCAAGAGACTAAGCTGAGTGAAGTTTTATAATTTTTTATAATGTAATATATTTTTCTATTTATATATTTTTGTAATGTAACATAATTTCTTATTTCACTACAAGAAAGTATGCCAACACTGATAACACTTTTAGTGATGACAAGTATTCAGTTGTTAATGATTCTTAATATGACTTTCATCGATTACAAAGTTATCGGTGATACCTAAAAAAACAAAAGATGCCATTTTTCTAGATGGGTAGGAAAATGGAAACCTTCAATGATGACAATTTGTCATTAATATAGGTTTTACACTTTTATTGATGATAAATGTCATCGTTGAAAAGTGACTTTAAAAATATAAGCGGGGAAATTAGCCTTTCAGCGATGACACTGTCGTCTGTGAAAATCAAACCTTTACCAACAACATTGTCATTGTTGAAGAAGGGCACAAGAAATTGTGCCATAACTTTTAGTGATGATATTGTTGGTGGTGAAGGTTGTGGACTTTTATCAATGATAATTGTTGCCACTGAAAGACTACGGTACAAGTTCCTATGCCACCATTCATCGATGATAAGGGTCATCAGTAAAAGTTTATAACCTTCACTAATGACAATGCCGTTATTGAAAGTTATGGCACAATTTCTCACACTCTTCTTCAATGACAACAATGTCATCAGTGAAGACTATAGACTTTTATTGATGACTTTTGTTGTCATTGAAAATGATAACAAGAAATTATGCCGCTAAATATCCCACTTTACATTAACAACAATGTCATTGGTGAATCCTTTATTTTTCAATGATGACTTTTCAACAATTACCAAGAAATTTTGTCGTTGTTAAAAAGTCAATCTATAAATACCCAGCCAATGCAATTTCAATCTCATTTCACTCGGTAAGGAAGGAAGTATGAAAGCAGGCAAGCAAGAGATCAAGGTATGTAATTTTTTTTATAATATATTATAATTTCTTATTTATATTATTTGAATTTGTTAGGTTTTGTTATTGTTCATTGTTGCTTATGTTGGGCATTTAGAGAGTGTTTGATTAGTAGATTTATTCCATTAGAGTATGTGAATTAAAATTTAAAATATTTCTTTGAATATGCAATTTATGAGGTGAATAATGTGATATAAATTTATTTAGTTTGATGATATGACTACTTTGGTATGAAATTAATCTTGTTTGGTTTATATATTATAAATGTTAAATGTGAAATGTGTTTATATAATTTTACTTTCATGTATGATTTATAAATATAAATTTTGTTGTTCTTATGTTACTAAGTAAAATTTTGATTTAGCATAATACAATATATGTATAAATTATTTAGTTAGGTAGATAAAGTTGTTATGAGGTTTTGTTTACCAACCATAAAATTTAGGATGTAGCTTTGAAATACAAAATTTTTAGTTTCATTAAAATAATGTAACATAGGAAATTAGAATGATTATATAAACATATTTTAAAAAATATATTTACATGGGAATAAACTTTTAGATATGTAACTAAAATTTTTCAATATAACTAAGTAAAAATATTCCAATGAAAATGTATAATAAAGAAAGCAAATGTTATATATATATTTAATGAAAATATTACAAATAAGATATTTTGAATTTTTTAAAAATTTAAAACAATTATATATGTAAAGTAAAAATTGGTATATTAAATGAGTTAGAAAGTATTGAGATATTGAAAATGGAAGATGTAAAAAAATATTGAATATACAAACAAATTATTTCAAAAGATTGGAAAAGTTATTATTTTTATACAATGTTTAACAAAAGTAGATACCACATGATATTGTATAAATACAAGAAAAGCTATTTGAAAATGTTTCATTTGAATATATGAATAAAAAATATTACATATTTGAAAATTAAATTTTTTATATATTCAAAAATAATATTAGATATTGTATAAATACATAATAAAAATAAAAAAATACATGAAAATTACACACAGAGTAGTAATAATAAGATTACATATGATTATATATTTTAAGAAAATCACAAATCATAAAGATATCATAACAAAATATAATAATTATTCAATAACAATTATTATGTATTCAAATTCCCATGTACTCAATATTTTCATTAAAAAAGTAATAAAAATAATAACTATTCAATAATGATTCAAATAGGTTTTATTGCAATTTCTATGTAATTTTTTATTTTTATTATGAATTTATACAATATCTAGTATTATTTTTATTATGCATAAGAATAAAAACTATTCGATATTGATCATTGTAATTATACAATAAAAATATTTTTAAATATGATATTATTTTTTATACAATAAAACCTATTTGAATATATGAATAAAAAATATTAAATATTTAAAAATTAAATTTTTATATATTCAAGAATAATATTAGATATTGTAAAAATATGTCATAAAAATAAAAAAATATATGAAAATTACACACATAGTAATAACAATAAGATTATATATGATTATATATTTTAGGAAAATCACAAATTATAAAGATATCATAACAAAATATAATAATTATTTTGACATATTGTACATAATCCTCAATCATTAACATGAAAATAAAATTTTAAATATATAACTAAATTTTGAAAAAATATAACTTAGTAACTATATTTTAATAAAAATGTATAAATAAAAAATTTTAAATCTTACAAATGTATTTAATGAAGATATTGCAATGACATGAATCGAAATTTTAAAAAGACTGCAAGGATTTAAATTTATATTATTAAGAATTTTCATACAAAATATAATCCATGTCAATTTAATGATTATATAATAAAAACTTGAAAACTTTGAATGCTTGAAAATTTATCAGTACTTGTAAAATATATATCTTGTTAAAAGAGTTGAACTATATATCTTCTGAATCTAATAGAGTAGGTTACAAAACTTAATTCCTAATTCTAAAATGTTAAACATAATAATTTATATGGATATTTAAAAAATTCAATAATGCAAATAATAATACACTAGAATAATGATACTCATTAAATATCATAATATAAGTTTAAAATTATTGTAAATACATTTTTATAAAAATTTTAAATAGAATTACATTTACATTTATATTGTAAGCTTAGACCCATTCAAGGGTTGGTTGATCTTTATACGTCAACCAACCCTTGAATTGTCCCATAAAGTTGAATAGTTTAGGATATTTTCTGTAATTATTATTAACAATTTATCTAGCTTTCATTTGACATTGTAGAAATTTCTTGGTATCTTAATAGTTCTCCGGGTGTGAACTATACTGATGTATAGTTTATATACTTGGAGAATTACAGGGAGATATTACCAAAATTTCTACATGTAAGAAATGATAAGCGTGGATAAATTGATAAAATCATAATTATAGAAATATCTTAAATGAGATAGGACCCTACCTTTTAGAATTAGAATGATATGGTGGATTTATGGTACATAATAAACATTGATCATAACACTTAATTCTATAAGAAGTTATCATTTTCTTGTTTAATGGTATGATGTCTATAGATAAAAGCTGGATATATCTACAAAATTACTTGTTAAATGAGTATTGGAAGGGTATGATGGTATTTGTTAAGAGAGTAAAAAACTTTTTTGATGAAAGGAATTTGGTGAAATACCCATGTAAGAAGTGTGTGAATTTATTGTTTCAAACATTGAGAATGTTAAAGGCACATACTATAGATAATGGATTTCATCCATTATATACAAATTAGGTACATCATGGTAAAATGGATGTTTTGACTTCTAGGGAGACAAAGGGCATATCTCTTAATGATATGGATAAGATGGTGAATATTATACATGATTTCATTAGCCCTTATATAATTGAAGAAATAATATGCAATGAAGGAGAAGGGAATTAAGATGCATCCAAGAGGGATGTTGGATCAAATTATAGTAGTTGCAATGACCTATTTAAACAAGTGAAAATAGAACTTCATCTAATATGCATATCATTTTCAAGTTTAAACTTTCTAATAAAACTCATACACTTGAAGGTGCTATATAAGTGGCCTAACAAGTCATTTGATGCTCTTTTGAAGTTGTTGAAAGAGGCACTTCCAAAGGACAATAAAATGCCCAAATCACACTATGGTGCAAAGAAATAGCTCAACAAGTTAAGGTTAAGATATGAGTCAATCTATGTATGCAAGCATGACTGTGCATTTTTCTAAAAAGAACATGCTTTAAAGGATAATTATGCAATCTGTGGAGAGAGTCGATGGGTAGATAAAAATACAAAAAGAAAAAAGGTGCCTTAAAAAGTGATTTGATATTTTCCACTAACTCTTCATTTAAAGCGATTGTTGGGTCGAGGCATACTATAAAAAATATGATATGCTATCATATTGGAAAGTCAATAGAGGATGGAGTAATGTGATATCCTATTGATACAAAAGCTTGGTAGGAATTCAATGAGAGGTATCCTAATTTTTTCACTAACCTACAAAATGTTAGGCTAGGCTTAAGTATAGATAGATTTAATCTTTTTAGTGATAGGAACTTGTCTTATAGCATGTGGCCAGTGGTGATGACTACCTATAACTTGCCATCATAGATTTACATGAATCAATCCTTTTTCATGTTGACCCTATTAATACTAAGGCCACAATTATCAAGGAAGGATATTGATGTCTTCTTAAGACTAGTTGTAAAAGAGTTAAGGCATCTTTAGGAGAGGAGGATTAAAACTCGAGATATGAATATAAATACAATGTTTAACATATGGGTAGCTCTATTGTGGATTGTAAATGACTTTCTCGTTCGAAGCAGTCTCTCTAGGTAAAGCAAAGTCTCTCTAGGTGGAGCGGACAAGATTATAAAGTATGTCCTATGTGTAATGACAATACTCCATCGATTCAAGTTAAAAGGAAAATAGCTTATGTTAGTCATCGTCATTAGCTTCCAAGAAGTCATACATGGAGAAACAAGAAAGAATTTAATGGGAGGCTTGAGAGGAGAGCCCTTCCTTATCCTTTTACTAATGAAATTATTATGAACTAACTAAGTAAGGTGGCACTGAGACTTCATAGAAAACATACTCAATTTAGTGGTCTAAAGATGAAGAGAGGTGCCAATGAACTTAGAGTAAGAGAAGCATATTCTTTTTACCTTTGATATTGGCTAACAATGAACTTAAGACAGAATATTGATATAATGCATGTTGAAAAGAACATATATGATAGTATTCTGGGTATATTATTAGATATTAAGCATAAAATAAAAGATATGAACAATGTAAGATAAGATCTAGTAGACAAGAAGATAAAGCCAAACTTGCATCTATATAAAAAGAAGGGCCATCTTTTCAAACTACATGCTGCATACACTCTTAACTAGGAAGAACGAAGATAGTTTTTGCCAGTTTATGAAGAATGTGAAATTTCCTAATGGATTTTTTGAGAGTTTTAAGAAGAATGTGACTAATCATGATATAAAGTTGAAAGTGTTAAAATCACATAACTGTCATTTTATCAGGTAAAGATTGTTAAAACCTTTGATTTGAGCATTTTTTATCGAAAGAACTATCATATCCAATTGTTAAGTTTTGTAAATGTACTAAAACTCTTAATAGGAGGGATGTTCTACAAGCTAAGCAAGACATTATCATCATTTTATAGAAACTTGAAAGGATTACCCTTTAGCATTCTTTGACATAATGGTTCACCTGGTGATGCATTTACCTATTAAAGTGTTACAAGGTGGTCTTGTTCATTTTCGATGAATGTACCCATATGAGAGATATATAAAAAAGTCAAAGGATTATGTCAAGAATCATGCTTATCTTGAAAGTTCAATTACAAAGGATATCTTGTTAATAAGGTGTTAACATTTTATTCTATGTACTTAGAAGGGGTGAAAACTAGATTCAATTAGCCTAATTGAAACTAGGATGTAGCATTCAAACACATAAAAAGGGTATTATTAGTGTTTAGATCTCAATGTCAATTAGTGGAAATAAGATTGTTTCTCATTTTGATTGGAGGGATTAACATGTTGCCATATGGTACATTTTGAATAATTGTGCCAAGATTGAAAAGTATCTCTAGTAAGTTTTTATAATCATTCGTAATTTTCTCCTAATTAATTGTAACAAACTAAAATACATATATTGTGTAGTAAGCATTAACAAGAGCTCAAATGAAGTGGTGCTAAAAATATTGATCAGTTACAAATAACAAAAGTCTCCATGTGGTTTTACTCTAAGGTAAAGGTTCACTTTTTCCAATCATGTTATACCAATCATATAAATATTGTTCCTTACTCATACTTTTTCTCCAATTTAACTCTTTATAGAAATACTATTTTTGTAGATGTACTATTTACATAAGAATGGTTTCCCAGAAGCCATTGAAGAGTTACTATTGTTAACTTTTGATCCTAGTTCTACTATTATGATATACTTAACGTGTAATATAAATGGAGTGTGCTTTGTAGTTAAAACTTGGGATGTGAAGCATAAAACACAGAATAATGACAATTCTATTCCAGGAACTAACAGTAATATATTTTATGGTGTACTAAAGGATATTATAGAGTTGACTTATTTAAATAAATACAATGTGACTTTATTCAAATGCAAATAATATGACACTGATCTTAGAAAGAAGAAACTTTGCATTGATAAGAACATTACAAGCATTTTTGTCAATGGGCAATGGTACAAAGATGACTTTATATACTTACAACCTAAGAAAAATAAGTTTTTTACATCAAGAATCTTCTTAATAGGCCAAATTGGAGGGTTATCCATAATGTGTTGCATTGTGACATATAAAATCTACCTGATGATGATGTCAGTACACAAAACTTACCATTCATGCAAGAAAGCAACTCCTCTAATTTCAACCTCACAGTTGATCTTGGAGATTTCTATTTAGTAAACTTGAGGGATCAGAGAAATGGTCCTTCATTCATTTCACCTTCCAAGAATACTAGATTTGCTGTAAAAGGAGTGGATATTTTCATCAATGATGAAGATAGTTTTGAAGATGAAAAAATTGAAAATTATATAGAGGGGCTTTTATAGCCTAATAATGATGGAGAAACTGATGACTATGAGGATGACTCTGTTAGGTTCACTAACATTGATTCAGATTAGGGAAATAACTTTTTTTTTGCATTACGACTCATAATTATGTAAGAGTAATTGTGTAATTTCATTACATGAATACATTAATTTATATCTTATCATCATTTGATTCAATTGTGTATTATCCCAATCATGGCAAATGTTCAGGCATGACACCATGGAGATGATACAGAAGGGGACCCTCTAAGTTAAGCTACCAACATTCCATCAAAATTTAAAGGATCAGGTATCTTTTTTTATTGTGCATAGTTAAGTTAATTATTTATTAAATATGAATTTATAATATTGATATTTTTTATTATCCATCAAAACTACAACTTTGAGAAAAAAAGGCCTTGATAGGTCTCTCAGATTGAACGAGAAGATGGAGAAGAGCGGGGGAAGACTAGTGCTTATACAGTTCAATACAACTGATACATGGCATGTTGTCGGCGAGAATGCTAACCATTTACCTTGTTATATAAGTACTATTATTTGAGTCCACGTGTCACCTTATCATAAGTCATGGTGGTTGGTACTTTAGCGACTATGGGACAAGATCATGCAAGAGGTCTGCATAAGTATCCATCTCATCCCTACCTTTAGTTATATTTGATATTGAAAATTTTTGATATAGTACTTACAAATTTGTTAAATGTCTTCTAATGCAATCCTAGTTTGAGTTCCAAGGAATCTTTGAGGTTAAGTGAGATAGAGTGCTCAGTGGTTTAATGTAGACTACGTCGACCTATACGAAGACTAGAAGTATAGATTGAATAGGCATTTTCTATAGTATAGGGGTGATTAAGAGCAGGAATTTTATCTAGACCATGCTAGGCATTGTATGCCTCAATCTATCTTGCTTTAGACATAATAGAGGTGTGTAGACTTCTTTGACAGTGATAATTATAAAGTAAGTATGATATTTAATAAAGTTATGTCATTATTTCATATATCCAAATTATAAATGTAACTATATGGTTATTTCTTAATTTGTAGGAGTTATTTACAAGAAATGTAAATAATAGGGCAAAAAGGTAGTGAATGATTGGCATAGATTGAAATCCATTACTACACATCATTATGATAAAATTTAACTTATTATTCATGATTTAAATGAATAATATATTACTAACTTAATAATCATATTCATCTTTTTTTTTGCTTGTAAAATATGAATAGAGAAATAAGGAGACAGGTAAACTACAGTTGGTGCCAAAGAATTTTAAAGATCGGCACGCATATAAGACAAGGGAGTAAGTGCATCTAACCTTCGAGGAGAAGTATGTAAGTTAGCTAAACTTTATATTTTAATGATATAAATTTATAAATATATCTCGTAATCTTTATAATTGATTTTTCTTTTAATAATTCATGATAAGAATGACTAAACTAGTAATTTAGCATACGTAGTCTAGTATATTATTCATTGGCTCGCCTAGCATTCTTGTATAGATTGACAAGATTGTTATCGTCGATGAGGTGCTTTGTACTTGTTAAGGGTACAAGAAGGTGGTTGGTTATATGTTGGTTGGCCAGTCATACTATTTGGTGGGCACCTCCAAATCTAAGGCAAGCTTATAGTACGTGTCCTAGGTAGGTGAGTTACAAGAGCAATTGCAATAGAGATGACAGTAGCTAAAGTAGAACTAAGAGCAGCTTCAATAGAGCCAATAGTTGATTTAGGAGTAGGAGTAAGAGCAGCTTGCTCAGTAGTAGCAAATGCAATAGTAGTTTGAAACATATCTCATAGAGTTCACCTCCTTACTCAAAGAGTAAGGCCTTGTACTACTTGTGCCTTTATTTGTTGCTGCATTGCTTAGGCCCAGCCGATTTGCGGCTACATCCCTCATTTAACCACTCAATCCTTCAAAAGTACCACCTTCAATGTATCGTCCACATCATCAAGATGATGAAGATGATAGTCATGGCACAGACGACAATATATTAGGATATCTGAACCTCCATTCTCTTTAGTTTATTATGTGTATACAATTTTTTTGTATAGACATTTATATGGACCATGTATATATAATTTTTTTATTTATATATATAAATAATTATCCAATTATTTTATGTGTATTCATTTTTTTAATGGATCATGTGATCATGTTATGTATTATTACTAGTATCATTGGCGTATTTTATTTGTACAATTTAAATTAGATAAAATTAAATTAAAAAATATCAAATTAATTTAATTGAATTAAATAAAGAATATTCTTCTTTATGTTATTAAATATAATATATTAATTTACTTACATTTAATTACAATTTTAATTTAAAATATTTTATTTTAGTATTTTTCAAATTTACTATAAAAATAATAGTATTAAATTTAATTTTTGAAACATTCAGCGACAATAATGTCATTACTATTGGTTTTAATTAAAAAATGTAAAAATTTTGAAATGCCTTTTAGTGATGACAATGACATCACTAAAAGGTTCATTTTATTTTTTATTTTTAATTTAAAATCTACAGTGATGAGTTTTGCTAAAAATTTAAATTTTAGTGAAATTTAGATTTTTAGTGACAAAATATCGTCATTAAAAGTTTGAAATTTTAGCAATGATAGAGTCATCACTAAAATATATTTTATTATTTTTTCAAATTGAATAATAATGACGAAAAAAGTTATCACTAAAAATTTAAATTAAAAAATTTTTAAATTTTTAAAATATTTTCTGTGATGAGTTTGTTGTCAAAGAAACCTTCACTTTTATTGACAATAAAAAGTTGTTGATGTTAGGACCTTTACTGACGATATTTTCTCCGATGACTTTGATATTCAACGACGATCAGATTGTCTACATCGACAATAATTGTCACCATTGAAAGTCTTCTTTTGTCGTAGTTATGTATTTTTGAATTGTTAGTTGTTATTAATGTTCATTATTGTTTGTGTTTGGCATTTGGAGAGCACTTGATCACTATATTTATTCCATTGAGGTATGCGAATCAAATTTTATAAAATTTTATTTAAATATGTAATTTATGTGTTGAATAATATGAGATGAATTTATTTACTTTGATAATATAATTATTTTGGTATGAAATAAATCTTGTTTGGCTTTATATGTTATAAATGTTAAATATGTTTATGTAGTTTTATTTTAATGTAAAATTTATAAATGTAAATTTTGTTACTATTATGTTATCGAGTAAAATTATAATTTTGCATAATACAATATGTGTATGAAATATTTAGTTAGGTTAGTATGAGATGAAATTGTTATGAGGTTTTGTTTACAAATTTTAGAGTTTAAGATGTAGTTTGAAGTACAAAATTTTTAGTTATACTAAAGTAATATAAAGTATGAAATTAGAATGATTATATAAATATATTTTAAAATATATGTTAACATGAGAGTATACTTTTAGATATGTAATTAAATTTTTTCAATATAACTTAATAAAAATATTTCAATGAAAACATATAATAAAAAAATCAAATGTTATAAATATATTTAATGAAAATATTATGAACAATTGAATAAGATATTTTGAAAGTTTTAAAAATTTAGAATGATTATATATTAAATAAGTTAAAAAATATTGAGATATTGAAAATAGAAGACGTAGAAAAATAGTGAATATACAAGTTAATCATTTCAAGAAATTAGAAAAGTCAATATTTTTATACAATGATGAATAAAAGCAGATATCATAAACATAAACAATTATAATGATTATACAAATGAAAATATGCATTATAAAAATGTAATGCCTACATAAATATATTTGAAATAATATATATATATATATATATATATATGAATGTTAGTTTTTTGAAAATGAAAATCACATTTAGGTTAATATGAGGTAATAAATATATGTTAATGAAAATGTGTTAACATACAAAATTTTAAATTACAAAAATATATCTGAATAATTATATATTGAATGTATGGATAAGAAATTTTAAATAATTAAAAAGTAGCATTTTTATATATTGAATAAATAAATAATAAGAAAAAAATACATGCAAATTACACACAAAGTAGTCACAATAAGATTATATATGATTATATATTTTAAGAAAATTAAAAATCATAAAGATATTATGATAAAATACAATGAATATTTTGATATATTTTACATAATCCTCATTAACATAAAAATATAATTTTAAATATATAATTAAATATTGAAAAATATAACTTGGTAACTATATTTTAATAAAAATGTATAAAATCTTGAATGTTATAAATGTATTTAGTAAAAATATTATGATGATATAAATAGGAATTTTTAAAATACTGTAAGAATTTAAATTTTTATGTCACTAAGAATTCTTACATAAAATACAATTTATATCAATTTAATGATTATATAATTATAAAAAATTTGAAAACTTTGAATGCTTAAAAATTTACTAGTACTCATAAAATATACATCTCGTTAAAAGAGTTAAATTGTTCATCTCATGAATACAATAGAGCAAGGTAAAAAATTGAATTCCTAATTCTAAATTGTTGAATGTAACAATTTATATGGATATTAAAAAATTCAACAATGCAGAAAACAATACACTTGAATAATGATACTAAAAAAATGTCATATGTAAGTTTAAAATTATTATAAATATATTTTTACACTATTTTTAAATAGAATTGCCTTTACATTGTAAACTTAGACCTATTCAAGGGTTGGTTAATTTTTATACATCAACCAACCCTTGAATTGTCCCATAAAGTTAGACAGTTTAGGGTATATCTCGTAGTTATTATTAATAATTTATTTGATTCTCATTTGATATTGTAGAAATTTTTTAGCATCATCACTGTTCTTTAGGTGTGAACTATATCGATGTATAATTTATACACATGGAAAACTATGGGGAGATGTTACTGAAATTTCTATGTGCAAGAAATGATGAGCATGGATAAATCAATGCAATCACAACTACAGAAATATCTCGAATAGGATAAGGCCTCACCTTTTAGAATTTGAGTAATATGGTGGATTTAAGGCACAAAACAAACATTGATTATAACACTTAATTTCATAAGAAGAAGGTGGCCTTGTAGGAGTTGTCTATGAGGAATGCAGAGAATAGGGCAAAGAAAGTGGTGAATAATTAACATGGATCAAAATTCATTATTGCATATCGTTATGATAAGGTAATTCAAAATTTGTTCATAATTTAAATGTATGATATGTTAGTCAATTCAATAATTATGCTCATCCCTTTTTTCTTGTAAAACATGAATATAGAAATGAGGATTTGGGTGAGCTATAGTTGGTGCCAGAGAACTTTAGGGATTGACACACATATAGGATGAGGGAGTGGATGGACTTGACCCCCTGAGGAGCAGTATGTAAGTTAGCTAAATCTTATATTTTAATGACAAAAATTTTATGAATATATCTTATAATCTTTATAATTGATTTTTGTTTTAAAAATCCAAAGCGAGGATGACTTAGCTAGTGATTTAGCACGTGTAGTCCAGTGTATCATCCACTAGCTCACTTGACACTCTTGTACAGATTGATAAGGCTGCTATTTCTGATGAGGTGCTTAGCACTTATGGAGGGTATAGGAAGGCAATCAATCATGTGCTAGCTGGCCAGTCGTATTATTGGGTGAGCACCTCTGGCTCTAGGGCGAACTCATTATATGTCCCCCTAAGTGGGTGAGATGCATAAGCAATTGCAGCAGAGTTGACAATAGCTTGAGTAAAGTTGAGAGTAACTTTAATAGAGCTAGTAGTTGATTCAAGAGCAACAACAGTACTAGCTTGCTTAACAATAGTAGAAGTAGCAGCAATAGGGGACTTCATGGAACTAACCTCCTTACTTAGAAAGTAATGGTTTTTCACTACCTACACCTTTATTTACTTTTGCACAGCTTGGGCCAAGTATATTTGCAACAATAACCCCCCCAGCCACCTCATCCCACCCATTCATCTTCAATGTATCATCCATGTTGTCATCATGATGATGATAGTCCTGAGATGAATGATGATACATTTGGATACCTAGACCTCCCTTTCCCTTAGGCTACCATGTATATACAATTTCTTTTTTATTTTCATATATAGACATTTTATATGGATCATGTATATATAATCTTTTAATTTTATGTAAAAACATTTATATAGTTATACTTCAAGTTACATTTTTTCATATGGATCAAATTTTTTTCTATTACTACAACCATTGGCATATTTTATTTGTACTATTTAAATTAGATAAAATTAAATTAAAAATATTAAATTAATTCAATTGAATTGAAATAAAGAATATTATTATCTATATTATCAAATATAATATATTAATTTAATTACAATTTCAACTTAATATATTTTATTTTAATATTTCTAAAATTTTACTATAATATTATTAAATTTAAATTTTGTAAAGCCTTTTAATGATGATAAAGTTGACATTGTAGAGTTTAAATTTAGAAATAAAAATTGGTAAAATACCTTTTAGTGATAATAATGTCATCCCTATAACATGTATTTTATTTTTTTATTTTTTAATTTAAATCCTATGGTGACAAAAAAGTCATTGTTGAAAATTAGACTTTCAGCGATGACATTGTTATTGCTAAAAATCTAGCTTTTAGCGATGATTATGTTATTGCTAAAACATATTTTACAATTTTTTTTATTTTTTGATTTAAACTTATAGTAATGACAAAATTGTTACTAAAAATTGAAATTCAAAAATTTTTTAATTTTAAAACAATTTTTTGTGATGGCTTTGTCATTTGTCGTCGAAGAAACCTAAGTTTTTATCAACAACAAAGGATTTGTTAGTGTTGTTACCTAAACTGATGAATTTTTGTTGATGACATTTGCTTTGATGACTTTAGCTTTTAGTGACGACCGAGTTATTTACACTGATGATAATTATCGTCATTGAAAGCCTTTTTTTCCTATAGTGATATTATACAAAAGGATTATGAATCTTAGATGCAATCTTGAATAAAAAGAAAGATATAAAACTTTTAACAACATTACATGCTACTTGATTTAAATGTTCTCGGTAGATTTTCTCAAAATTTTATATATAACTCATGCTAATGTATGAGATGTTTAAAATTTATTATTTGCAAAATTAAATTTATAATTTTAAGATAAATATGATAAAGTAAATTTTAATATTTTTATAACATTTTATTATATAGACAATATTCCTATATTAATAATGAAAAATAATAAATAATCGTGCGAATGCACGAAACCTACGCTGGTGCTTAATATGCAAAATCAGCAAACAGTTTATTTTATTTTACTTTATGTATTAAGCAAGAGTATAATTATTATATAATTCAAGCATTAATATTTGATGCGCCACTCGTGTCTTGTATTTACTTAGGGTAGCGCCACATGAAATACCGTACTAAAAATTCCAATCCTGTACAGCAAAAAGACTTTGTACCTGGTAAGCAGATGCAACCAAATCCAATTTTAACCTGGACGGAGTTTTAAATAAATAGGATTTAGGTTGAGAAATTAGGTTCTTGTATTTGGATAAAATTTTGGACTTTATTTTATAAATGGACCAGGCGTTGACTTATATATTTAAAATCAAGTTAAACTGAATTTATATTGGTATATTAAATATATTTTATATTATATAATTTATATATATTATATAACATAAATTATAAAAATAAAAAATTTATATATGTACACAACAGATTCCACACACATTTTTCCTTATTTGTAATTAATATATATATTAAAATAATAAAATTAGGGCCCAGTTTCAAAGGGTCAAGCGTAGGATCAGAAGATATTCATTTCATTCCTTTTGTATTTAAAATTATTGTATAAAAATTGAGGAAAAGTAATAAATAATCTAAATGGTAGAAGAGATGAGTTTTAATTTATAAATATATTCTTTATTAAAAATTAGCTAGTAAGTAAAGTTATTAAACATTTATTTAGATAATAGAGATAATATTTATAAGAAGAAATAAATATAAATTTAATTCCATAAAATGACATATAAGAAAAAGTAATTTTTTATTTTAAAATGATGCTTAAAAAAGAAAAAATAAAAAAGTATTGGGACCCGTCAATCATGAATTAAGGAAAGACATCTTCATATTAATATCAGCCCAACCAGAACCGAGTGTAATCCAATCCCTACTTTGTTCCCACCTTCATAAGGCACGAAATCTCTCCAACTTTGTGAAAATTCCCCGTGGACCTTCAAATTTGAGACAAATTGATGTGTTGATTTTGGCTTCGATAATTTAAATGAAAAACTTTTTTAGGATATAATTATAAAATATTAATATGAAAGAAAATATTTTATTTATTTAATATTAAAGATGAATGACTTAAAAAAAGTAACTTCCTTCATTTTAAATTAAAATTTTTTCCACTATCTTGTATTTTGGAAGATATTATTTTTCAATTATCAATATTACTCCTTTATTAATATATATACAAATAATATTTTTAATGAAAAATATTTTTTAATGAAACAAAAGGAACTTTAAACTGAATTGGGAAAAGAATGTTAAATTTTGTACAGATCACCACTAATCTTGAAACATTAATAAGTTACTCCATTTGAGGCGATGAAACCCATTCTGAAAGTTAATTAAGTTTCTTTTTATGTTTTATATCTTAATTTAAAAAACTTGTAAAAAAACAAAGAATTAAAAAAGAAAATTCTAATTTTAATATGAAATTTTTGTAATAAAAATATTGATAAAAATTTAACTTTTTTAAAATAATTAGGATTTGAACTTTCAATTTATGTGACTTAGTTGTCCCTCTCAACTTTTAAAAGAATTAAAATTTAATTCATTGTAAGTATGAATTAATTTTGTTATTATCACTCATTTATATATTGTTATATCAATAAAAAATGTTAAAAACTCTTTTACAATTGTAAGAAGTTTTTAATTATTATTACTATTTTTATTGATGCATCTTTTTCATACTCATTAATTCTGTAAAATATTTTATATTGATGGATCAAATTTAAACTCATTTTAAAAATATACGAGGAAAAATAAGGATATAAAAGTAATAAAATCTAAACTAAAAATTCAAAATTTAAATTGTAAAATATAAGATAGAAATAATTGTTTTTAAAAACTTGATTTTAATAGATTAAGCATAGAAATATATTTGAATTTTCCCCCTCAATTCCAAAGTGTTAAATAAGAAAAAGATTAACAAATTCTCAATATTTTTTATTTTATAACGTGACTTCAGTGAAAATGGTACCACTGGAAGCAAGGAGGGCCAACGGAATGACATCTCTAGGGTGGAAATAGTTTAAGTGAAATTTTCTTCTATAGGTTAGGTTTTTCTTTATAGTTTATTGGTTTAAATTTGGTTTATTAATTTATATAAGATTAAAATTTGAATTTGGTCTAACTTATTTAAAAAGTTTGGCTTGATCTATTGACTCATTTTAAAACTTTTTTATATAAATAAGCATTCAAATAAATTAATAAATAAAGGCTTTAAAGGAAAGAATTAAAGGCATTCGTGGGTTTGAAAGCTCATGAGAATCTATTAAGATAAACCCAATAAACTTTGGTCTAGTTTATTTTATGGGTTATGAGCTTAAATTCATTTAATGAGTTAAATTTTTATGTATAGTGGGTTAAACCTAAAGTTAACTTGGGTTAATCTGAAACTCAAATTCTAAAATAAATGTTTATATTATGATTAATTAATATATCATTGAAAAATCATATAACCAATAATTAAATTAACTTTATATTTATAAATGTATATATTAAAATTATATTAATTTTTGTGTATATGATTATTTTATAAATGAATATATTATATATAATGTTGTATTACATTAAATAATTATTAAATAAGTTAATTTAACATATTTACGTGCTGAACTTTCAGATAATAAATCTACCTTATTCATTTAAATAAATTTATTTATTAATCTTCATCAAATTTATTTAAAAAATATTAAATTAAATTAAACCATCAGCCCCTAACAAATAACTTAATCTATTTCTACCCTCTGGTCACCACATAGGAAGGTGCTCGAAGGGATTAACAATTAGAATATGAAACGAAAGAAATTAAAAATTTCACAATCGATATATAAAATAGGAACCATTTATTTATTTATTTATTTAAAGTAATAAGTTTTGCCAAGGTAGGGGATGGTAATTATAGTACTATAAGCTTATGTTGTCATCGAGAGTACGAATGAAATTATCATTATTTCTCAATTCTAAGACAGCGATCTCGATGTTGTTGGTGTCTGTCCAGGGCATGCACACCAACCATGCTGACATGTGGCCCAACCTGTACTGGCACATGACACTTTCTTTGTGATACAATCTTCATTATTATTGCACGGAACTGAACTTACGATCCATGCTTCTGCCCCAGGAATTTGTACAAGTGATAAACCTGCATCAATTACAACCATATAAAAAAAATTGAAAACCCTTACTGGCTAACTTCAATTTTGATTTTATTTTTTATAATATATCAAAGAAATATAAAAGAAGAAATCTTACATGATGCTACAGCCAGCATGAGAATCATGAAATACATCCTAGAGAGACCCTCCTCCATTGTTTTTAAGAAAGGATTGTTGCAGTGTTTCAGGCTTTCGTCTCGAAATTTATAGTACATGGGATAAGGTCCTATATCATGATCAGGAGTGCTTAAGTTTATATGGAAAGTAAATTTTTGTTGGAACTCAAATTTTTTATTTTTCAGAAAGTAATTTTTATATAAATTTTTAAAAAGTATTCAAAATTATTTAATTGATATTAAGATAAAAAGTAACTTTCTTATATTTTATTTAGTTTAATTTTAAGTTTTTTGAGATGTATTAACAAGATAATTATTTTATTCTTAATATTATTGTAATATATATTAATTCATTATTATTATTTAAATTTAATAAAAATAATTTTATCTTATATTCATAAAAAATATAGAAAGTATTATCTATTTAGAGAAATGTGGGTAAGCATATTTCATGTAGAATTTCTTAAAAAAATTATTTTTCTCTAGTTTATTATATAATAATTAATTAAATAAATTATTTTTATTAAAAAAATTTCATATATTATTATTGTGATTCTTGACAGTTTCTAACAAGGAAGTGGGAAAAAGAATTTAATAAATTTTGTTGTTTTCCCAAGAATGAACCGTAACTACCACATTAATTGGCTATTGACCTTGCAGACTTTTTCAGAGCAGAGGTGTCGAAATAGAATGGACCAAATGAGTTGGCTTGCTATTTGATTTTTAACGGCTACATTAATTGACCATTAACCTTGCAAACTTGGAGTAGATGTGCCAAAATGCATCAAGGAAATGAACTGGCTTGTGATTAATACAATTTTTTATGCAAAATTATGATTGGTACAGAAAATATTTAGGGAACATAATAATAGTGTGATTGAGATTAATACAGAAAATTATAAGAGAGAATAATAATAGCATCCTGATTTGATAAAGGGTTAATTCGAAATAATTGAACCCGACAAAAACCTAATTTCCATATGTATTAGCTTGTAAGAGTCTGATCTTGTTGGATTATTGAGTTAATCTCATAACATATAATTAATAGTTAATGTGTATGTATCTATTAAAATTATAATTTTAACATATTATATTATATTATATACTAATATATAAATTATATATATTTATGTAATATCAAAAAAAATTTAGTATCAAAGTTAATTAGTTTACATATTATTGTTAGCCAACATATATTACACGAACCTATGAAAATCAACAATTATATACAATAGTAATGAAATTAAAATTGAAATTTTCAATAAATAAATTATATAAAAATTCATTATTATGAAACTTAAAAATTAGTATAATAATTACGTAATCAACAATGAAGAATATGATAATTTCTACTGTGTAAAATATTTTCTAATTTGGTTCCATTAAAATATATTTAAAATGTGAGATATATTTTAAGTAATAAAATAAATAATTATAATTATTGATAAAAGTTAAAAATTAAAATTTTAATGAGTAATAAATTGTTCAAAAAATAGTTCTTAACTTATAATTATTTCCTTCCTTTATTTTCTCATAAATAGCTTATTTTCGTAATGTTTCATACTTTCATCTCCATATTTATCGTAAATAGAGAGGTCTTAATATCATAGGACAATTCTAACATAGATTAAAAGTTTGGGTATTAATACCCTGATTTTGTAAGAAAATGAGAATCGTTACATTTCAATAATATAAAAATAGATAGTTAATATTCATGATTAGGAGACTTATTTAATAGATAAAAAATTAATAACATTATATTTCTGTTTTAAACCATAAATTTACTTTTAATTTTAAATCCATCAATAACTTAAAATAGATAATTTGAATAAATCATCTATATTAATTTATATGTATATCTCTACACCTCTTCACTATATAATAAATCTAATTTAATGATTATTGACTCAAGTTTAATTGTGGCAATTGTATTTCAAAACTTTCAAAATTAAAGTATTTTCAAAAAATTACCTTAAATCATTTTAAAAATATAAAATTTAGTTAATAGTTAATAAATTAAAATCCAAATTTTTACCTTATGATGCTATTTTTTATTACTTCTTCTCTTTCTCTTTTTTTTTAATGATCTCCTTCACTTATTCCTTACACATTAATACACAATAAAATCTTTTAAAAGACTAAATTTAGTAATAAAATTTAGTATTATTTTTAATAAAAAGTTTAATATTCATTGATACTTTTGAAAGAAATGATATTTATACATATTATTTTTTTACATGTATCCAGCTTAAATTTTCTAAACTTTTTTAAAATATGTTATTTTTTATTCCTTCTTCTCTCTCTTTTCCTTTCTTTTTTTTCGAATGATCTCCTTCACTTATTCCTTACACATTAATAAGCAATAGAATCTTTTAAGATACTAAATTTAGTGATAAAATTTAGTATTATTTTCAATAAAAAGTTTAATATCCATTAATATTTTTAAAAAATGATATTTATACACATTTTTTTTCACGTATCCAAACTTAAAATTTCTAAACTTTTTTAAAATATGTTAAGTAAGTTTTATTCAAAAATTAAAGTATTATGTATATAGTTATAAAAATATAATATGCATTTGTTTTACTTTTCTCATCATATAAATTATATTAAACACAAGGTTTTACAAGGTACATACTATAATTTTCAAATAAAATATATATCTTATTCATTTAATTTATTGTTATTAATGATTTTTATGTAAGATAAAATAAAAATAAAAATAAATGAGATAAATTATTTTTCTCTTTGTAATATGTGAAATTATAAAAATAATAGAGATTAACATCAAGAAAGAAAATACAACAAGTAATTTAATGTATCAAGTTTGAAAATGGCTTAATTGTATTAGACCAAAATTATAATTACAAATCACCTATGTATTTTAATAACTAATTTTTAGGTGAATATTTGAATATACATATACATATAAGCATGTGCATATATATATGATGGTTCTTTACTAATAATTTCTTGGTAATATTTAATTTATATACTATATATTAGTTATGATATTTCTTATCTCTCTTTATGACAAGTGTCATTCTTATAATTTATCATATATTAATTTATTTTTTAATAAAAAATCAATTTGTCATTTTTACCTGAAAAATAAATTATGAAATAAAAATATTTATTCTTATAATATTAACTTAATTTCCAATAAAAATTTGAACTTGAATATATATTTATTACTAGAATTCACAACTAACTCTTTATTTTATTCTCATAAAAATCTTTCCATATTATATTTATGTTTTGCTATTTTTCTTTCTCCACCTTCAATCATTTTAAAGCCATTATATTATTTAAGAGTTTTAATCTTCATCTTCAATATTTATAAATTCACAATTACTTAATTATTTCATTTTTATACAAACTATTTTATTCTCATAAAAAGCTCCTCAAATTATATTTAAGTTTTTTTCTCTTTCTACCTTTAATCACTTCAAAACCATCATTTTCTTTGAGATTAGAGTTTTTATTTCTATTTTCAATATTTGTAAGTATTATCTCTTAATATCCTCAATCATTTGCAGTTGCTCAATTCAAAATTTCTTTCATGTAAGTTCTTTTTATTGATTTCTTTTGCTTTTCTATACTATTGTTATCATAATTTGATTGTCATTTTTTAGTTATGAGTGCTTTATTTTATTGGATTTCTACTTTTTAGAGAAAATTTGTAACTTAATTGATTATCATTTGCTTAATGGATTCTTGATATGTAAAAGTGCAAAAGCATACATTTTTTATATACTTTATTTCATTAGGTAAATTTTTTTACTATTTCATACTATCTAATGAGAAAAACACAATTTTTGGAAAATTATGAAAGAAGGAGAGCTGCCATATGAATATATGGACTATCAGTTATGAAATTTATAAATTTACAATTAACCATACATATGAATAGATCATTTTTATTACCTTAAATTTGTATAAAAATGTTTATGATATTTTTTCTTAGAGTTATTGGTTATATATTAATTAATTTGTTATCTAAATATTTTTATAAATAATTATTATATAATTATAATATTATATTATTGAAATAAATATTCATCAAGTATAATATAAAATTACTATTTTTAAAAGTCTATTTTGTATTTTAAGGTGGTAAATAAAAACTATATTACCATTAAAAAATCTATTCTTATTATAAATCATGTTATTAAATATTAATATTAACTATAATAATTATATTAAAAATTATATTTAATCAATAAAATATTTAAATTCAACATCAATTACCTACTTAAATTGAGATATATTAGTAGAGATATATTTTTTTCTTAAATCTATTAGCTATATATTAATCAAATTTTTATCTAATTCTTTTTATAAATAATTAATATATGATTATAATATTTTATTATTAAAATAAATGTTTATCCATGCAATGCATGAGGTGACATCTAGTTTTATATACAATATGAAATAATTTAAAAGAATAAAAAGTAAAAAATATTACTTTATATTAAAAAGAATAAATGCATGATTTCTCTTAAAAAATGATTAGTTTAACTAAAAAATACTAAAATTATATGAACATAGTACATAAATGTCTAAATATTATTTTATTGTATTGTATTTAACAATATTTTTTTCAACAAAATTTATAGCAAGTAAAGAATTTATTATTGAAAAATAATTATTTAAAAATAATTTTTCTGATAAGATAATTAAAATAAAGAATTGAAAATTATAATATATAGTTTTTTTTCAATTTTTTTTAATAACTTACAATTTTCTTCATTCAATGTAAAAATACCAAGTTTTATATACATTTATTTTAATATAAATGAGTATTTTTGAATAGTGAAAATTAATTTTTTTTTCATGTAATATTTAAATAATGAACAATAATTTTTTACAATAATTAATATGTTATTTTATTTAATAAAATAATAATTTTATTATTTACTTTAAAGTTAAGTACAATATGAATTTTAGAAATGTGAATGTAAACCAAAAAGAGAGAGAAGGTGAGAGAAAAGAAATATTTGAAGTAAAAAAATTTTAAATTTGTGTAGAGAAAAAATTTACCCTTACATTTTATTTAATTATTAATTTGTTAAAAAAAGATCTGGGATTAAAATAAAATTAAAATAAATTTAACATTGGATTTAAAAATCTTATAAAAAATAATTAACTTAAAAACATCTTCCACATAAGCAATGTGTCTTCATTTCATTGGCTTGTTAGTCAAGATATCAATACACATAATTATAATTTGTATGAAATAACTATTATCATAAACAAAATTTTCTTCGTAGGGAAGGGTGAAAAATAATTTAACAAATTTCGTTTCTTAACAATGGACCGTAACAACTACCTTATTTGACCATTGACCTTGCAGCTTTAATTGGAGATTGATAGGATTGAAATTAATAGTGAGAATCATAATGCTAAGCCAACCTGGCAAAGGATTAATCCCAAATAATCAAATTTGATAAGAGCTTGAAAATGATAAGTGTTAATTTATTTGTCTAATTTTGTTAGACAAATAAGTTAATCCATTGGAATAGTAATATATTATTAATAATTTATAATTGATTAGTGTATGTGTCCATATATAATATATGTAATTTATATATATATATATATACACTAAAATAATTTAGTATAATTTTTATGTTAAAATTAATATGTTATATATTTAACAATATCAATATATATTACAAGAATTTATGAAAATAAATGATTATGTTTTATTTTAGTAAAACTAAAATTAAATAAAAAATTAATAAATAAAATTATGTACGAAAATTATTATTATGAAAACTATAATTTAAGTATAATCAATAATGAAGAATATGATAATTTCTCATGTATAACCGATGGTATCTTCATAATTAACAATGAACTTACTTCTTCCTTATTTACATTAATTATAACTAATATCTCAATTTTAATATTTTAAAATAGTGAAAACATAAAGAATATAATATTTTATACCTTTTCTTATAAGTTATGACATTTGAATCCCTGAAAATATCCTCAGTGATGTCATTAAAAGTATAATTTCTTCTTGGTGAGCAAATTTCATAAGACAAGTATCTATTAACAAACCACAAAAATTTAAAGATGATCATTTGTTTAAATAATTAGTATGACACAAAATATAGATAATAAAATAATTTGGGAAAAATGGATCATCATTTGATGAAAGACACAAAAATTATGAATAGCATATGTGCACGCATGTGTGTATTATGAAGTTATTTACTAATAAAATATTTGTTTCCATCTTATTCATAAATAGTGAAGTTTTTCTAAATTAAATTTTGTGATTTTTATTTCTATTTTTAAAGTTTCCCGTAAAAAAAATGCATGTATCTTGATTTATTTCTTTATTATATTAATATTGATCACAATATTATTATTATTAGCTTTTAGACCCGTGCACGCACGGGTCTTTATTTTTTTCTAAGATAAGAGTATTAAATATAACAAAAAGTTATAAAAATATTAAATCTAATTCATTATGTTTATTTCTTAATTATTATACATTTAGAATTAAAATTAAAATTTTTTAAAATGTGATATAAGATTTAAAATATATGATATATAGTAAAATAATTCAATAAAATTAGATCTCCAACTATTTAAAAAAATTTCATAATAAAAGATTTTATGTTATATTGATACCATTTAGTGATATTAGTGTTAAATTTATAGACATATATTAGTGTTTAATTTATAAACATATAAATGTAATTTAAAGAGTTTTTTGAGGAGCTTTTTTTTATCTTAGAGTAATTTGATATTTATGAATTTTGGTGATAGATAAAAAGTAATTCAAATTCAAATTTTTATTAGAAATTGATTTAATATTAGAAGATAGATGGAGACGAAATGGCAAATTGACAAATGACAAATTATGGGAATGACATTTGTCATAAAAAGTAAGAAATATTATAACTAATACATAATATATAGATATAGATGTAGGTGTAGATATAAATATATATTTATAAATTTTGGTAATAGATAAAAAGCAATTTAAATTTAATTTTTTATTATAAATTGATTTAATATTGGAAGATAAATGAAAAATAATAATAAATTAATATGTGACAAATTATGAAAATGACACTTGTTATGAAAAGAAAGAAATATCATGGCAAATATATAATATATAGATATAGATATAGATATAGATTATTATTATTATTATTATTATTATTATTATTATTATTATTATTATTATTATTATTATTATTATGTTGGACACGTTTTCTGTAGTTGCTGTAACTCTTCTACTTTATTTGTTTTGCTTTCTGCTTTCGCTTATGATCCAAATTCTGACTCTGTCTTTGATAAAATTTTGTTTTCATAAAATGAATATATTTGAAATAATAAAAACAACAACAATGTCATCTTATATTAGGGTTTAGGATTTATAATTTAGACTAATTACTCTATTTAACTGTATAAATTGGTTATATTTATATATATGAATAAATAAACAAATTCATCCCTGAACGATTATATTAATATAAAATTAATCCTTTTTTATGGCATCAATTAGTCCAGCTCCATACATTAAATTGGTCCTACTCTTGATTGATATCAAATTAATTTTAAAAGATTATATTGATATTAAATTAATTTTGATTTTTATTTTGACATCAATTTAATCTTATTGTTAGTTTTTCTATTAACAAACTTGAGTTGCAATTAAATATGCCAAAATTAATTATGAATAAATCAAAAATATAAAATATTAAGTTGAGTTGAAAAATTAATTTTTAAGAGAAAGCATTATATTTTGCTCTTAGAAAAGGTCAATGTTAAATATTTAACAACGATAATTGTTTGGAAAAACTAATCATCAAACCAAACAATGAGTGAATTCATCAAAAAAGCAAAAGAAGTGTTTGAATAAATTGGATTAGATTTTAAGTTTTTGTATAATAAACTAACCTAGAAATTTTGAATTTTAAACAAGATGCCTTAAACCTTGACAATACCAATAAATAGCACCAACTCAAAAAACCAATAGCATCATATGTCAAGATGGATTACAATCCAAATAATCAAATTAAAGTTCAGATTAAATATTACCAACTAAATAATAAAAGATTTAAAATTTTCATTATTCATAAATGAGAAACACATGAGACAAAAAATTTTAAAGTGAGATTTGAAAAAGTTTTCTTCAATTGGAATTAAAAGTGAAGTATTAGTCTCTAAAAGTGATCCATACAAAAATAAATAGTGAAACATCTCATTATTTTATAATATAAAAATATTAAAAAAACATTAAATAAGTAAAATAATAATAAATTCATATTATATATAACAATTATATTTGATAACAATCATATTTTATTACACTTGTCTACAATTTTACGACTTGTAGTGTAACTACAATTGCAACCATTTATATACAAAAATATGAGAAAGAAGACATTGATATAAGAAAATTTATTTTGCAATTTTATTCATTCTGCAATGCAAATTTACACAAGGAAAAGTTATATTAACAAATGTAAATTTACAAAAATATTACACAAGGAAAAAATCCAAAAAAAACTTTAGTTTTTCATTACTATTGCCAAACTAGGTGTTAGCTCTTGTAGTCATCCATCAAATTTTGATATTGTTACATTATAGATCTAGACAATACATTTGCCTTTATTATCAATGCTAGTTTATGTTTGAGGAGGGGAAACCTAACTTCCTCACTATCATATTTGACACATTTAGATAATATTGATTAGATTCTATAATATCTTTAAAGGTGTTAAATGAAATGGTAGGGAGCTATATTCCTCTTACTCAAACAAATGTTAGAGTTAGATAATGGAGCTCAAAGTATCACCTTGATATTTTCAAATAGAGAGTAAAAGTGAAATATATAGTTAATAAACTAATTATAAGCATTGGTTATTAATAAAAATTAACATCTTAGGCTTGCTCCATTATGATTAAGTGCTAATTGCAATGCCCAAGGAAACTTTATAAATATCTTTGAACATTGGTTAATAACAAAATCAACATGCAATATTTTTTTTCTTCTTATGTGACCTTTTAAGTGTATTTTGGATAATAATTTCCAAACTTAATTCTCATCTTAAGTTTCCATTTAAATTTTAAAAATGCTATCAATTAACTATAGACATTGGTTTAATTTAAAATTGTCATCTTATTTGTCTCAATAATTTGAAAATGCTACTGAGTTTATATAGATGTTAGTTTATCCTATGACTAATATCTATTGACTAACATAAAATTACAATTTTGTAGGAGTGATGTGAACTCATTACCAATTTCATTATCTTTCAACTAATCTAATAAACTCATCAACACTTTTGGCATATTAAGGGGTTAGACAATTAGCAAATATCCATCTACGATCCATAACTATCCAATATAATGTAAAAATGCAGCAAATAAACAATTAATTCACATATAAAAAAATACAAATACAAACAAGTGAATAAAATAAAAGTTTTAATAAAGCTATTAAATATATATCAACAACTACTCTACCTAATGTTAGGGTTTTGGATCATCGTACATAGCAGAAAATTAAAATTTTGATCTGAATTTTACTTAGAATCCATGCAAAATGGGCATAAATGAATGTTAGGATTTTACCTTTTGTGTGTTCGTGTTTCTTTTGAACAAAACTTTGAGTGAGATGAATCATGAATCAAATGCCAATCAGAAGGTACAGCTTCTCTACGGTATCCACATGGAGTGAGCAAAGACTTCTCACCCTCCACGAATTTGCTAGGACACGTCTCATTCTCATTAGGATTAGGATTATTGCATTTTTGAGTGATTTTAGGGTTTAATGGCAGTTGATGTATATTTAAGGTGCTACCTTCAAGTTTTTTTTATAGAACTAAGGCATACAACATTCTAAGATAATGCTTCCAGAATCCTAAAAATACTAAACAACTATCACCTTATCCTTATCATAAAGAGAATGAGGAGAGATAAGACTTATCTATTAATTATCTAATATTAGATAATAATACTACCTCATAATATAAATATCTAATATTGAAATTCGCATATAGTTATCAAATATTAGAAAATAATATTATCTCATAATATAATTATCTAATATCTAATAACGTAATTATTTGATATTACTTTAATATCAAATAATATCACATAATAATCATATTTATTACATAAAAATATATTATTATTTTAATAATATATATGCATAAAAATAAGCCTGATTAATTATTATCTCATTCCTACTCCTTTTGTGTGACCCTATAGGTTCTTACTACGTTAGTAATAGCCCACTTATGGACTATAAATAGTGAGCAGTATTTAACAATACATCATTGCCATTCGAGTAGTAAAAATATTTGTGACTTAATATTCACTTAATGTGTAAACAATACTTTGCAACATAGTCTCTTTTGTAATGATATCCAGATTGAATTGGAGGCATGGAATGCGTCATCCTCGTTTAATGTTCAATTTTGTTTCTTGATACCAAGTAAACTAACTTAAACAAATAATCAATATCTCATATTGATCCATTTGAGTATGACTATGTATTTCTTAATCTCACTTAATCAAGGGGCCTATGTATATCACTCATATTATGTAATAGGAATAAAATTCCCATCTACATCACTCACATCCCTCTGCATGATTCATGACACATTCAATTAATGTCCTACAATACATTTTGGTTAAAGGTGATATAGGACGACATCAAAGTGTGTGACTCCTCATGTAAGGAATTGTAGTGATTTCAGGTCAAAGGACTACATGCATTGTGGTCACATGAGAATAACTAATGACATATGACAATTCATGTAGTTTTTCTCATTGCGGGTCAATCCAGTACAACTGTTCACTAACAATGTACTAATATATTGAGTTGACATCATATATCCATGATTCATAATTATCAGTCACTATACATGTTAGTCTCGATGTATTATTACTATTTCTTTTCATAATAATACTTGACTAGGAGTATTTTAGGAATAGTAAAAGTTATTCTAGGGACAATTATTATATTAAGTTATAAATTGTGCATAATAATAAAATATAATAATTGCATTGCTTAAAATAAAATATAATACATTATGCATTATCACAATCATCCTTATGATTGACTTTTAGGACATACACCAGCACCTAATTTCTATAATAAGAGATTAGAGACACAAAATCTAAAAAAAAAAATAAATAAAGAACTACATGATTACATCATTATATGATCCTTCCTTACGATTAAAAAAAAATGAACATCACAAACACATCTTAATGCTAATGATATGGTGGCATGAACAAAAAGTTGAATGTGATTTATTTTGAAATTTGGTGGAAGTATCTCCTTAGGGCAAAACAAATCTCAAGAGGAAGATTAAAGAACTCTACACTCTACTATTTGGCATCAAGTTAGACATTATCATTTATTTTAACTCCTACCCTTATTTAAGTGGATTATTTGAAAAGTAAAATGACATTGTCAAATATTCTACATTGGTTGCATACTAAAATCTTAAATACACTTTCCACATGAGTTTAACACAAACACCTAATATGATTTAAAAGTTTTTTCCTATTTTTTCATTGCAAAACAAGTTCTTGAATATTTCTAGTACAATTTAATACATCGATTTTAAAAAAGAAATTGATATGATTTATTTTTTTACTTCATATCAAAATATTTTGTTCATAGGAAAATATTCTATTCTTTACACACTTATACACAAAATAAATCAATATATTAAAATCTTTGAAACTTATATCAAAAAATTATTTTTAATGTTTTATAGAGAAAAAATAAAATTTTTAACCCATTATGCTTTAAACTGATTATCTATTCAAAAATAGAAAATTTTGAAACTGATAATAAATAATTTTTTAAATATTTTAAATAGAAAGAGTAATTATTTTAACCCATTATTTATTAAAATTGATATATATTCAAAAATAGAGAGCCATTCATACACAGGAAATTGCAAACTTAAGGAAAGAAACATATAAGAAAGGAATGAATTATAAAATTGAAATTTTATTATTTCCATAAGCTTCTTCACATCATTACATTGACAAAATACAATAAATAACCAACTTTACATACAAATTGGTAATGCAAATGCATTAACACACTAATATAATAAAGGACCAATTCCTATGCTTAAGGACTTCTAAGTTGGAGAGTCTATTATATATAAGCTGGTATTGTTAAGATGACATCCTTCTTACATGTTTAACATGTTTCTTGCCATCAATTCTCCATACTTGAAGGCTTCTAAATTGAAGGACCTATTATATATAACTTAGTGATGTTAAGATGCAAGCCCTCCACCACCCTCTAGAGAAATTGGCGTGGACCCAAACTTCCATCCCAACAATAACAAATACAAATATTTGATATCTTAGTAATACATTTATCTTTATTACCAATATTAGAGTTTGAAATGAATTCAAGGATAATCTTCCCTTCCATCTTATCGGGAGATGATGGCAAAACTTATCAAAAGATTTGCCTATCCTCTAGTATCTTAAGACTCATGTTTTTTTCTTTAATCAAAGGACACATATTGAGATATCAAAAGAAAGGAAAGTCCTCGACAAGATTTGTAATCTCTTCTAATCATGCTTTGTGAGATAGAAAGAGGTGTCTTTAGATCAGAACCAAATTCTAAAATTAGATAATGGAGGTTAAAGCATCACAAAGATATTTCAAATGGAAACTAGAGCATAATTTACAAGTAATGCAAGACATTCTACATTGGTTATTAATATATAATCAACATTTTTAAAATGATTATTTTAATGTTAGGTTCATTAACATACCTTTTAGATGTTAGTTATTTTAATGATGAATGTTGTATGTGTTCACTTTGTGAATACTATAGTACATTTTAAATGAGTAAAACATTGAAATACAAATAAGTTTATACCTTCCAAAGGTACTATAAATACCAACATTAATTAGTTTAAGATAATCTTTACACATTAGTTTCCAAGTAAAACCAACATGTAAAACTTTACAGTCTCCAATAAAATCATAAATACAATAACTAGTCATTCCTTTAGATGTCATTACACATGAAATTGTCATCTAAAATAAAAAATGTTTGTTACAATTTCCTATAATATCATAAATATAAATATTAATTAGTTGTTGACATACCTTTCAATGTCGGTCTAGTGTACAATTGTCATCTAATTTTTCACAATGTTTATCTAAATGATGATTAATTAAAAATTGACATAATATTCGTATTCAATGTTAGTATAATATACAACTATCATCTTGAGTTTCACTATATGTTGGATTCCTCATCTCCTATTCGAAAATATGACTTTATAACATCAATTTATTATTCTAACTAAAATGGCAAGTTACATTTATTTATAAAAATGTTATTATGTTATTACATACATCAATTTTCATTTAATCAATGTAAATATGGTCACATTAAAGGGTAAATTTGTAATAGTGCATGTGTTATTGAAACATCCACTTAAATCTTGTTGTTGGTGACAAGGGAGCATTAGTTGACCATTTACTTTTGGATGAGATTTATGGCAAAGGTCTAGTTAAATGGTTGTTGTTCCAAGCCTAGCAGTCAATCATTCTACTAGGTTTCTATAGATTCTCCATTGTAAAATTTACTATTCATAGGGTTCTCATCTCTTATAATTTATTTATTACTTATTTTGTCCTTACTAAATCTCCAATACTCCATAAACGATCCTTATTCGCCCTATCTTCATCATTTAAATCCACTTTGTTTGTATTGAATTCATTATTCATTATAAATCTACAATTTCCTTATTTTTGAATAACAAAGTTCTTAGGTATTCAAAGATTGAGGTAGGATATTTACTCATCTCGTATAATAGGAGATTCAAAAAGTTGAACCTCCATCTTTTCAACCTTAATGATTAATTTTTTTGAAGATTTCATTGCAAGGTTTTCATTTCCTCTTCTAAGCTCAAGATGAGCTTACCTACTCACCAGAAGAAAGAAAGAATGCAAAGAGCTTTAAGATTAGCAGCAGGTTATGGATTCTTACCTCAGTTAGAAAAGGTATTTAGCTTTTTTTTAACTTCATCTTTTACAATTTGTTAAGGAGTCACGAGAGGAGAAAATGAAGAGGAAGGGAGAGTGTAGTGTTGAGAAATGGAGAAAATGAGAAGAATGGGCTAAAATTTAATCTTATAGGACTCAAGGGCATTTTGTTCATTTTCTTAAAACTTCTCTACACTTGCTTATTTATTCCCTCACATTTGCAACCTTTAATTTCTTTGTATTTCGATTCCTTCCCTTTTCTATGTTCATTCTAAAATTTAAGGTTTAATTAAATCAATTATAACCATCATATTACTTTACTTACTTTAATTAATTTCTTTTACTTTCATAAATTTTGTAAGGACGTAACAAACCACTAGTGAGATGCGGAAAGCTACGTTTGTAGTTCCTAGAATTTTGTATTTTATTACCTTTGCACTTATATTGGATTTCGTTGATTTTTGCTAGAAAATTGGATTCCATTGATTTAAATTATATAAATAAAATATTCACATTTAATTTAATTTTATAAATTTCTTAAATTAAAAATTTGACTATGAATGCACATTTGATTTTAAAATATCCAATACAACATAGTGGGTTTGCTATTTGCTTTGTTAGAAAAAGCACTAGAATAATAATAAATATTTTCTAGATTAGTGACAAAATTAGTAATAAATTTATGAATAACGTACGTTACAAATTTTGCAAAAGGCCTCCAATTTAGTGATGGATTAAAAATTAGCAGTGGCTTAATCCGTTACTAAATTCAGATTTAACAACAGAATTTCTGTGTCAATAACATATGACTTCACAATGGACAAAGGTGTCCCTAGTTCATTTTTTCATTCGTTTTTGTTCGTCCTGAAGTTGAATTTTGTTTTAAGTGGAAGCACATATTATGTTAAGACGTGGTTTAAAAAAAATTAAAAACTTCTTAATCTTAATGCATATCAAGGTATAACCTTAAAAACTTGCTCGCATGTACAAAAACTTAATGCATATCAAAGTTTTTACTTTTATCACAAAAAAAAATGCTTTTGTTTTTTTGTAACATGATCCCAACAACAATTTAAATTTATATTTATATTAAGCTATCATCAGCCGTAGATTTGTTCACTTAATTTTGCAATCTTTTACTCTTATAATGTAATACATAAATTCTCTTATTATTTATATGTAATATAAAATAGGGCATAATTAGGAACTTGATCATTCCCTATGTAATACTAAGGTCACATGGAATGATACATGGTTTTATTCTATACATTGCTTACAATAATCTTCAATTATAGGGTTTTGTATTTATCAGCTCATCCATTTTGACGCAAACACATTTGCCATTCACACATTTTGGTGTAAATGCACAGTTTGGAATTATAAACTCGCATTCCTTATCAATGGTACAAATAGGTAAGGTCCTGTAGGTCCCACTGCGAGCTTCTGTTTCTATCTGCCAATCTGCAACATTAAATTGATCGACTCAAATTATACCATAATTTGAAATAACGGTCTAAAACCTTTGACGATTCCAGAGTCCAAACATTAGAGGAGCCAGTTTTAATTCGTAAGAGATAAAAAAGATTATATTACAAAATTATTTTCAATGATACAGTAAAAAAATTGTCAGAAACAAAAGATATATACAAGACTATAGTGAAAGGTTTACAATTATAAAAATATGTTAAAAATATATTAAAATTACTAAATCCTGTGATTTTATCTTAATTAATTATTCTAAAAAATACGTATTAATTTAAGTACGATTATTATAATAACTTTTTAATTGTAAAAAAGTAAAGGAAAGGATAGCTCATTGGTTTTATAATAGTCAAATTTTTTAAAAAAAACAAAGTTGTAAACCAAATAGTGTAACAATTAAATTTATTTATTTATGTATAATAATAACAGATGAAAATTACCAAATCACTAATTTAAAAATCTATTAAATATTAAATTAGTTTTGGAATATCTTTTTACATCAACTTAATATAGTACGGATCAATGAATCATAAACTTCTCCTAATAAAAGTGGCTCCAAGATAGAATTGGTACTAATTTGATATCTATCAAAAATTTCAAGTAGTGATTTAACGATTTCCTCCCATTACAATATCTATAACATAATCACAATTGTAACTTAGAATTATGACCACATATATATAATATATAAGAAAAACCTATGAAAGAGAGCTTACGGGATGTGACAACGAGGAGGCAAAGCACAAAAACGAATCTGAATGTAAGCTTTTCCATTTTTTAGAATGTCTGAGAGCTAACCAGATTATAAATCGTTTTTGCAATATGGCCTATATTATGATCTAACTTCAACTTAAATAGGCCAAGCCATCTCTTAGAGATGTTAGTCATTGATGCTGCATCTTATACGTTACTCACTCTATTTCTTTTTACATTTTACAATTAATTAATTTTATAAATATTAAAAAATTAATTTTATTTATTTATTTTTAGTGAAATTTTCAATAATATCATTTATGGACAAAGTTCAAGACAATTGAAAATAGAAAGAGAAATATAATGAAATAAATGTAATTGGATAAAAAATGTGGAATAATAAAATATTTATTAAAAAAAGGATAAATTGGAAAAAATTTAGTGCTTCATTGGAATTTTAAGACAACAAATAAAAAAAATAATTTTTTTTAAAATTTAACAAATTAAAAAGAACAGATGGAGAGAGATTTTATTAATATGGCTGGCTGGTTCTCATGTGCATTTTTTTTTTGTGATAGTAGGAGTGGTTAAATCACTAGACGCACACATGTAATAAGTAGGGTTCGAACTTGAATGCAACAGAAGGCAAAGCTTTCAAGGGATATCGAATGTCACTTGAATCAAATCAAAGACTCTCGGTCTCGTGCATTTTTCTCTTCAAATGGTTACACTTTTGACGGTAAAAAAAAGGTACAAATTTAAGTCTTGCCTTGAAACTTTTACTGTTGACACAATTTCATAATGTAAAATTAATTCCACAATGAAAAAAAGGGAAAATTTTAATTAGCCAGATTGTGCGTTTTTCTTTGAAACTGTGTATTGAAAGATGCACAATTCCTTAGGTGCATTTTTTCTTCAAATAGTTATCAATTTTGACCGTAAAAAACGTTACAAATTTAAGTCTTGCGTTGAAACATTTACTCTTCTGACACAATTATATAATGTAAAATTAAAGTTTTTGAGCATTGAAAATAGATAGATTCATAATTAGATGCGTTAGGATGGAAGCATTCATAAATTTTGCCACCCCTAATTATAACTACCTCGTTCATCAGCTTATTTTTTTCTTCTTTTTTTTTCATAATAAGGTTCCGAAAAATTGAAAGAAATTTCTATCTTGTTGAATTCATAAATAATATAGCTTATGTAGAAGAATTTTGACTTTTTTTTTCTACGGTGCCCTTCACGGTTTTATAATTTTATTCACAATTTTAATTTAAAAAGATAATTTAATTTAAAGGTGAGTCTGCACTTTAACTCAATAATTACAATAATTTCAAATACTTAATGAAATCTAGTGTCCACAATAAAAATAATATAAAATGCCATAAATTAAATCAAACACTTACAAATTTTGTATTAAATTTCGGTGCTAATTTTTTTAGTGCTATCAAACATATCGTAGTATTTATTCGAAACTTCCTATTAAAATCAAATGTCTACATAAGTCCTCTGCAATTAAAATATTTCCATTTTGCTTTCAATAACAGTAGTAGATGTAGGTGACCTCACTCACAAGTATGCCGTCTATTGTAGGTGACTTGACTCATATAGGTGCAACTGTGATTAATTTAAATTCATATATTTATTATTGTTTAAATTTATCTATATTCATTCATATTAAATTCTAGATAAATGTAATTGTATTATTGTTGGCTTTATTATAAAATGATCATATTAAATCAACTACGGATAACTATTCACTTATTCATAATTATGTTTCGCATCTTCTTAAGATAAAAAAAAAAAGGATAAGCTTAGCAACTTCTGAAAAAAATACAAAAAATACTTTATTTAGAACTTTAATTTTTGCTTGGATACTTATTATTTGACGGCCTTTCAAAAGTCAATTAGTATTGATTTACATAAGGGGGGCGTTGTTGCGATGCAACAGCAGATGATCCTTCTCTTGCTCCATATCTCATCGTTATGAATAAAATATTCACTTATTTCATACTTCATATTCGAGGACAAAATTCACTCCATTCTTGTATCTCATGGGATAACTGAGTTTTATGGGGATTTGTGGAGATTGACCAAAAAAAGCAGAAATTAAGAAAATATAATTCTTAAAATTAACAATTACAAATTTATACATAATTACTAGGTAATCTCAAATACTAATAAATAAGAAAGAAAGGAAAAGAAGTCTAGATTAAAATATTACAAATCAAACATAATTAATAGAATGTTATATTATAGGTCTAAAATCATATCTAATTAATATAAATAATTCGAAATTAAAAAGACATTGATATATAGCCAACAAAATATTATTACTTTCTACTTTCTACTTTCATAATCTCAAGTGAAATCTTAATATATTTTTAATTTTTTAAATAATTAAATTATTAAAGTAACTACAAAATTATACATATATAAGATAAAAATATAACAACTTTATAATAGAAGGGCTCCATGGGATAAGACAAGGCATTATTGTTCCATCCCTATCATTTTATTTAAGATAAAAACTTACTCCATGCTTGAACTTATGAGGCAAAAATCATATCATCTTCATGTTCGATTGGAACAATTCTTGCAAGGCATCATAAATTTTAAGCATTTTACCATCTTCAAATTTACACAATATGTTCAATTTTGATTTTTTCTATTTAAATATTATTGACACATTATTAGTTCCTATAGATTCTCAAGATTTTTTTTGTACAAGCAATTATTTCTTTAAATCAACATATAAACAAAGTATAACTAATTAAGATAAAAAAAATAAGAGCTAAATAATAATTTACTTAGAATCCTCTTGGCTTTCTTGATGATGATGATGATGATAATAATAATTCCAATTGAATCATGTGAGAAGATAATATTAATCTATAGATAAAATAGAATTAAAAATTACTTGATAATTCCATTTGTGATGTATGATGTATATGAATCTCCTAATGTATCATGATTAGATTTGATCACAAATTCTGATAAGAATCATTGCTTCTATCAATTCTAGTTATGTATTTTGCTTTGTAGAGAAATTTTGTCACCGATAGAAAGTGATTAGAGCTAAACTTTGGATTTAGGAGTAGCAACCCTTATTTATATCATAACATTTAATAGGTTTATCCATCACTAAAAACCACCCATTACCATATTAATTAGTTAGATTGTCAATAGGCCCAAGCTAGATAGTCACTTTAATATTGAGTTAGACTTTTTATATTTTATTTTTATCATTCAATTAATAGATCCAAAATAAAAAATCTAACAATATCCCACTTAGACCATATAATTCAATAATAGTAGCCACTATAATAAGATATAGAAGTAAATTGACATTTTTACACCTATTGGTCTAAATTGAGATTATAAGTGTCTAGCAATATAAAATAGACTATCCGATAGGGATATCAATGAAATACATATTAGACATTCATACTTTGTTGACTATATACAATATCTGATAAGGATATACATAATAATATTATGCTTAATAAGATTTACATAACAAATTGTGACAACATATGTAAATCCTTACACATTGAGTCAAAGCATCTACCTAAAATGCTAAATTAGAATCATAATTCTCAATACAATATTGAGATAGGGCCTAAGCATCTTTATAAATATGCCATAACAAAAATGTCACAATATATGGCAAACCATGAATATTTCATTCAATATATCTTGAGAAAAAATAATTTACATCATAGTACTTCCACTAATCCTCTATTGATTATATGATCATCATAAATTCCTATCACTAAGCCTTTGGTCAATAGATCCATGAGCATATGATCTATGGAAATATATTCAACACATGTGATATGCTTGTGTATCTTCTATTGCATAAACTAGTACTTTATATCAAAATACTTTGTACATGCAAAAACTTTTGTTATTATGATAGAGGTTCACAATAGTAGTATTGTTGCAATGGATAATCTAAGGTCTAGAGATGTTCTTAATAATCCTAAAACTAGCTATAAAATTTCTTAAATATATAGCAATGCAAGTAGATTCATAACACGTAACATACTCTATTTTTATAGTGGAAGTTGTTATTAAAGACTATTTAACATTTTTCCACAACATACCTCTTCCTTCCATCACAAAGAAATATCTAGATGTTAATTTGTGATCATCTAGACAACTAGCAAAATCTGAATTCGAGTAGCCTATAATTATAAGATCTCCCAATCTCTTATAAGTCAAAAAATAAGCTTTTATACCCTGTAGTACCTCATGACTTTTTTTGTAATAGCCTAATGTCACTAACTAAGATTACTTAAGTATCTCCCTTATACACAAATAGCATAAGTTATGTCAAGATGTGTCCATACTTGAGCATACATCAAGCTACTAGCCAATAGTGCATATGTAACATATTTCATTTTTTCTATTTCAACATCATTTTGAGGATAGTAAAACTTGGAGAAAATTTCCCCTTTTGAAATAGGTATGGAAACTTAAAAGCATGTTAAAATGTTAAATCTTTTTAGTATTTTCTTGATGTATGTTTGCTCAAACAAACAAAGCAAACTCCAAGATCTGTCATGGTAGATCTTTATCCTTAAAATATAAAAGGCATTTCAAGGATCCTTCATATAAAAATGTTTAGATAACATTTATTTTGTCTCAGTGCGCAAGTTCACATCATTACTTGCAAGGAGAATGTTGTCCACATATAGTACCAGAATAATAATATTGCCCACACTCATTAGCATATAAATACACTAACCCATTATATTTTCCTTCAACCTAAAGGAAGTTACTATCTTAACAAACTTAAGGTACCATTGTTTAAAAGCTTGTTTTAAGCCATATATGCACTTTTAAAGTTAACACATAAGATGCTTTTTTCCCTTCTTTTGGAAATCATCTAGTTATTTTTTATAAACAATTTCTAATTGATCACTATTTAGAAAGGCCATCTTTACATCCATTTGATGTATCTCTAACTCAAAGTAAGCCACCAATGCCATGATAACTTGAGATAAGTCTTTAACTAAAACTAGTGAAAAAGTTTCCATATAATCTGTCTTCCTTCTAGGTGTAGCATTTAGCTACCAATCTAGCCTTGTACCTCTTGATTTTACCTTGAGCATTCCTTTTGGTCTTGAAAACCTATTCATATTTGAATAAGTTACAATACGTAGAAAGCTCTACTAGATCCCACACTTGATTCTTATGCATTGAAGCTAGTTCATCCTCAATAGCACTTATCCAATTAGAATAGTTTGAACTAGATATAGCTTGAGAAAAGGTTATAGGATTAGTATCATCATTAATGTCATATTCATACTTCTACAAATATACAAGGAAATCACTAGGAATTGCTAATCAATAAACTTTATGAGATCTCATCAATGGAATTTCCTTATTTATCTTATTTGGTTTGACATCTTTTGCCATTAGCTATACTAGATTAGTTACTGGAATAACAAAAGATGAATTTTCTAATTTGGTACTAGTGGAACAATTATTTAGTCTTTAGTGAAATTCATAATGCATGGTACTTGGCTCTCACTATCCAATTCATTATTAAAGAAGATTGTCTAATCAAATTCAATTACTTTGGTCATATGAATCAAATAGTAAAATCTATTTCACTTAAGCTATTGTAGTATTCAATGAGGTATTCACTAATAGTTTTCAACTTAAGTTTTTTTATGGATGAAATGTAAGGCTTTACTTTAGCTTTACAATCCTAAATTTGAAAATGCCTTTAACTAAGTTTCTTATTGTACAACAATTTGTAAGGAGTTTTAGGAACTAACTTATTAGGAATTTGATTTAGATTATTTGTTGATGTTTTCAGTGAATCACCCCATAAGAATTCTAGTACTGAAGTATGGGCTAACATGCATCTCATCATGTTCATAAGAGTTTGATTTCTCCTTTTTATGATTTTATTTTGCTTTGGCATTCTAGGCATGGTGTAACCTACTTGAACCCACATTCTTGTGGGTATAGCATAAAAGGGCTAGGGCCTTTTCCCGTTTCATCATACCTACCATAATACTCATCACCTCTATTAGAATTAATACATTTTATTTGTTTCTTTATTTTCAATTTAATTGCTATCTTAAATAATTTGAAAGCTTTCAATGATTCTGACTTCTCACTGAGCAGCTTTTCCTAACTAAATTTAGAGTAATCATCAATGAATGTGATGAAGTATTTATAGCCTCACATAGCACTAGGTGTTATAGACCTACCAATGTTAGTGTGGATCTATTCTAAAACATTCTCCTTTTTGATTTTTTTACCTTGTCTAGCTTTAGCTATAAGTTTATCCTTTATGCAGTCTACACTGTTCCAAAATTCGAGAAGTCCAAATCATGAAGTAATTACATTTTACAAGTATTTGAATTCTTTCTTGAGAAATGTGTCCTAATTGTTTATGCCACAACATTGAGGACCTTTCATCAACTTGACACCTTTTCTTACCAATAAATTTATTAAGTTAACAAAATTAGAATTTAATCAATTCCATATAAACCATCACACACAAATCCAATACCTATAATAGAGGATTTATAAAGTAATTCAACTTTTCATTTGCAAAATAACATGAATATCCAATAAAATCTAAAGTAACAATTGAAATTAAACTCCTTCTCATGGAAGGTATGTAAACTACATTATTTAGTTACAATTTATGTCCAGACTTTAGCTTTAATTTTGCTAATCCTATATGCTTCATTTCAACTTTATCTCTATTTTTGAATCTCACAATCAACTCTCATTTACTTAGCTTTCTTAAATTTATCAGTGCATAAAAACAATTAGTGACATGAATAGTCCTAACTAGCAAGAGTTTAATGGCGCGTATATCTGATTCAAAATAGATTAGAGTTAGATGGGTACCTTTCTTTTTTTTTTCTAAACCCATTTTTTATATTTGAAGTAATGTATTTTTTTTGCCTATACTTCTTCCAAAATTGACAATTACCCTTGAATTGAGCCTTATTGGGTTTATAACACTGTTGTCCACTAGATTCACTTTTCACCTTTCTAATTAGCCTTTACACCATGAAATGAATTTGTGCCATGTGAGGTATAGTTTACTATTTGAGCCTTACCCTTCTTTATGTCTTTCTGAGCATGTGTAACAATTGAAATGAACTCGATGATGATCTATTCTATTTTTTGAGTATTATAAGATGTCTTTAGAATGTGAAATTTAGAAGGGAGAGACTCTAGCACACACCAAGTTAAATAACTATGCCCTAAATTGGCTTGTATCATTTTTAACTTGTTGTAATAATTAACCAATCCTAGACTGTACTTTTTCACCCCATTGAGACCATCGTATAGAAATTTCCCAAGCAACAAAAGATACTATCCTTTCTTAATCTTATCAAACTTATATTTTTTTGCTACAAAATCTAAGAACATTTTCATATCAGTCTTTTTGCGAGTATTCTCTCTTATAGTCTTATCCATCATGTATTTCATTATTATTAAACATACTCTATTAGAAATGGGTCTACTTTTCATAATAATTTCTTTAAGCTACTATAGTTTCAACATTAATCTAAAACTCTATCTTTCTAATTACTAGATCAAGATTAGAGACTATAAGATACAACTTTAATGATTCAACTTAGTCTTTATGATTCGTCTCATTAAGTATCTTAATTGTATTTAATTGCATAGATAGAGGAGTTAAGGAAATAAATTTAAAACATTAATACATATTTAACCTAAATCATGCTAGAGATTTCCCTCAACAAAATAAGCAATTGAATTCAATATTACACTATAAGGCCTAATATTAATAGGGCATTAAAGGCCCTATAATATAATATAAGGATTAATAAAAACTAACACTGATATAGTGATAAGAATTTTATTAATACAATATTAATTCATGTACTTATGTTATTATCAACAAATCATATTAATAATATTATACCAATAAGGTATTAAAATGTCATTATTATGATACTCTCCTTAGTCTATCTATTACTTTATTAAAAGAACAAAATTTTATGCAATTGGACCAATAATGACAAGCCTGTAATTACACAAAATTTTATGGTATAACACAAGCTCAAATAATTTCCTTAAAATTATTTTCCTATATATATTTATACATGGAAAAATGATTAATAGACTAAAAAATGTTAAAAAAATTCATAAAAAGTAAATATGGAAGCTTAAAATGTAGGAATATTACAATAAAATTTTCAACCCAAAATAAAATTAATTGTTCACTTATATTAAATGGGTAAAAATTAACTAAAATATTTTTTATTCTAGACAAATATGAAAAATGCCTAAAAAAATCCAATTTGGTGAATGGAGTTTAGAACTATTTTCACTACTGGTGAACAGCATTGACATGGTAGTGCGTGGTGTGCACATGCCAGCACCACATGTGGGTGTAGCTAGTGCAATATTATGGAGCTTCTTCCTTAGGAAACCGAGTCTACAACCATGGTCAGGAATCCTAAATGCAAACCTATATGACTTAGTACCCAAAAATGCTAAATTTTCATTTTTTAATGTGCTTTTCACACATAATACTACTTTAATGCATTTTGATAAGTTTGATGCAAACTTTTCCCAAAAAAAAAATGCATTTAAAATCAATTTACATGATTGAAAATTTTTTAGAAATACAACCATGGAAAAGGCTTCCTTTCAAAACTTGAATTTAAATACTTATAAATGCTAGATCATATTTTCCTTAAATTATAATACATTAAAAATGGAATTAAGTCAACAAATTGATAGCCAAAACTTAAAATTCAAATTTTATTAGAATTATTGAAAAAATTTTCCAAAAAAAAATATTAGAATACCATGAAAGGTTGTTGAATAAAAGCCAATTTTTTGGAAACAAGATTCAAACACTTTTTGGAAAATATCTTGATAGACAATGTGACATTACGCGTTTTGAAAAAAAATTGGGAATTTTTTTTTGAAAAATAGAACTAGCCTTTTGATTTTCTTTTAATTTAATTTCTAGCTTTTACATGAAAATTACACCTAAATATTACACAATTCTAGTATTTTTGTAATAAAATTCACACTAGACTAGAGCATACATATATATTTATCATATTGTCAATAAAATTCATGCTAATAAAATATATTAATATTCAAGCAAAAATTACAAAATGTAAATTATGAAAATATATAAAATTCATCAAAAAAATATATAAAATATATGGATGAATCACATGCAAAATTTTTCACATATACAATTTGTGTATTATTCATGATGAACAAAATAAACACATATATAACAGCAAAATAAATAACATGAAGGGTTATGATATATTTTGATATTCGTAGCAATTTTCATTCAAGAAAAATAAATAAAAAATATAAAATTATTCAAAAGACAAAGTTATATTCTTAACTCCACTATATTCAATCCACATGATTCATTGGCTTTAATACCTATTGATAAAATAATTTTAATAACAATAATCATGATTGAATTATATGAAAAAATAATATCAATACGTAGATGAAATAAAATTAGGAATTATCTGATGATTTCATTTGTGATGTACAATGTATATAAATCTCTTAATGTATCATAATTTACTCACGATCAAATTTCATCACAAATTCTAATAAGAATTACTATTCCTATTAATTGATAAAATAATTTTAATAATAATAATCTCAATTATATTATGTGAAAAGATAATATAAATATGTAAAATGAAATAAAATCAAGATTTACTTGATAATTCCATTTGTGATGTATATGTTGGTGTGTGTCCTAGAACCAATCATATAAGATGATTGAAGTTATACACAATGTATTATATTTTATTTTAGGTAATTTAATTATTATATTTTATTTTTATTATTATTATGCGCAATTTATAACTTAATATAATAATTATCCTTGGAATAGCTTTGCTATTCCTAAAATGCCCTTAGTCAAGTATTATTACGAAAAGGATAGTAATAATACATCGAGACTAGCATGTATAGTAACTGATGATTACGAATCATGGATATGTGATATCAAGTCAATATATGAGTACATTGCTAGTGAACAATGTACTGGACTGACCCACTATGAGAATATTGCATGGATAAACGTGTCATAAGTTATTCTCATATGATCACAAATACACATAAACCTTTGACTTGAAGTTACTACGGTTCCCTACATGAGGAATTACTCACTTTAATATTGTCCTATGTCACCTTTAATCAGGATGACAAGTAGGGCATTAATTGGGTGTGTCATGAATCGTGCAGAGGGAAGTGAGTGATGTAGATGCGATTTTGTTACTCTTGTATAAAAGAGAAATATCCTTGGGCCCGTTGATTGAGTGAGACTTAGAAATGCATGGTCATGCTCAATTGGATTAATATATGATATTAATAATTTATTTTAAGTCTACTCAATATCAAAAAATATAAATTGAACATTGACGAGGATGACACATTCCATGTCTTCAGTTCAATTTGGATATTATTACAAAAGGGTTATGATGCAAAACGTTGATCATGTATTAGGTGGATGTCGAATCATAGACATTCTTACTACTTGAGTGGCAGTGATGTATTGCTAGATACCGCTTACTATCTATGACTCAATAAATGAGTCATTGTCAACGTAGTAAGAACCTATAGGGTCACACAAAAGGAGGAGGAATAAGACAATAATTAATTGGACTTTAATTATATTAATATCCAATTAATTGGACTTATTTTCGTGCATATATATATTATTATTAAGAATAATAATGTGTTATTCACGTAATATATATATATATATATATATATATTATGTGATATTATTTGATATTAAAGTAATATTAAATAATTACATTATCAGATATTAGATAAATATATTATGAGATAATCTTATTTTGAAGTTTGATAACTATATGCAATTATCTAATATTAAGATATTTATATTATGAGATAATATTATGTAATATTAGACAATTAATAGATAAGTCCTATCTTTCCTTATTATTTTTAGGATAAGGATCAAATGAGTTGTTAAGTATGATTAAGATTTTGGAAGCATTATCCTAGTAGGACTAAGATTGTGGCTTGTCTAAGTTCTATAAAAAGGAACTTGAGGGCAGCACATTATGCACACATTCATAAACTTCCTAAAACCCTAAATCACTCAGAAAATATCGAATCCTAATTCCTAGAGAGAGAAACGCATCCTAGCAGATTCGTGGAGGGTGAGAGATCGTTGTTCACTTTGTGTGGATACCGTAGAGACGCTGTACCTTCCGACCGGTGTTTGATTCATCCACTCTCAAGTTTTGATTAGTAGAAACATGAGTGCTCAATAGGTAAACTCTAATCATTAATTTATACTTTTTGCATGGATCCTAGGTAGAATTTGGATTAAAATTTTTGAAATTCTGCTGTATGTAATAATCCGAATTCACAACACAAAGATGTTTGAAATGGATAGTAGAACATAATTTATAAATAATATAGAAAACTATATGTCAATTATTAATATATGACCTATGTCTTGAAAGTGAATTTTTTTTTTCAAGTTAAGTTATTAACATACCTTTAGATGTTGATTGTTTTAACAATCAATGTTGTAAGTGTTCATCTTATGAATACTATAATATGTTTTAAATGAGCCCATCATTGAATTACAAATAAGCTTTACTATTTCCAATAACACCATAAATATAAACATTAATTGACCATTGAAATACAAATAAGCTTTGATGTTTCCAATAACACTATAAGTATGAACATTACTTAGATTAAGCTAACACTTACATGTCAGTTTCCAAGATAAATCAATGCCTAAAACTTTATGGTTTCCAATAAAATAATAAATATAAATATTAATTTCCTATTGACATTCCTTTAAGCATCAATTTAATGTATAACCAACATCTAATATTTCATATGATATTTATTTAGATGATAATTAATTACAAATTGACATGGTAATTCATATCTAATGTAGGTTTAATGTACAACTATCAACTTATGTTTGTCTATGTCACACCCCCTATATCCTTTAAGAAAATAGGGTTTTATAATATTAGCTTATTAATATAATTGATATGGTAAGTTGAATTTATTTGGAAAAATGTCATGGCATCATTATATACATCAATTTTTGCTGTAACTAACATATATAAGATGATGTTAAAGGGCAAATTTATAGTAGTATTATGATCAACTTCTCTCTACTTTCTTTAATGTAAGCATTAAAATTTTCTATTATGTTGTTTAATAACATATTGGACTTCACATTTAAGTTATATGCATAACTACGAGGATAATAATTTTAAATATATTCCACTTAAAAAGCCCAAAAGCAATGAAATGTAAAATAAAACATCACCAACACAAACACATTCCAATATATACCATGTAAGATTTCTTATTGAACATGAAATATTAAGTTTTGGTAGTAGAAAAATCTTGATTAACACAATAACCAGTCTTATTAGATAAATTAGAAGCAATATGTAGTAAAGTGCAAGCTATTGATAATACATTAGGCTTAGTCAAAAAGTAGAATATGACTAATGTAAGTTGTGGTTATAAATGACTACCAATTTTTAGTGGTTATTTTATAAATTAAAGATTGTATTAAATTCCATTCAAATAGGAAAGAATGTAGTATATTTGAAGAAAATCACACAAGGAGATAAACATTTACTTACACTAAAGTCTTGAGTCAAATTGCTAGAAATTCATGAGCTTTCTTAAAAATGGAGTAAATTTTATCCATACAATGTTTGTGTTCACTCTTTCTCTAAGCTTTAGTTACATTCCATATAAAGTCCTTCAAAGTCCTTCCTATATGACATTGCTTCTTAAAATTTGCATGCAAATGCCTTACATGAGTCTGTCTTTAGCATTACGACTTTGAAGACCTTTCTCAACACCTACATCAAAACTATTTCTATTAGGAAAAAAATGATAGCTTAAAAAAATTATAGATTTAACATAGAATAAATCAAAACATTATACCTTTTGTTAATCAAACATAAAAATCTATCCCATTTCTACCATAGTGCCAATGTCATCTTGCAATAATGTGAGAAACCACCTCTAAGTCCCTTTATTTTTTATTTTTCATAATAGCAAAAGTTATAAGAATTAGGTTTTCATTTCCATCCTTTTCAACTACACATAACACTTGGCCCTCAAATGTTCCTTTCAAATGACATACAACAACTCAAATCGCCTTTCCATAACCACCTAGAAATCTCCTTTTGCATGTATTTAAACACATGTAAAATCCTTGAAAGGTTCTTCCTTCACTATTAATTTTCATAGCTGTACCTATATTACTTTCACTAATAATAGTCTAATATTTCCATATCTTGGCACACTATTTTTTATCATCTACATAAATCATCTTTATCACTACCCTTTTGACTTTATATGCCTTATACAATGATATTTGAAATACATATTTTTCCATAATAGACTATCTCTAGAATATTCAAGATACTTCTTTGCCAACTAATTACTGGTAACTTTATTACAATTCTCATGATAGTACATTCATGTTTATTATAGAATTTCTTGATTTGGAAGCATTCATCATCTTGATCCCATGTAACATGGATCTTCCAATCATCTTTCTCTATGCAATATGCAATAATTCTAACATTTTAATTATGTGAGACTATCACATTAAATCCTTTCTTAATGGTTTACAAGTATAATGCCATTTCAAATGTTTTAAGCTAAATCAAAGTTCATGTTTACTCTCTAATAGGCATCCTTAAGCATGTCAGTATTCTTAGTAAATTACACATTTAACCTTTTTTTTTCTTCTCACATCTTTATTGTTTAAGTTACTACCACTATTAAGACTTCTGAGGTTATCATTGTCTATATCATTTGAATGAAACCCCTTATCTCCAACAATTTCAAGTTTAGGCTTACCTATAGTAGCTCGATTTAAAGGTCTTTTCCTTGAGTTTTAACCTATTCATTAGCATTCTTAAGCAAATTAGGGTCCTTAATATCCTTAAACAAGTCTTCACCCTTATCTTCTAAGCTACTCTTAAGATTAGATAATTTAATATCAAATAATTATTCATTACTACCAAAGTTATCTACATATCAATTCATTAAGAAATCTAGGTCATCATCATTAGTATTTATTTTAGAGGGCAATGGAATTAAATCGTTATATTTTACATCGAGTGGGGTTGGGGAATAGAGTTTTCATTATTTATCTAAAAAGGCATTAAGGGAATGGGATTTTCATTGTTTACTGCAATATGGACTAAGGTTATCATCTATGAGATTAGGATAAGCTTTATTTTGGGATTTAAGGCTTGTAAAGATTAGTTTTATACCTAAATCATTGCTTAAGGATTTATTAATACCATGCTTAATATAAATTTCTAACATCCTATAACCTTCCTTACACCATTTTCTTCCCAATTATTCTCACATCTATGTCCCATTTTCTTCCTAATTATTTTCACATCTATGTCATTTTCAATCTTCATTAGATCTATATCAGAACCTTGCTCTTGAAATTTATACTAAAATAAAACAACATTTTTGTAACATGTTTTTTCATCCACATTCACAAGTTCAATAAATGACATTGTATCAATGTCAATTGTGTACCACCTTATTACCTTTATTTATTCTTAGTGCTTTAACAAAAGCCCAAGATAGATTTCCTAGTTAAAAGACTAAGATAAATTTCTTGGCACAACATAAGAATAATCCTTCAACAAAGATTGAAGAATTCACTCAACAACCAAATAGATCCAAATATATATCTCTGAGTACACTCATCTAAATGACAAATAAAAATATCAAAGGTGTGTTAAGAGTAAAGGCTAAAGTACAAAGCACATTTCATTTGATTACCATCTGTTGCATATGAAATGATTTATCAATTAGCACAAGTATACACTATCGTAAAGAAGTAATAAAGTCATAAGTTGAGTATCATTCCTATGAGGATTGTTTCACTAAGTACCAAAATGAATAACCTTAACCCTATTTGGCAAATTGATTAGTTGGAAATAAAGTAACTAAATAAAGATTTATGCAAAAGTATTTAAAATAAATATGAATGCAATTGGAATAAAAATAAATATAAATAAAAGCCCTAGGGATCAAACTTCACTTAACAATTTTAGATTGAATCATTTATCTACTCTAATCCAATTTTAACTCTCTTAATTAATAGTCGAGTTTTCCTAAATTAATTACTACCTAAATTAATTACTAGCCTCTTCTAAGGTCAAGTAATTCTATCATTAATTACTAATTCACTATATTCCTATGTGAATTAAAATAACTAATCATGCATTAAGATTTATGGAACTCATTAAGACTACACAAACCATATGAATATATTCCTATTTTATATATAGTCTATAGTTTTAATTATAGGGTCCACACACATGTATCTCCTTCTGGTCTCAACATGTATATTGAGTTCATTCAAATGGTGGCCAATCAATTGAAAGCATTATGAATAATAATTAAAAATCAATCAAGGAGAAGAAAATTGAAATTAGTTTCAATAGATTAGAATTCAATCCATCATTGTAAGCTACGTCATCACCCTAGGAGAATAAAGATTTAAAACATAATGAAATTAAAAAAAAACTCAAAATAAAATATAAACATCATAACATTCATGTTTAAAATATAAATATATAATTAAAAATGCATGAAAATACATTTTCTAGTCATCCATGTAGGAGATAAAACCATCCATATAGAAGGACTGCTTAGCCTTCTATATAGGAGGCATATAAGAAGAACTAAAAATGCATGAACTACACTACTCTAAGATCCTCCTTAATGATCTCTACTTCTTGCCATTTATAGGTGAATGAGTCAGTTGGAAGTCATAAATCTTGACCATTAACTACTAATCTTAGTCTTTAGCTACCAGTCTTGGTTCTTATAGCAATCATTCTTTTGGATTTTTGGTAACTTTTGACCACAAAAATGGTAGATTCATATTTTCTAGTCAACATGAGAGTTGTAGGGCTGAATGTTAGCTTTGAAACACATTGAAGAAATCTCAGTTTTGATATTTATAGCTCTAGTTCTGGTCAAATTAGTGAGCAAAGGTCAGGTTTGGACAAAACCACCATTTAAGATTCTAAGTAAATTTTGAACTCTTTAAAGGCTGAACTAGATTTGCTTTCAACATGAAAGTTGAAGGGCTTTCTCTTAGATTTTTATCCATGTAAAGAACACCCTAATCCAATGTGCAGAGCTCTAGATATGGCTTAAAACCTGAAATAGGGTGAAAATGTAACATTATCCGAAATATCTAATTTTATTTCAAACTCAAGACCCATTCACAAAATGCAAATAAATTTATTAAATTGAGCTTAGATATCATCCAAAAGTGCATCATATAAGGGAAGCTAAATATGTAAATATTTTATGTGTGAAATTCTCCCACATTTAGCTTTTGGATGTTTTCGAATAAACACAAAATATAAGAATACTAATACTAATACTAATCCTCTCATGAGATCAAGAATGCAAAATCATAAGAAAATAGTTAAAGTATAAAGATATCATAGCATTCATGAATTAATAAATCTTAAGATTCAAAACCAAAAAGCGAATTGCAACTTTATATGAGAAGGAATGAACCAAGATGAGAAAAATTGCTGCAGTTCATCCTCTCTTAAGTGTTTACGAATAAGTGTTTCACTCAAATTCAACCTATCAAAGATTGCACTACCATAAGCTTGCATAAATTATTAATCTCCACTACCTAATTCATATGCACACTTCAAATCAAAAAGTCTTATTAAGGGTTGTAGTGAGGCGAAGGTAAAGGAAAGATAAAACAGGGATATAAATGGCTAAAGCAAAGAAAGAAATTGATAGAGCAATTAAAATAAGGGTAATCTCTAAATAATTTTATCTCAGCATAATAGCCTAAGATTTAAATTCAAGTGCACATCAATTTCTCTCTTTTCTTCCTATTTTTGATTTTTTTTAATTCTTTTCTTCTTTTTTTTTTGAAAGAAAACTCTTACAACTTTGAAATTAATAATACATATACCCCCACACTTTGTCAAGAACCCATTTTACAAAGATTCAAATGCTTTATTAATCCCTACAGTTAAGTAAAGACAATTAATGATTCATTAAATGATATGTTAATGAGCTAAAAACAAAGAAATGGTTAATCAAGCTCAAAGGGGCTTATCAATGGTAAAACTGCAAGGTTGGCTATTTGGTTCTAGCTAACATAGAAAAAAATGCCTTTATCATATTTAAGTATGCATGTGAATTGTAATCTTAACCAAATTTTATGTAAGTCCTAGAGTGACAACTTAATAGGTGAATATCACACACAAGAAATATAATACTAATTAAACAAGTAAGCTTTAAAGCTCATGGTTAAGGGCTTCCAACTCAATCCATCCAACTCAAAATTCGTTGCTAAACCTATCAATTCTAAAAAGCAAGAAAGTTGTTCAATTATGCTATGAAGTCTGAAAAGTACCTAATAAGCAATAAAACTATTTTTTTTTTTGTAAAAAGATAGATCAAAATGTAAATTTCTTTTAAATGATGCATATCAAGAGCAAAAAATAACTCTTTACTCAGCCATTCTTTTCATATATAATAAATCTCATGGTTTTACTAACAAAATATCCTAACAAAAGTTTTTTTTTTTACTTTTTTTCTCCCCCAACCTAATGTAGACATTATCCCTAATGTTTTCAGTAGATTAGTAAAAGTGTTTATTAAAAAGGAAATGCATAGGCAACTCACATATAAAAGAAATTTTAGGAGTAAAACCATAAGAGTAAAGAAAGTTACAATCAAAGAGTGGTGTCTGGCTCGTGCGTCGTACTACTGTTGGGAGATTGCCAATCTATCTTTTTAACTAATAGATCTGGTTTAGGTGATAACCTTGTAGGTGGTCAATCAATTGATTAGCAATTGAAGTAGACATTATAGCACGATGAGTCACTTGGGGTATGAATCCTTGTTCCATAGCATGATCTAAAAAAGATAGCAAACCATCATAAAAACCATTAACATTTAATAAACCTATTGACTTCTAATGAAAGTTCAAGTTAACCTGCAATGTTGAAAATTCTATCCAATGCTTCTAAACCACTAGGTAAAGCAATAAAGGCTTCAGCACTGTAAAGCATGTATCCTATACGTTCAAGCAAGCTTGAAACTTTAATGTTTTACCAATGGTGTATTTCTTATCATCCAAACCATTTACAAGGATACTTAGTATTTTACTTCCTCTAATATTGGCAGAAATTGTTGCACTTCCTTTTAAGCTCTAAAGTTCTCCTCCACACACAAAGTTAATCTTTTTAGTAGCTAATGCATGACCAAGATCATTCGCTGCTATAAAAAATTCTCCATTCTTTCTAACATAAGATTCACCAAAAACACAGATAGATTTAAATCTACATTTTGATGATTTTTTACCCTCTTCCTCTTCTTTACTCTCACTTTTAGACATTTTGCATGGTGTGGTTACCACAATGCATCTTTATAAAACAAGAAGAAAAACAAGGAGATCATGCAAATCAGACAATGTCAAAAGAAGTTTGAAAAATGTTATGAAAAACCGTCAAGTGCAATAATGGCATGAAGAAAATAAACAAGGCAGAATACAAATAAAGTCAAAAGGTAACTGAAAAGATAAAATAAAAAGAAGAAAAATGTAAAGAAAGTTAGAAACCAGTTGTAAAGATAAAAAATAAAGGAAAAGTAGAGCAGACAAGTATTAATATATACAGTAGTTGTGATTGTGGCTCACATCTTCCTCTAGTTTTTCATTTAGTAACAGCTTGAATGGCTTCTATGAGTCGATGATATGCTTCCCATCTAGTTTTCTTATAAACTAGCAAATAGGGTCTTTTATAGTTAGATTCCCAAGACTGTAGCATTTCTTTTTTGTGTTGAATAACTTCATTAAATCAAGAAGAACAACATGAACATCTTCACTAAGATGCATCTCAAGAGTCTGAATGATATTATCCAATGACTATTTACCCAATCAATCCTTTATGAATTGGATTTCGTCTTCTCAATTTATGGAAATCATTACTTTATTCCTATAGAGCTTGTTATAGTTCCCCTTCGCACACTTATGACAGACTCCCATTCTTTTAACTCTTCTCTTTTTAGAGTAAGAACTTCTTCCCATTCTTGGCATACATTTAACAAATAATTTATTAAACTCACCTATTGAACATACCTTAGCTTTAATAATTAAGCGTATATTCTCAGGATGACCTAAATGCTTAAATGCCTTCATTCTTTCAAGTCAAAAATTATAGATTTTCCTGAGCACATTTTGGGGAAGAGTAGGGAATCTAATTTTAAGCTTTGCAAGGGATTCCTCTATGATGAGAATGATGGAAGCTAAAATTATAAATGTTGTGTGATGTATGCTTGAGTGAGTCAGAAGAAAATGAATGAGTAGAGAAAGAAATCTTTAGTTGCCTCCCAAGTAGCCTCTTTTTTTTAACGTCTTTAACTAGACAAAGTCCTAACTTATTATTTTATTTATCTTCTTTTATTTATTTATTTTTTTAAACTTACCAGTAGGCTCCTCAAGCGCAATGATAGTCTTTATGGTATTAAATGCACTGTCATTGTATTCTTTTAATCTTTGCCCATTCATTTTGAATTTTCGTTCACCATCTTGAATCTCCATAGTTCTATATGGGCAAACTTGAACTACAGTAAAAGGTCCTGACCACTTTGATCTCAATTTTCCTGGAAAAAGTTTTAATTTTGAGTTATAGAGAAGTACTTTCTGTCTTAGTGTGAACTTCCTCCTTATAATTCTCCTATCATACCACATTTTTATCTTTTCCTTGTAAAGCTTAGCATTTTCATAAGCCCTCGACTTCAACGTTGGTGATTTTTCTACTGATGGAACAAGTTTTCTTGATTTCTTTCCTAGATCTTTAAAAGGTTCCTTGTTAAAAATTAGAGAATTTACCTCAAAGCAATTAATCTACTTTAAGATTTCAGGATTAGTAAACTTTGATGCATTAACCATCCTTATTGCTATGGCTTATTTGTGCAGGTTTCATGCATTACATCTTTCATATTGTTGGTCAGTGTGTCTACTCTGTAACAGGTATTATCTTCATATGGAAAAGCTTTAAAAATATTGAAAGATACTTGATTATCTTGAACCTGTAAAGCTAGTTTTCTTTTTTGCACATCAATTAAAGCTCGTCCAATTGCTAGAAATGGTCTCCCAAGAATAATAGGAATTTCTTAGTTTTCATGCATGTCAAGCACTATAAAATTCGCTGAAAAGATGAATTTATCAACTTTTACTAGCATATCTTCAAGGATTCCATGTGGATGCTTGATTTAAAGATCTGCTAGCTACAATGACACTATAGTTAGTTTCACTTCTCCCAACCCTAATTTCTTGTAGACGGATAATGACATTAAATTCACACTTGCATTGAGGTCACATAAAGTTTTTTTGAATCCACACTTTCTAATGGTGCAAGGTATATAAAAACTCCCAAGATCTTTTAGCTTTGGAGGTAATTTCTTTTGGAGGATTACACTGCATTCTTTAGTTAAGGCTACAGTTTCAAAATCCTCTAGTTTACATTTCTTTGATAATATCTCTTTCATAAATTTCACATAACTGGGCATTTAGGCTAAAGTTTTAGTAAATGGGATGTTGATATGCAACTTCTTAAACACCTCCAAAAACTTACTGAACTGCTTGTCTAGCTTAGCTTTTATTAATCTTTGTGAAAATGGAAATGGAGGAACATATGATGGAGGATTATCTAGAAAGATTATTCTTCTTGGAATCACTTCATCTTCTTTTTGAGCTTCTTCACCATCTTCTTCTCTCAATTTTTTCTTTTCTTCTTGTTTCTTTTCAAGCTTGTGCAACAGCTTACCACTTTTTAATGTAATATCATTTATGTGCTCCCTTGGGTTTTTTTCAATGTCACTTAGTAAAGTACTTGGTTGTTTGAAGTTCAGCATGCTTGCAATTTGATTCATTTATACCTCCAAATTTTTAATTGAAGCTACTTAACTTTGCAGGGCTACTTCATGGCTCTTAAATGTAGCATTTTTTTTGGCCATGAATTGGAAAGTATTCATGGTTAATTGAGTTAGTGCATCTTTTATGTTCATCTTTGGTTGTGGTGGTGGTTATTGAACTTGTTATTGATAGCTCTCTTGAGGTTTGAATTATTCTTCCACCTTAAATTAGAGTGATTTCTCCATCTTGGATTGTATGTGTTTGAGAAAGGATCATTTTGATGATTTTGATTCCCTACATAGTTTACTTGTTCAAGTTAAGAAGGCATGAATGGATTACCTTTTTGGCATTGTATGCTCACGTGAGGACTTTCACATAAATCACAAGCATCTATAGGAGTTTTGATTACTTTTGCTTGAACTGTTAGTGAACTTGTTTGGATATAGAGGCAACTTGAGAAGATAAAATGGTTAAGATGTATCACTTATGGACCCTAAGTGCTTTCTTTGAAGTGTTGCATTCAGAAGATTACTGGTAAGCATTTGCAGCTATCTCCTCCAACAGCTCAATAGCAGCTTCTATGCTTTTTCCTATTAAAGATCCACCAGCTACAATATCTACAAGTGTTCTGATAGTATTAGACAATCCATTGTAGATAGTTTGTATCTATAGCCAATCTGGTAGCCTATGATGAGGACATCTTTATAGCAGCTCTTTGTATCTTTCCTAGGCTTCATAGAAGCTTTCCATGTCATGCTGGCTGAATAAAGCAATCTCATTTCTCATCTTTGTAGTTTTAGCTAGAGGGAAGAATTTTGCTAGGAATTTTTATGCTAACATGTTCCATGTAGTGATGATCCCCATTGGTAAAGAGTGTAACCAGGTTTTAGCCTTATCCCTAAGTGAGAAAGGGAAGAGTCACAACCTTATGGCATCATTAGAAATGCCATAGTGTTTGAATGTATCATAAATTTCCAGAAAGCTAGCTATATATGCATTCGGATGTTCTATTAGAGAACCACCAAATTGATTTGCTTGAATCAATTGAATGATGGCTTGCTTGATTTCAAAGTTATTGACTGGTATAAGTGGTCTCCTAATCCCATAAATGGTATCCATGACTATTGGTGTGACATAGTCACGAAAGTGTCTGCTTTTTCTCTTAGTTTGCCATTGCTTCACTTTGATCTATAGTTAACTGCTTCTGTATCTCTTGATTTTTTTGACAAGTTTTCTTAATCTCAAAATCAAAAAGTAGCAGCTCAGTAACTCTCGATTTGGTTACACATTAGGGCAAACCTAAAAAGAGAAATGAAACACCAAAAAAAATGTAAAATCAAAATCAAAATTAGGATTAAGATTACTTGGTATTAATATTAATGATAACAATCCCTGGCAATGGTGCCAAAAACTTATTATGTGTGAAATGGTTTATTAATTAGCACAAATGTACACTGTTGTAAGTAAGTAATAAAGTGATAAGTTGAGTATCATTCCCACGAGGGTTGTTTCACTAAGTACCAAAATTAATAACCTTAATAATATTTGGCAAATCAATTACTTGGAAATGAAGTAACTAAATAAATATTTATCCAAAAGTATTTAAAATAAATATGAATGCAATTGGAGTAAAAATAAATATGAATAAAAGCCTTAGGGTTCAAACTTCACTTAACAATTTCGGATTGAATCATCTATCTTCTCTAACCTAATTTTAAATCCCTTAATTGATAGTCGAGTTTCCCTAAATTCATTACTAACCTTTTCCAAGGTCAAGTAATTCTATCATTAATTGGTAATTCACTATATTCTTATGTGAATTAAAATAACTAATCATGCATTAAGATTTATGGAACTCATTAAGACTACACAAACTATATGAATATATTCATGTTTCATATGTAGTCTATGGTTTTAATTATAGGGTCTACATACATGTATGCCCTTCCGGTCTCAATATGTATGTTGAGTTCATTCAAAAGGTGGCCAATCAATTTAAAGCATTAAGAATAATAATTAAAATTTAATCAAGGAGAAGAGAATTGAAATTAGTTTTAATAAATTAGAATTCAATCTGTCATTATTAAGTTATGTCATCACCCTAGAAGAATAAAGATTTAGAACATAATGAAATTAAAAATAAACTCAAAATAAAATAAAAACATCATAACATTCATGATTAAAACATAAAGATATAATTACAAATGCATGAAAATATAATTTTTAGTCATCCATGTAGGAGATAAAACCATCCATATAGGAGGACTACCTAGCCTTTTATATAGGAGGCATATAAGAAGAACAAAAAATGCATGAATTACACTACTCTATGTTAGGAATTCGGATTATCACATGCAGCGGAATTTTAATCTTTTGATCCGAATTCTACCTAAGATCCATGCAAAAAAGCATAAGTCAATGATTAGGGTTTTACCTATTGGGCACTCGTGTTTCTACTGATCAAAACTTGAGAGCGGATGAATCAAACGCCGACCGGAAGGTACAGCGTCTCTACGGTATCCACACGGAGTGAACAACGACCTCTCACCCTCCACGCGTCTGCTAGGATGCGTTTTTCTCTCTAAGAATTAGGATTGGATGTTTTTCTGAGTGATTTAGGGTTTATATGGAAGCTTAAAACGTGATTATTAAGTGCTGCCCTCAAGTCCCTTTTTATAGAACTTAGGCAAGCCATAATCCTAGTCCTACTAGGATAATGCTTCCAAAATCCTAATCACACTTAACAACTCATCTTATCCTTATCCTAGAGATAATGGGAAGAGATAAGACTTATCTATTAATTATCTAATATTAGATAATGATATTATCTCATAATATAAATATCTTAATATTAGATAATTGCATATAGTTATCAAATATCAAAATAATATTATCTCATAATATATTTATCTAATATCTGATAAGATAATTACTTGATATTACTTTAATATCAAATAATATCACATAATATATATATATATATATATATATATATATATATATAAAACGTGAATTTATTATTCTTAATAATATATATGCACGAAAATAAGTCCAATTAATTGGATATTAATATAATTAAAGTCCAATTAATTATTGTCTTATTCCTACTCCTTTTGTGTGACCCTGTAAGTTCTTACTACGTTGACAATGACTTATTATTGAGCCATAGACAGCGAGTGGTATCTAGCAATACATCACTGCCACTCAAGTAGTAAGAATGTCTGTGATTCGACATCCACCTAATACATTATCAACGTTTTCCATCATAACCCTTTTGTAATAATATCCAAATTGAACTGGAGGCATGGAATGTGTCATCCTCGTCAATGTTCAATTTATATTTCTTGATACTGAGTAGACTTAAAATAAATAATTAATATCACATATTAATTCAACTGAGCATGGCCATGCATTTCTAAGTCTCACTCAATCAAGGGGCCCAAGGATATTTCTCTTTTATACAAGAGTAACAAAATCCCATTTACATCACTCACTTCCCTCTGCATGATTTATGACACACCCAATCAATGCCCTACTTGTCACCTGATTAAAGGTGACATAAGACAATATTAAAGTGAGTAATTCCTCATGTAGGGAACCGTAGTGACTTCAGGTCAAAGGTTTATGCGTAGTTGTGATCATATGAGAATAACTTATGACACGTTTATCCATGCAATATTCTCATAGTGGGTCAGTCTAGTACATTGTTCACTAGCAATGTACTCATGTATTGACTTGATATCACATATCCATGATTCATAATCATCAGTCACTATACATGCTAGTCTCGATGTATTATTACTATCCTTTTTTCATAATAATACTTGACTAGGAGCATTTTAGGAATAGCAAAGCTATTCCAAGGATAATTATTATATTAAGTTATAAATTGCGCATAATAATAATAAAAAAACAAAATATAATAATTAAATTGCCTAAAATAAAATATAATACATTGTGTATAGCTCTAATCATCTTATATGATTGGTTCTAGGACACACACCAACACTCTAAGATCCTCCTTAATGAACTCTACTTCTTGCCATTTATAAGTGAATGAGTCAGTTGGAAGTCATAAATCTTGACCATTAACTACCAATCTTAGTCTTTAGCTACCAGTCTTGGTTCTTACAACAACCATTCTTTTGGATTTTTGGTAGCTTTTGACCACAAAAATGGTAGATTCATGTTTTGTAGTCAACATGAGAGTTGTAGGGCTGAATGTTAGATTAAATACGGATTGAAGAACTCCCAATTTTGACATTTGTAGCTCTAGTTATGGTCAAATTAGTGAGCAAAGGTTAAGTTTGGACAAAACCACCATTTCAGATTTCAAGTAAATTTTGAACTCTTTAGAGGCTGAACTAGATTTGCTTTCAACATGAAAGTTGAAGGGCTTTCTCTTAAATTTTTATCCATATAAAGTACACCCTAATCCAATGTCCAAAGCTCTAGATATGGCTTAAAACTTGAAATAGGGTGAAAATGTAGCATTATCTGAAAAATCTAATTTCATTTCAAAGTCAAGACCCATTCATAAAATATAGCTAAATTTATTAAATTAAGCTTAAATATCATCCAATAGTGTATCACATAAAGGAAACTAAATATGTAAATATTTTACGTTTCACCATCCAAATAGAAAATAAAGATACCAAAAGTTAAATGGAAGCTGTTATAATTAAGATCTAAATAGGAAAAGTAGGAAAAAGGAATAATTACTATATTATCACAAATTCAAAAACCATATTTAATCTCCAAATGGATATGTACTTGAAAATACCTTGTACATATTGGATGAAATCTAAATAATAACAATGTGCTAAATAAAAAGGAGGAAAGTTAAGAAGAGACAATCAATTTGGAAATTAAAAAGATCAAAATGAAATTCAAAAAAACAAAGATTAAACAACTAAGATTGAAGAGATTAAACAGCTAATATTCAGTTGAAAACTAAAATCATCATGGCTATTGGAGGTCTTAATGCTCTCAATACATGAAATAATGTGATTTGCAAAGGCAAGTTAGTAAGTGATAATGAGTATTTGATCAGACCCCTTTTACTTGAACAAACTAAAGAGCAAATTTAGCTCACTGGACTTTGACAGCCTAAACTCTAAAGAGAACTCCTTTCACTCTAAGCTTTATATCCAATCGAATATTAGTCTAATTCTTCCTCAGAATATAACCAAAACATATTGGAAACTTCTGAAACCTATGACTAAAGGCCCTTATTGCCTATATATGGAGGTCATAATCGACTAACTAGATAAAGGAAAAAAAATTCTAATCCTACTTGATATCTAAAATCGAAGACCTATTGTAATCCTAAATTATCATGTTTGAATGAATTTTCATGAATCCATAACTGCAAGTTATGGATATAAAAAGGGAGTATGGAGATTGTTTATGCACAAAAGAACTAAATTACTCAAGATGTAAGGGAGAGAGTAAAGACTATATGTTAAGAATGTATATTAATAAATTCAAACAATTTGATTAGGTTAGTGAGAGAGCTTGGTTGTATGAATTACTTGCATAAAAGGTAATCAGTTAATTGTATATGATGGAATAATCTACTGTACATACTCTTAAAATAATAATAGTAGGAAAATATAGTTTATGAGCATACCTTAACTTTTTGTAATCATAATTAGGCATGAATCATAGCTAAAATTAGAGGTGAAATGAGATTAGAACTATTAAAGGACTAAAATAATATTTACTTAGTATTAATATGAAAGCCTTTTAATTTTTGAAAGGATTGAATATGATTTTTTTTAAAAAGTCATTTTATTTTTTGATAAAGTTTATTTTTATTTTTAATTTTTATAAATTTTATTTTTATTATATAAGTACATATTTTTCTTATTATAATTATATATATTTTTAAATTTTAAGAGGTTGGAAAATATAATAACATACTTATATAAAAGAGAAAGTATGAAACTTTGAAGGGCTGGGGACCCCTTTGGCTCCCTTTGGCTTTGCCATGGCAAGTGATAATCAATAACTTAAATTTATTTAGTTAAGAGGAGGAAAACTTATTACAATTATAATTCATGAGCTTACATAAAATCCTAAACTCAATTTAACTAAAAAGTAAGGAAAAAGAGGAAAATTGAATTTAAATTCATTGAAATAAAATTACTATATGTTAGATTTAATTATTATAGTGTATTAGAAAGGAAGAAAATAGTATTAAAAAAAAAGGAGAAGAACTCTGGAAAATAGACTTTAAAAAGATGAATATGAAATATTTTTTGAAAGATAATACTTATGGTAATTTATAAGTAAGGTATATAAAGTTATAGGATATGGATAAAAACTTGCTAAGGTTTTTAATGGCACGAGAGATCCAACATCTTTGCCTTTAGCAGAGGACACCATGCCTTTAGATAAAGAATAAAGAAATTCAAGTAGAGAAGGAAGGTGTTCATAAGGGAAAAGAGTAGTCTTGCAATCTACAATGAACATTTTTTAAGAGAAGACAAGGAGAAACAAGAAGATAGATGTAAATCATATAAAGATATATTGGTTGGAGGGGAAGTATTTGAATTTGAGAAAGAAGATGCGGATCATTTAGAAGATGAGGATATAGATAGTGATGAGGATTATAATGGGTTTATGGTATGGGCTAGGAAAAATAGAGATAGACCTTGCCTTAATATTGTCATTGCAAGAATGTAAAGTGGCATTTTCCACTAATTTCCTACAAATATTCATTCCTATGGAAATTAATTTATGTGAAATTGCTAATTTTTCGTGGATTTCCCATGGAATAATAGTTGCATCAAAATTTTAAAATTTTGAGAAAAAAATTATTTCCCACAAGAAATTTTGCAAGAAAGCTACCTTAAAATTATTAAGAATTTAAAAGTGTTAAATGTTAAAATTATCTAACATTTAAATTTTTTAAAAAAATTAATTTTGACATTCAATATTTTAAAAAAAAATCAAATGTTAAAATTATCTTGAAAAACTTATAACAATTACAAACCAAGTATTTACTTTAATCAATGCTTTACATTACACCTTGAAGTTCAATTACATTAAACCAATAGTATGAATTTCACATATGTTTATGATACGATTGTAGAGTTTCAAAAGCCTACTTTATTTGGAGATCTTCAAATTGACAAATCTATCAAAACCATCAAGTTACAAAATGGATACAATTTACAATTTATGATACATATTGCACTTAACCATTGCATTAAGTGTCTTTTTAGATTTAGGCCTACTAACTTCCTAGCTGTAAAGTTTCTATCAACCAAAAAGGAGAAAATACCTAAAATTAAGAAAATTAGTCAAAGAAGAATAAAATATGGAACTAATGAGAATGGAGAGAGATTAAAGAAAGAAGTTATTCTCATATTCTATGAGTGTTTCCATATGCATACTCAAACAATCCAAAGGACAGATGGAAAGAAAAAGGCATCAAAAGAAGAATAACCATATAGACAAGATACCTTCATGATTTGGAAACTATTTCAATATAACATTAGCCGCTTTGAACCCTTTTTTGTATCATTTTTGTATGATTTTTACAATTGAGACATATGAAAACCCCCTTAATAGTTGCCAAAAAATTAATTCTCATTCAACTAACACATGTAATAGAGTACCTTAGCAATTATTAGGATTTACAAATAATTTCACCACCATCATTTGAAATCCATAACCATCTACATTTACATAAACATATATATACCATTGCCAATATTTTCAAAGCCAGGAATTTACTTTAATTACATTTTTGTTGTATTTTCATTCTATTACTTTCAAATAAAGTCATGACAATCACAATTTTTTTTTAAATTGAATGGCTCCATTATATGATAGATGTGTGTATATGTTATTGGAAACAAACACACCAATGGCTTTATTGATGATGTTACAATAGCTTAAACTTTTTATCTTCTATTGTTATAGGTAAAATGAAAACAACTATAGATAATGTCACAAATCTAATCACTTAAGTGTTAAACTTCATTCCAAATGAAATGAAACCAAAAACTTTATTGCAAACAAACTAAAATCACAAATGCAAAATGATCTAAGTAAAGACCTTAAATTTGGATTCCTCAGTAACAAAATAAACTACAAAATCTCTTTATTCCATAATTGCAAGACCTTAACTAATATACCAGAAATAAGGCATTATGGAGTGTATGAATAGCAAGAACTTTAAACATGCCACTCCTATTACAATAACAAATGGTAACCTCTCTTATTGCTAATGTTTGCGAAACACATAGCTACAAGAAAGGAAGAAAAAGAGAAAACCTTAGGTTAAGAATATCAAACATAAAAGAAGTATAAAAGGAAAGAAAGTCCACTTTGGACAATTCAAGCATATTAGTCCTAAAAATGGAGTCAAGGAAAAATAGGATAGAAGATAGCATATCGCTTCAATTACTATAACTTGCTAAAATAACTACTTTCCAGGTTTGTGCACTACCTTACTTGTTAATTCTACTTTGCCTCTATAACTACATGTAAGAAATGGAAGGTTCCTCCTTAGTGTCCTCACTCTCGGTTGCACACCCTTCTACTAATGTCTCCTTGTAGCCTCCTTAGGAGAGGGTATATAGGTATTTATTCTTTCTTCATCACTCCCGTTGGGCCTACTTAACTCCTACTAACCAAAGGACATATTAGTTTATAAAAGATATACAAACAAGACATTAAGAAGAATAATTGCTATAATGTACAAAATTTACCTAAAATTCCTTATTTCTCTTTATTTTAAGAACTTCCTCCATGATTGTTGTTCAATGAAGTTTCATTTCTAAAGTGAGTTTTTTTTAGTAGCCTCTAGATTGATATAGTCTTGCCTTAACAATATGTCATGGGCTAGTAATTTTCTAGTTGAAATTGTGTAATGCATGTAAGGAACATGTTAACTTCCCTACTAAAATTCATGAGGCACTCTTGGAATAAATAGCAAAACTTATAAATCTGCAAGCCACAATCAAATGTCACCAAAGCACCTGTACATATCAATCTACAAGATCATCCCACACATAACGTCTTTGAACATAAAAGGTCAAAAGGGACAAAATGAATAGGGAGAGAGATACTATATTTGCTTGGTATATACCTCATTCTATAGTTTTGAGTGTGTAGGGGATAGTTACAAATCAATATACTTAAGTACCAAGCTTAGTGCCCAAGTGCTCATTAGCCTTTCCAACATTTCACTCCCTTAAAAAACATTTTGAACAAAGCCCTCATGACAGAAGTTAACATAACTTTTTTAATTTGTCATAAGCCCTTTTTGTAATGCTTTATGTTTCCAATTTATACCAAAGTACATTGACAATATAAAAATGTAAAGATTACAAATATAGCTTTTCAAACTCCTCCAAATTCTTGAATTATGCTAAAATTACTAAAATACCTTCAAATTTGAGAAAACTGAAAAAATAGTACATGAGTTAGGTTTATCCTAATTTTCAATCATAGGTTATTTACAATATGTGTGATTTTTCCACTAAATCTCATCTAAATTTGAGCATATTTACTTATTAGACTATCATAACTATCAATTTATGACATTTTGCCTCACTTCAAATATTAATACCCTTATTGAGACCTTAATCTGACATAGCTCTATTAAGAATCTACTTACTCTCTTAAAACATCATGTTAGTTTTTAACTTATTTTAAGTTACTATCTTGACTGCTCATGCCTATCTTTTTGAGCACTATGAAAGTTCCCTCATCTTAATGTTGGGCTATCACCTCTACAACATTGGTATTCTCTTTGCCAAATGCTTTCTCTATAAATTTCTTAAAGGGCTACCTCTGTGCTTCCTTTTAAAATGTCTTGACACTTTCTAGTGCCGCTTAACCACTAGTTTGCTTGAACTTGTTACCTTTGTAACTTATCCAACAAGTAGTTGCCTCTATAACTTTATACTCACTACTTTTGCAACTTGCATAAATACCACCTTTATAGTAAAAATGTGTGTTAATACTTTAGCTCATGAAGAATGCTTAGCACTTTGAATTACCTACTAACAAATGTCTTGCACTTAATGCCCATTCTAATAGTGCAAAAGCCAAGACTTATGCTTGATCTATGTATAGGCCTTATAACTTTGCTCATAAGTTTGCTTATGATGCTTTTGGTCATTTTATAATACTTTGTAATACCACTTTCATACTTAATTGGATCTTTTAATCCCTTTTGAATCAATATCCTCTGTTATATCATTGGCCTCTATATCCCACTCTCAGAGTTGATACACTCCAGTATTATGGTCCTTACAACCCTTCCTTTATGTATCCTCTAACGACTTCTTTGAGCATACCCTTTAATGGCTCTCCTACTTCAACACCTTGAAAGGAGTTAAGCAAAGAGTATCCTTCATTCTAACTTACGTTCACTTTAACTATGCATAAGTAAATATGAACTCATGTTCATTAATATAAAGTCTTTCAACCCTGCAATTATGTAGTGCTAATCTACTACAAGTCTTCCAAGTCATTATTGTAACTTCCTAAAGTAAGCATGTACCCTAGTCCACTACATTGAACAATTTTGTAAGAGTATTGCACATCTCTATCCAACCCACAGATTATACATATAGCATTGATTTGCTCGAATCTCCATGAAGCCTTATAACTATTCTTCCTCCAGCAATATGAATAATCTTTTTGGATTGTCTCGACATGATTTTAGACTACTTCTTCTAGAGTAATTCATTCGTGTCTTTTAACTATAGCCACACATTTCTATATGACCAAAAGCTTTGCCCTCTAACTCTATTGATCCTATAGGAAATGATTAAGTCTTTTAGAAAGACTAAGGCTTCTCCCACTAGATAGACTGTCAATTCACTCATCCCTTTGGATGGTAGTTTATATCTCACAATGCCATTACTATGAATAGGCACATAACTAACATCTTATAAATATATACAAGATAGCCTTTTGGCACAAATGCTTGTGCTCAATGCACCAATCCATGGTTCCTTAAGTGTATCATCTTCTTATACATTAACTTCTCAAGCCAATTCAATCTCTTACACCCTCTAGTAGAGTCTTCGGTAATGACTTCTCCAAGTTTGAGAATGATTGCTTTCGACATCCTTCATATAGCATTAGATAAACTACATCTAATCAATTGTAGCCTACTTGATCTTAGCTTTTTGGCACAAATCACACTTTGATACCAATATTTAACAAGCCAGTAGCTTTCTAGCTGAAACTATGTAATGCATGCTTACCACTATTGTCGAACATACTAACCTTCCCACTAAAACTCATGAGGCATTGTCAGAATAAATGATGGAACTCATAAGTCTACAATCCATAATCAAATGTTGCTAAAAAACATGCACATATTGATCTATAAGATCACTTCACATATAAAGCCTTTGAGCATAATGGGCCAAAAAGGATAACTTGAATAACAAGAGAAATACTTTATTCGCTTAGTATATACCATATTCTATAGTTTTGAATGTTGAGGAATGGTTACAAGCTAATACACTTGATTCCCTAGCTTAGTGTCCAAGTGCCTGCTAGAAATCGCGCATCATATATGTACAACGGAATTAAAATTTTGCATGATTTCCACCAAGGATCCATGCAAATTTAAGACATCATAGATTAGGGTTAGGGTTTATACCTTTCGGCAAATAATCTACTATCTGCTACACAGCAAATCTGATCTGCTTCTGTCCAGTTTTCCAATCCAATCCACACTCCAAATCACGAACCAGAATTGAAACTAGAAAAATCAGATCACAAGTGCAATGTTTGATGTGGTTGCACCTCTATGGTATCCACACAGAACAATCTTAAAACTCCAGCCAAAAGATAGGTTGGATGGAATCTCTCTCCTTTTAAGTTTATGCTAGTAAATTAGGGTGTTCAGGGTCTCTTATATTTTTTTTTCTCAAAAATGCCTCCCAAATTATTTGTTAATTAATCTGAGTGTGAATAGGATCTTATTTATATAGACACCCATTAAAACCCTAATGAAGGGTGAGTATTATGGGTTGATTATTGATTAGGTCCAATATTATGAATTAATTAATAATTGGCCCTTAAGCAATATAACATTAACAAAAGGCCCAATCTAATTAGTCCTTTCATTAATTAGAAATTATAGTCCAACTAGAATTTCTAATTATATTGCTCCAATTTCAATTTTGATTCGTTCTTTGTGTGTGACTCAATAGGTTCCCATCACGTTGGCAATAATCCTAAAATCATATTTTAGAATCATAAATAATAAGCGGCATCTAGCAATGCATCATTGCTACCCAAGTAACGAGAATGTTAGTGATCTAACATAACCTTTCAGTGACTATGCAATCAAGTCCCTTTTTATCCTAGATATCTAGATCGAACTCAAGGCATGGAAAGTGTCACCCCCTTTATAATTCGATCTCTATGTTTCTTGATTCATGAGTTGACCAAAAAGAAGCAAATGAGATCAACATCACATGTTGACTCATTTGAGCATGGCCATGCATTTCATAGTCAAACTTAATTCAAGGGGCCCATAGATATCGCTCCTTTAGAAGGAGGGATAAAATCTCATCTACATCACTCATATTCCTCTACATAATTAGTAGTATACCCAATCATTATCTTCAAAGTCAACCGATTAAAGTTAACATTAGATAGTGTTAAAGCATATAACTAACTATGTTAGAAACTATGGTGACTTCAAGTTAAAAGACTATATGCATCACTGTCACTATGAAAATTGCTTATGACACTTATAAGATGATCCATGTAACAATCTCATGGCAGGTCAGTCCAGTACAATTATTCTCTAACATGTACCTATGTGTTGACTTGATATCTCATATCAATCAACTAACATACTAATCTCTATGCATCATTGTTATCCCTTTCACAATGAAACTTGACTAGGGACATTTAAGAGTATTGTTTAAGAAATGATTACTTTAAGGATAAATTACTATATCTATTTATTTAACGCAGAGAAATAATAATCTAAAAGTGCCTCATATAAATAATGAAAATATAATATAATGTGTGCTTATACAATCATCCTATGATTGACTCTCAGGGCATACACCAACAGTGCCCTACTGCCCTTCCAATACTCTACCCCATTTAAAAAGCATTTTAAATAAAAGTCTTCTTGACAGGAGTTAACATACTTTTTTCAAACTATCGTAAGCTCTTTTTACAATGCTCTAAGTGTCTAATTTGCACCACAATGCACCAACATGAAGATAAAAATATGAGAATCACAAATACATACTTTTCAAACTCCTCTAAATTCTTGAATTATGTCAAAATTATCAAAATACCCTAAACCTTCAAAAATTAGAAAAAAAATAGGACATAAATTAGATTGATCCCAAGTTTCAATCACAAGTCCTCTACAACAAATTTGATTTTTCCACTAAGTTTCATATAAATCCAAGCATGTTTGTCTATCAAATTGTCATAATTGCTAGCATGTGACATAATGCCTTAAAGTTCTTCCACCAGATTGTTGCTTGCAATAACATTTTGCTATGCATGTCTTGGATGTTAGGAATATCAAAAGCATTATACAAGGAAAAAATAAAGAAACATACATACACATGAAAGAGTTATATGTGATTATTTTACAAATAAACTTTTTCATTTCTATAACATAAAGCTATCCAAATCAAGTATACATATTAAGATATCCTCCCAAATGTTATCCTTCAATCCCAAGGAAACATGCTTCCAATGAGCATAACCTATTAATAATTTGGTTCATGCTACTAATCCAATGTAATTGTTATAATTCATGTTACTAATCCAATGTAATTGTTATAAGTCAATCTATACTCTTATATTGCATGCCCCATGGGATTGAACTGAATAGGTAACTTTTCACCCGTAGCTTGTATAGCAACAATAACCTTCAACATTGTGGGCCCTTATGGTTCTTTTAGTAAGACCAATTGCCTTTTTAGAAAGATCCATCTTTTGGATATTTAAAAAAATTAGTGTTAATCATGTACAATGATATATGGATAAAGTTAGATTTTGAAATTACTTAAAGATGAACAAAGTAGCATATATAAAATTTTTCCTCACAACAAATGTTGCATGGTGGGTATGGTAAAACACATAACTTGTATGATAAATAACTAATCCAAAATTACATTAGTCATCATGCTTTATAGACTCCTTAACTAATTTACCTAACTATGGAACAAATACGAATCATTCCATTATATAATATATTTAATGCTTTAAAAACATATAATAGCACATAATAGCAAAGGTAGTAAGTTAAAATGATAGAAGCATTATCACCAGATAAAGCATAACCATACCTATACATCTTGAAAGCCATTAAACCTTAATATCATCACCAATAATCATAAACTTAGTGATGAATGAGGCTTTTACAATATCACTGTACATATATATATCCTAAACAAATAAAGCCAATTAGTCTTTTAACATTTAAAAATTTAATGAAAATGAGATAGGAAAATGCACCTGAAAATCTTTGTGATAACTAAAATGAGTACAAAGCTAACTCTAAGTATAGTTAAGAATATGGTAGGGGTTTATGAATCATTAATCAAATGAAGATAGCGGAGGTTATCATTGAAAAAGTGCATTTCAAAAGGCAAAAGTGATGTGGGATAGGGAAGAAATGAAAGTTAACCAATCAAAATATTTACACATCAATTTTTAATTTGACAATGCACATTGGATTGATACAAAACAAATGTGTAAAGTTAAAATAATATTTACATAGATACCATGATTCATCAATTTCAATGTCTATTAATTAAAAAATTGATGCCTTAAAATTTTGTTGACACTATTAGACTAATTGTTTACATTTACCTTCAATGCTAATTAGGTATAAAACCAACATCTTAAGCTTCTTAGTATTTTTCAAACATCAAAATAGACATCAATGTCATGAATTTCAAAATGTGATTGTGTGAATACAGACATCGGTTGCATTTACTGATCATCTTATTTGCCTTATTAATTTAAAATATGTTATTGCATTAATATAAACATCAATTTTGCCTTTGATCAACATTTATCAACTGATTTAAAATGACCATTTTGTAGTAGTGAATAAATCAATATCATGGGCTGAATCTCTCTCTCTCTCCATCTATACATTTGCACACTTTTTATCAACTTGTTATTGATATGCTTTTTTTGATAAATTATTATTGAAGTACTTTAATGTTACTTTAATTCTAATCTAATTACCACATAGTATTTTGGGGGATTAAGGTGTCACTCTTTTAATCCCACAGCATTATGGGACAAAGTCAATGTCAATATGGTGTTCTTTTTAAACTATTTCATAAATAGTCTTTAGTCTTATTTAAAAAAAAAAGAATTTTTCGGAATATGGTAAATAGTAACGTTTAAACGTCAAAAACGTTACATATCCCTCTGTCATAATTAACTAATTAAAAAAATTGTAACTTATCCTGAATAATAACTTTACAGCAAAATCCCTTATGAATTATTTATGAGAAAACTATTTATCTTAAATAGCAACGTTAAAGCAAAAAGTAGGGGTGGCAAAGGTTGTCACCATTACGCACCTCTTCTTGATTTTAGCTTTTCAAAAATAGCATTCACTTTAAAGAACAAAAGAAATAATTATAATTATTGATAAAAATAAAAAAAATTATAATTTGATAAATAATAAATTATTAGAAATAATTTTTAAAAAGGTAAAATTTCTTAAATATTTATATGATTTTTTTTTACAATAACTGCAGTTGTAGGTATTGCATCTAACCATCTAAATGAGTAAGGCTCCTACGTTTACATAAAGTCTACACTAATAGTTAAAGCTATTGGAGAGAATCTGAATGCCTTAAATATTTGTGGTTTTTCGTTCAGATTGTTATATGTGCACTGGTTGTTCTATAACTTATTATTAACAATTACAATTTGATGACTACAATAATATATCAACATCATAATTATTTTCTTTAAATAAAATAATTAATAACTGTGTCATAATCTGAATAAAAAATTATGATAAATACTAAAAAAATTTACCTAAATTTTATCCATTTTTAAATTATAATTATTTTCCTTCTAATTTTTCCCTCAATAATTATAATAATTTATTTTATCCTTTGAAAATATATCTTCCACCACAAAGGAGTTGGATTTCTTTTTCTTTTTTTTTTTTTGCCTTAAAAACAAACAGGATAATTAGACCAAAGAAAAAACAGAACTACAGACAAACAATTCTGGGGGCAGCTTCCCACAGCATCAGCAAGCATAAATGATGAAACTAAAAATATCAGATGGAGGCCGGACTGGTGAAGATAATAACGACACTCAAATTATGACAAAAATTGAACGAAGCTGATGACATTTATTTCCTTTGACCGAGCTAGTAGACGTTTTTGTAGCCAACGTCAAAAGCCCAAAAAGGGGACATGCAGCTTTTGATCAAAACTGAGGCAAACACTTTCCTCAAAATATTTTTGAAAAATATTGACATTATACTGATTATTAATTTCAGACTAATATTACATCAAGAATTACTAATTTCCATAGCATCATGTCAGTCAAAAAGTCACAGCATGCATGCACTAAAAAATTAAAAAAATAGTTAATGCTAAAACATGTAAAATTTTATTGGCCCCAAGATGAATGAAATATTGTT
>CM035236.1:34690589-34994195 GCA_020226215.1 Sindora glabra | reverse complement strand
GAAGCTTCATGAGGATTTGTAAAGAATGACAAAAAAATAAATTAAATTAAATTAAATAATTTTTAAAATTAAGAGTTACAAATTTATATATAATTACTAAATAATCTCCAATATTAATAAATAAGGAAGAAGAGAAAAAAATTGCATTTAAATATTATAAATCATACATAATTAATACAATGTAATAATATAAATTTAAAGTTAAATATAATTGATTTAAATAATTTAAAACTTAAAAAAAAATGATACATAACCAAAAAATTTATTACTTTTTACCTTCATCATATCTCAAGTAAAATCTTAATATATTTTATTTTTTAAATTAATTAAAATATTAAAATAGCTAAAAAGTTATACATATATGTGTGTATATATTAATGTATAAAATAAAAATATAATAATTATGTAATAGCAAGGTTCCACAGAATAAAGGAATGTATTACTGTCTCATCTTCGTCATTTTATTAGAAAAAAAAATTTTGTCACATATTATCTTGTGGGACCAAAAAAAAATGCCATCTCCAAATTCATTCGGAACAATTTTCACGAAACATTATAAATTCACCACATTTTGTCATATCTATCGATATAAATTCGAAACATTCTATTATCCTCATGTATCTGTCATCCATTTTACGTCTTATGAAAAATTTGAATTTATTATAGATTTTATGTTCTCTATCAGAAGATGTGATATTCTCATACCTCTTTTTAAATATGGATTTATATTTATTGTAATCTGATAATCATTATTCTTGCATGTTTAGGAATTTTCGTCAATGAGTACAAAATTTATCATCTCACAAAATACAAAATGAAAGAAATTAATTGTGTTTAATTGGCAAGATATTTTCCCTCTTGCCTCAATGATGCTATTTTCACCATTTATAAGCCCATAATTGCGCTCAATTGAATAAGTATTTTTTTTTTTTTCGTAGGAGATATATTTCTAATACAGTAGTTAAAATTTTTAATATTATTATATTATATATTTTAATTATTTTCTAATATTAAACATATTCAATTTTATTAAAAGAATTTAAATTTTATACTATCAATGAACCAAAAAATAATACATAATTAAAAATTAATAACAATTAAAAATATTTACCAAGAGAGTTATAACAATTTCACCATTTATAAGCTCATAATCGTACTCAATTTAATAAGTATTTTCTTCGCAAGAGATATATTTCTAATGCTGTAGTTAGAAATTTTAATATTTTTAATGTTAAACATGTTTAAATTTATTAAAATAATTTAAATTTAATTTATTATTAATATAAAATATTCTATATTATCAATAAATATAAAAATAACATATAATTAAAAAATAACAATAATTAAAATTTTTTATCAATAATAAAAAATTATAACAATTTTAATAATATAATAATATAAAAATAAATAATAGTATAAAATGAATTTACATAAAATAAATTAAATTTAAATCTTTATCAGGAGATATAGGAACAAAGAAAACCAATTTAAAAACCGAAGAGAGCAAGAGATGAGCCCGTCAACATTTTGAAAGGGCAATAATGAATGAAACTGATGAGATCTAACGGTGAGCGAGGAGATCACTTCATGTGACGATCCTTCATTTGTTGCAATTATTACATGTTTTTAAGCTTTTATAATATATATGTCAGTCAGCATTGGCGACATTTGTTTTCTTACCCATTTGCTCTGCAGCTAATTTCCACGACCATGACATCGGACAAAACTCAAGTCTATGTCATATGTATTGGAAATGTCGATACGAAATGTAATAATTTTCTTCACTTAAGAAATCGTTCTGTTTTAAAGACGGCAGCAACAAAATAATTTATTTTAAGTAATAAGTAATTCTATGGAAAGACAATTCGAATATATTCACGGGCACCGGATCAACCGGTTGGATCCATTGGCCGTTGAGCCAACCTGAGTAAAATTGAAAATATGTATAAATTGATGAGAACCAAGGAAAATTGGTATAAATAGACTAAAATTGATATAAATTAGTTAAAATTAGCTGATTGAACTGATTTTTTTTAAATTAGTTAAAATTAGTTGATTGAACTGATTTTTTTTCAAATATTTTTTAAAAATAATTTTTATTATTTTACAGCAATTGAGGTGAAACATTTTTTTAATTATTTATAATATAAATTAATATATTATTTATATTTTATCACTTTAAATATATATTATGAATTTACTAGTGTGTACATATATATAGTTTATATAGTTTATATTTTTAAAATTAAAATTTATTCAACTAATGAACTAATAATTGAATTAATGCTCTATCTGATTTAATTTTGAAAATTACGTTCATAGATATAAATGAATCGAGTGTGTGTGTTCAAGTTTGAACTTGTTAAAATTAAAGAAGTCTAAATTTAAATTGAACATCATTAAATCCGAATAATTTAAAATTAGATTCAAACCTAATTTAAATACCAATTTAAATAAGTTTATACAAATTTATTCAAATAATATTTTATTAAACCTAATTTTTCTGAAACTTGAAATATTTAAATTTGAGTTCAAATAGGGTGATATTTGAATTCCATTTTAATAAGAAATTGGATACCAAATTTTTTAATTTTATTTTACTTGTCAATAAAAATTTTTCTGAAATTATCAAATTTATTAAAAATATCTACATAATTACTACATAATATCAAAAATTACACTTAGAAAAAAAATAATACATACTAAAAATAAATTACTTCAACCAAAGCATTATACTTCTTTATAAAATCTTAATAATTACTAATATTATTAAATTTTTATATATTATATTACTTATATATTATATAAAAATATAAATATATTTTATATTATTAAATTCATTTAAGCTAACGAACACAATTAATAGAGAGCTTAAATTTGACTCCTTTACTGATTGAATTCAATTCAATTCATTTAAATAGGATTTATTTCAAGTTAAACTTGAAATCAAATTTTTTATAAGCCGTTTTCAAATTATTCATGAGTAATCTGACTTATTCACTCTCCAAAATACAACCCTTTCCTGTAAGCTCTTCTGAATCCGGCACTTGCAGGCATGGCACTACATTTCTCATCAATGCCAGTTGTGAAACGGAAGGCGACGTTAGCGGTGGACAGAGCACACATCAAAAATACGTGTGCGGAAAACACAGACAGAGAGTGAAAGGCAACAGCCCCAGAGATGGCTGGCATTGGTGGATCTGGATGGGCTCCAAACTGAATTGATTTGCTTGATTCCCCCACCCCACCAGCCCTGTGGGGGGTTTCATTTTTCTAAAAAAACTAGTCTCTATCAACGTGCTCCAAGATAAGAAAGTGACTAAATACATCATTCTTTTTGAATATTTCAACACAAATTATCTACGAAGGTATCATTATCATTACTCTACGTGCTATCAAGTATTGTCAACTCCCCCACAGATTTTTTGTCCTCACTCCTCTCAGGATTGTTTTTTCCTGTACAAAAAATGAACTTTAATCTAAATATCACATTTTCTTATTAATAAGTTTTAAGAGTGATCGTCAAACGGTTTAGAATCAATTAAAAATATTTTTTTAATTTAATCATTCTTAATCATAATGATGAAAAATCAATTTAAGACCGACCCATTTTGTGAATGCTATTTGCCTTTAATTGAATATTTCAAGTTCGGATGGTTAAGATTAATTTAAAATTGCCAAAATAATCTTGAATTTAACAAAAATCTTACCTACAACCCCTAATTCATATAATATAATAATAGCACAAAATTTAATATCCAAATATAACTTACAAACAATGAATACTTTCAAACACAAAATAAGTCACAATTGAATAATTAAACTACATTTCAAACTGAATTAAATGCAAATTAAATTTTGCAAACAACAATTAACATAAAAATCATCCCACTGCAATAAATACTTACATTGTAAATAAATATTAAAATATCAAGTTATCAACCAACCATCATAACTATAACATAAAGTATTTTAATATTATAGATAAAAAGTGAGTGTCGAGCAGTTTAAAATCAATTAAAGACCTATTTTATCCAACCTGCCTCTAATCAATGATGACAAAAAATAAATCCAAAATCAACTGATATTTCAATACTATCCACTCTTAACCAACCATTTCAAATGAAAGGCAAATTCGAGCAAATGGCAGATTCAAGCAGGCGGATTAGAGCGGATTGAACTTGGAATTCCACCCCTAATAAGTTCTAAATTCAAAATTTTACAAATATATATTAAATAGATTACTATCCTTATTATTAAAAAATAAAAAAATATTTAAAACACACATCACACTATACTCCACTCTAAATTTTATGCCCTCTAAACTTTGGTTTTGCGCTTAGAATCTGCGTAATAGAAGCTACCCCTACGCCTGAGTAATAAAAGGGAATGACGCCTTAACTCAGCTGCACAAATCATACATTAACCCCTACAAAAAGGTATTTTTTTCCAATTGAAATCCAAATATAGTCACTTTTACAACTATGAATAATTGAGCGCACCATTATAAGCCGCAGATTCCAGAAAGTGATGGATAAACTTTCAGGTCCCATTACATCCAGAATGCAATCGGGTCCTTGCATGGGTAATGCAAGTAGAAATGTAAATCAAGCTAAAGCAAAAGAGGACACACAGAACACATTATATCCACAAAAGTTTCATTCCATGATTTATCCTACAAAGTTATTTATCAAACAAGATATGAGTGGGGGGAAAAAATAAACAAAATCAAAAACCAAAATACAACTAATCCTACTCAGCTTACCACTTAAGCTGACGCCAATATTTACAATAGTTCTTCCTACCCTCACTCCCAAGCTACAAGCCCTCAGCCGAATCTAAAAAACAAGGGACTTCATTCCCAGAAAAGTAAAATCCTTCCTCTTCTTTCCACGTTCCCTTCCTCCATCATACCAACATATTGCATTCTCAACTTCAAAACTGGCACGAAGTACCAAGCCTCTGTCTCTGCCTCTGACCTGGGGTTATTGATTTCCTTTTTGGCAAATGCTGGATGCAGCAGCCCTTTAAACTTCTCCAGAAACACTGCCCATTCATCATCAGTCATATCTGCCAGCTTCACAAAACTTATGCTTGCAGGAAGCTGCTCATTGGCACTCCTATGCCCAGATGATGAATTCGCGTAACAGCCGTTATTCACTTTTACTCTTGAATATTTCTCGAGTTTCTCGGATTTCTCACCTAACTTGGTATTTGTCAATGACATAGAAAGTTTAGAAACAGTCGGGACTTTCTCTTGAGATGGAAAGGCCTCAAACCCCTCAGGATTTTCTCCTTCATTTTCTTCCTCTTCCTCTTCAATGCTCTCCTCCAATTTAGAAAGTGGGTTGCGACCATGCCCAATCCCAAAGCCAAGCGAAAAGGTGCTCTGGTTAAGGGACCATCAAGTGACATCTTTGTAATGTAGCTCCAACCCAATCTCATCACAGTCTATATCAAACTGGAATTCCTCATCTCCAAACTCGGTTCTAGGAGAAACTTCCTCCCTCTCAGCTAAAATCTTCCTTGCCTCCAAACACACTGCCTCAAGTTCACTAGGCTCCTCCTCCTCACCACCTCGGAACTCCCTAGTCATCATCTCACCAATTTCACCCAGACATAAACCATGTGCAGCAGCCTCCTTGAGGAATATGGTGCAGAGTACCAAGACTCTCAAGCAGGCCTCTCGAATCATGGGCAGTTCGGATCGTAGCATGTCACAATCATGTACAGGATCAAGTTTATCAATGTAGTCAAGCTCATCCTCAGAGAATGGAATTGAGGCCTGAGGCCAATGAATCCACTCAAAGTACGGATCCTCTAAAGTTTCTGGTAAGCAAAGGCCATGATCAATTGGAATAAGCTCCACCTTGTCAAATATGCCAATGCCATCAAGTTTTCTAACTAACAGGTTCCCAGCATGCCTGTCAGTGTTAAGAATCCTAATGTCTAATATCCCTATACGATGCACAGAAGCAACTGGAAAGCCAGATGTACCATAATCACTAGCATCAAAATCATGTGTTATGAACTGCTGGCAAGATGCAAGCTTGCTAACCATCTTCTTCCTTTGGAAATTGTTGCCATTCACACCATCATTGACATTAAAAATTGAATGAGTAATCTTCACTATGGCAGTCGGAGGCACATTTGCAAAATGCTGATAGTCAAGAAGATATGCTGCAACTTCCCTGAACCCTGTCTCCCCTACACGGACTGAGCGTTTCAATCCAGGTTGCCCAAGTGCTTTACCAACAAAGCCTTTTGGATTGTTTGGGGCAAAAGGCTCCTCATCCGTTGGTTTCACAATTGCAACACTCTCACCCTTGCTGTTCCGAAAATAGTATGCACCTCCAAGCCCACTATAAACAGGGATGGGATCTATTCCCATCTTAATTGCCTTCATCATGTCCTGGGCCAGTTGTTTCATTATATCAAGATGATTTGACTGCCCTAATATCTCAATAGGACCACTCTTATCCCTCGGCTGGATATCCCTTCCAGTGGGTGACAGACATGGAGTGGATGAGCTTCTATGCAAAAGATTTCGTGTAAGAAGAAGGGGAGCATCATTTCGAACAGCACTAAGATCATTCTTCAATACCATATCTCCGAAAGTTAATGAGCTCTCCTCTGTTGGGACATTAAGGGCAAGCTGCAACTTCCTCTTCACAGTATGAGCATTGTCACTCCGATCCAATTCCATGCCAAAAACACAACCAGTTTCAGTTTGTACAAAAACCCGTCTCCTCCCAGCAGGCTGCCTCCCTTCCACACTCTTGCTTCCATGATACTCACTGCTAAGCGGACTCCTCAGGACTGTCACAGCCATCTGGGTTTGAACAGGGCTGTCCAATCTACGAGAGTAATGAGACATTAATCAAGGCTGAGATCAGATGGATTTTATAGACGTCAACAGAGGTGGCAGTGGAAGAGAGATTCTTCCTTTCCAGGAAGTTGCCAAACTCCAGAGCCAATAGTGAGTCTACAAGAATAATGTATTGTTCGTCAAGGATCATCAATCAGAAGGGATGTTGTTCAATCTCACTAGCAACCCCGGAGCGATGAAACTGAAGGGCAAGACAAGTGCAAGAATAATGTATTGCTCGTCAAGGATCATTAATCAGAAGGGATGTTGTTCAATCTCACTAGCAACGACGGAGCAATGAAACTGAAGGGCGAGATAAGAATACTAGGTGACTGCTACATCGAGGAGGTCATGACGCCCAGATGGCAAAATAAAAAATCTGCATGTGCATGGGGACTCAATCAAACTCAGAGCACAAAACAAAGCATCCAAAGATAAACTCATAAATGGATGTTATAGAAGATCTAACAATGAACACAATATGAATGTTGTAGAAGATCTAACAATGAATACTGATCAAGTTCAGTTAATTTGGAACATGCCATCGCTCAAAGCAAGAAACAAAATATATGAAGTTGCTCATCCAGGTTCTTGCAACGAAGTAGTCAGCTGACAAGTTTCTTTTTGTTGGCAACTCACAGGTTGATTCTTCTACACAGGCAAGTTTGGATTCTGGAGAGGTCCAGAATAATGTACACTTCAGTTATATTTTCATTTAACGGTTGCTCCTAAATATTTCTCACGGACAAATTACAATCATTAAAATGAACCGTGAACAATAAAAAATTGAGAAAATCCCCAATAAAAACGTCAAGAATTTACTACTTCAGAAGATAAAACGTAGAAAACAGCAAAACACGGAAAGAAACTACTTTAATAACTTAAAAAGAATCATATTTTGGAGGTTAAAGATTGAGGAGATATAATAACACATGAAAACTCAATCCTCAACACGCCATTAACAAAACCCAGAAAATCGGGGAAACTAAATAGTAAAGTTCAATCGCAGTTAATGCAAATGTTTTCAAGGTTTCACACCATAGTTTACCATCCCTATTTGTGAAGAACAAGTATCAGCCACAGAAGAATCCATAATAAATTTGTGAAGAAGGATGGAAAGAACAAACGAACAATCAAATGAAAATGGTAAATTTCTGCTACCAAATAATGTAATCAATCTCCGGAATTTGAACATTGCCGAACTCAAGGAAACCCATATTCAGAAAAAAAATCTTGAATGAGCTGAAGCTACAAACTCACCGCAATGCGAGATCTAAAAGAACGACAACAAATCTCAAGACGCCTTCTCCGGCCGTCAATCTCAAAACCGTAGATCAGAGGACGAACTTTTGTATAAAAATCTGACGAACGATGAATCAAAAAGTCATCCGAGAATTTCTTGTCCACGCAAAACCCCCCACAAAACAAACCGAAACCACTCCCACTGTTGCTTCTCGCTCTGCGTTTCTCGCTCGCTCTCTCTCAACCCCAGCGAACGTTCTTTAACTCAGCGCGTCAAGCCTGGTTCAAAAAACTAACCATGGTTAGAACCTAACCGCACTCTCTCTTTATGTAGTCCATCTCTCAATCTATGGGCTTAAGGAGTGGAAGAGTCTAGAATTGGAAATCGTGGCCGTTGGATCTGGGAAGGGAAAAAGATCGGGGCCGTAGGAATGGTATGGGAAGGGTGACGTGGAGAGAGTGGATGATGACGTGGCATTGGTCAGCGTCAAACGGTAGCGCGAGCGAATGAAAGATTTGCAACTTTCTTCGCCGATCTAATCGTCGATTCTGTCATGCACGCATAAATGGCCAATGGATTTAGTTTTATTTGAATTGACTGTTTTACAACAGGTAAACTATTAAATCTCATAAGTACCCTTCGTATACAAATTTAATCCCTACTCTTGTTTGAAAAATTATTAATCGTATAAATTTAAGAAAAGAATAAATATAAACATAAATTTTTTTATTAAAATGATGAATTTTAATTAAAAACTGTGGATTTTAGGGAAAAAAACTATACTCTTATCTCTTTAAAATTAAAAAAATTAACTAAAAAAACTTAACTCTTGCAATGGAATCACTTAATTGCATTTCTCCAATATTATCACATTGTATTTGATAGAATGAAATAAAATAATTATTTCATAATTATAATTAATATAATAAATAATATAATAATAAAAAATATCAATATAATAATGCTTTTAAAAGTAAAAAATGTAAAATTAAAATTATATTTATATGAAAATTAGTATTATTATTTTTATTTATTTATATTTTCATCATTGAACATAAAATTATTATTATCAATGTTACAATTAACAAATAATTTTATATACTAAAAGTATGAAAATTTAATTTACCAAATTTTTGTATAAAAATGAAAATATTTTATTTTTAACATTATAATTAAAATTATATTCACTAAAATGTTTTAATGATATAACATTAAAAATATATTTTTATAATTTATTAATGAGAAATATTAAAAAATATAAAAAATTTTGAGAGATAAAAATATAAAAACATATTTTATAAATAATAAAATAATCATTCCATTATTTTTACTATACTATATAAATTACACTATTTAATAAAATGATCTTTATAATAGATATTCTTATTTCATAAAAACAATTTCCTATTTCAATCCTATTTCTATTCCAATCATGATATAAAAGATCTTATGGTTGATATCCTTCATTTTCTTTATTTGTCGGGTATATGTAAAGTTAAAGAAATATAGAAGATTTTTTATAAATTCTACTGTATAGAAAAATTATAAAGTTTATTGCACATATAAAATTTATATTTATTTCTCATTAATATAATAAAGATAAAAGAAACGAAAAAAAATCTAAATTTTATCTTACACTATTTTGTTTGAAGTGAGACTTATTCCATTCCTTTTTTCTTTTTCCCCTTCTTCCAATTTTCAAGATCTCGTGCAATATTACAAATCGCCGAATCACACATTAAAAAAAATTAAAAAATTGAAAAAATACATAACGTGTGATTCTCAACTCTTGCCATAATTATTTTGAAAGAAATACATCTGTAATTGAGTAAATTTTATCTGATTTTACATGTTAAAAAAATTGTAATTTGACTAAAAGCAATAGATTGGATCTATAGAAATTAGATAAATTACTAAAAAATAGTTAAAAAAAAAAGTTTGCTTTTCCCGTATTGGCAGTGCACTGCATTTTTGTATCTTAGTAGCACCTAGGGGGAAAAATGAAAAAGGGTTAAGGGTTGCATTTCTTTTTTCAAGTCTGTGGTAGGACCGATACTAGTGTATTCGAATATATTTTTATGAAATTTTATGAAAAAATTATTTTTATAAATTATTTTAAAATTTAAGAAAGACAAAAATGAGGAGGTAGTCGATAAAATAAATTAAAAAATTATTTAATTACAAATTTACCATGAAGAATAAAAAACAAATTGAGAGAATATTTTAAAATTATTTATATTATTTTATTTTTAAATTACACATTTAAAAATATAATCTTAAATTATAAAAATAATTATTAATGAAAATTTTTATTTTCAAAAATATAAAAAATGAAAATCATTTTTAGAAACAATAAATAAATATATATTTTATTTATTTTTTAAATTTAAGAAATAAAAATATATTTTTTATTTATTTTAAAATTTACAAATTTTTTACTAAGTAATGCTATAAGGAGTTCACTTTTTAAGGGGTTAAACATTTTATCATTGAATTATTATTTTAAATATTAAAATAAATGAATTAAAATTAAAAATATAAATTTTAATACATTAAATATAATTCGAACTCTCCCTAACATATCATGTTTATAAAAATTTGCTAATTGAATATAAAAAAAAAAATTCTATACCTATAAATTTACACCTTCAATCCTTCTAACAAGGGAAGGAACCAAATACCAGATTTAGGAAGACTCTCAACCGGCCTAACTTACGGGCTGCAATGAAAGATAGAATTTCTATTAGATGCTGAATCAGCTCCTTCTCATCGATGACTTGAATCTTTGGATGCATGCTTCAAGCCATCTTGAAAAAGATAATATCCATGTCACCTTTTACTATTTTTCATTAAAAGTTAAGACTTTTTTTATTAAATTTTATAATTTGTTTATAAAAATTAATAATTTTTCATAAAATTCGATATATGTTTTTATTACAGCTATGACTAATGGAAATTATTTCTAATCCTATTGTATTATTAAAATTCTCATAACTACTTCTTATATTATTTAAATAAGTCAAAACATTATCTCTTTAATTTTAGCATCACATGATTATGATGTTCAAATATCTAATTTTTTTAAAACATAATAGAAAATATTTTTGAAATTTTAGTGATGCAATAGAATTAAAAATATTTTTGCCTAATTAATGGAATTATAGTATTTTATGAAATGATGTATATAAAAAACTGCAATTTAATTTTTATTGCAACCTTAAAAACTTGGAACTTGATTTATATAAAAATTTGTAATTGTAATTTTGGAAAAAAAATACAACTTTTTTTCATTAAAACATGCAAATAAAACATTTTTAATAGTTTTTTGTATGCATCAAGTGTCTTGTCAATGCTATTACTAAAAAGATAAAAAAAAAATCAAGCGATTCTCATATTTGTTGGCCTTATCAAATATGAAAAAAATTTAGTACGTGTTTAAATTTTGCTAATTTTTCATAAAATTTAATTAAAAATTATGTTCTTTATATAAATTTTCTAAATCTATGCGAATTTGATATTTAATAAATATAAAAAATTAAAAATTTGTCAATTAAAATTAATTCAAATTTTTCTTATTTTCATATAAAAAGAACAATTTTTTTAATAAAAGATAATTAAACATACATACCGATGCGCAAATTTTTTCTGCATCTAAGAAAAGGCTTCTTGAATGTTGAATTGGCAAGCAATGCTTTGTACATAATAATGAATTTGGGTCCTTTGATATATTTTAAAAGGTAAAACGGTTAATCATAATTATTAACAAGAAAATTAAAGATCAAGAATTTAATAAATAATAAATTATTAAAAATTAATTTTTTAATAAATAAAAAAGTGGTTAAACTATTAAATGCATATATAAAAAAATTAATTATTGAACACTAAATTTAATAAAAAAAATATAAAACTTTTAAAAAATATCGAATAACCTTTGAATAAAAAATCTTTGGTTAAAAATAATTTTTATTTTTAATTATCCATCACATAATTTTCTTACTGAAAACTATAATAATCTATTTTACCCTCTAAAATGTATATACATTTAAGAGGAGTCAGATTCATATATCATGCATGGATTTTGATAATAATCTTAAGTATAAATAAACAATTTTTTTATTTTGATGAAAAATATCTTCTGCAATAATATAATAATAAAATATCAAAATAATAAAAATAATTAATATATTTAATATTAAATGTGAAGAATTTAGTGAATTTAAGTTCTTTTTTTTAAGAAGTTATTTTTCTTTATTAACATAACTTTAAGTATTATTTTTTAATTAATTATAAGATATAAAAATACATGATATTTCTTCGTTTTTATATAATAAAATAAAATTTTTCATAAAAATATCTTTTAAAAAATAACTAGTTATTTGTTTTGTTTTTTAAGTGAAAAAAAAAATTCTATCTTGGCCCATTTTATAATTGCCCAAGATTTCAAGCAAAACATCACACTTCGATTTGTTTTGTTTATTTTTCAGGTTTTAGTGAAAGTAAAATAATATTTATAGGATGAATGATTGCATGCATCGATATAATATGGCATGAAAGTAAAATAATATTTATAGGATGAATGATTGCATGCATACGACACAATATGGCATTTCTCACGAATTTGGATTCAGTATATTTTTTAGAAAATATATAAAGTGAATTTCAAGAGAAAATAAATATAAATTTTCTTTTAAAACTATGAATCGTAATAAAAAAAAGCAGATTTAATATAAAAATTATATTTTATATCTTCAAAAATAAAAATAACATAAAAAAGAAAGGATTCAAAACCTATTACTAATATATATATATATATATATATATATATATATATATATATATATATATATATATATATATATATATATATAGATAGATAGATAATATTTCAAAAATGGTGTGACAAATACCTACATATAAGTTTCATCCGAACAAAGAGTTTAGATAAGCGGTCGGTAACATGAATTTACAGCGCGCGTCTATATATATATATATACATAAAGTAAGTATTAAGTAAAATGAGCAATTTTATATAAAAGTAAGAGAGGTAAATTATGATTATTAAATCTAATATTAAAATATTAAAATTAAAATATAAAATTATATAACTTTTTTAAATAATTATATAATCTTCAATTATATTTTAATCATAACAACCAATTTAAGATTTAATGATCACAATTTAATCATCTCATTTCTCATATAAAAATATTCGTCTTATTTTATAGGTTCCCTATATATATATAACACATTTAAGCTTAGGGTTACCAAATTCCTTTTGCCTATAGTCCTATGTAATTTTTTTTAAAAAAAGTTATATGCATAAAAAATAAAAGTTGAAATTAGGTTTTGAATCTTTTATATTTATTGAATTAAAGTTCATAAAATTGTTCGATCATCCTATATTAATTGACAACTATCAATTTATATTCAGTATCTAATTTGGGATCTCATTTTTTTATACATATAGTATTATTATATTTTTCTATAATAGGAATTGATTCATTAGATAGACATGTACAAATTCTAAAATATTTTTATAAAATTTTCATATTATTTCAAATATCATTTAAGTTAAAAACTTTCATTATCATATGAAGATTGTGCAAATAAGAAAACATATATAATATTTACTTATAAAATATAATCTCTTACAACTTTCCACGAGCTACCTTGACATATTAGCTTTCTTAAAATTAGTTGTAATAGTTTAGAAAAATATGATACAATATACAATAAGTTATACTATGTATATGAAATGTGTAAAGTTATGATATAAACTATACTTATAATACTACTCTCAAAAAAGGCACCATGCAAGCAGGCCATGTTCCTCCATTGATGAGGGTTTTTCTTTATGAATTAATTTAAGCACACTTTAATTATTATATAAACATAGATGAAATTTAAATGAGAAGACTTTGGGATCATAGTTGCAACCCCACCAATTATTTCAATACGGCGATCCAAGTGGTGGGAATAAGTAATTTCAGCTTTTAGGCTGTGCACAACAATGAATAATGAGGCCGTGAATAATAAGGAGAGAACGTGGTGATGATGGATTTCTGCTAAAGGGCTCAACAACTTTGCTAGCTACCATAAAATATATTGAAATATATAAGACGAAAAATGAATTTAAAAGAATAAAATAAAACCCATATGCAGCATGAAAATATTTCTACCTCTCTTTGATATTGAAAATTTATTGTAGGAAAATATTTGTTGCAGACTTGCTGTCCTTGGAAGGGGAGTGATACCTTATTCCGCCTCTAATTAATTAATAGTAAAGTTCATAAAATAAAAATTTTACGGCCTATGTAAAGAGAACAATCATAAAGTAAATACAGAGTGAGAGCAGCAATATATATTATTTTAATATTACTATCTATGATATTTTAATAAGTCATATATTTTGATATCATGATAAAGTAAATGCTAAAATTAAAGAGGTAGTTTCTCATTTATCAAAATACAATAGCACTAAAACCCTCAATAATAAGATTAGAAATATTTATGTGTACTTGTGCCAAGAAGGAAAAAAGTTTCCAATACTATATTAGTAGTATTATTTCTATACAAATGTTATTAATTATATTATTTTTTAATTCAATAATCTAACCTAAAAATATTATTTATTTTTAGCAAAAAATTAATTATTCTTTAAGAAATTAAATTGATTATTGAAAAATAATATATTTAATAGTATTTTTATAAAAATAGTACTGAAATTTTATAATTAATATGATACTAGAAATTTTTTTATTAAATCAAAAATTCTTTCCTAAATATCTTATTGGATTTTTTTGGAGACTGTGTTATTTAATGTATTAATTGGGGAATCATTTGTTGAACAGCGTGTCCTTTTATTATTTCTTTATAATTGTCCTTTAGCAAATTTAGAGGAATAAATCTTAGAAGCTTGGGACACGAAATAGGCAATGCGAAATGCAATAATGAGAACGAAGATGCCTAACATTAGGAGATTGATGGGGATTTCCACTTTCTCTCTTATTTTAACGAAGAAAATTATGGCCATTTACCCTAATTATAAATCATGGGAAGGTAAAAGCCCAAAAAATTAACATAAATGAATGTTTGGAAATCGCACTTCTTTTTTATATCTTGAATAATAAAGTCATTACTTTTACATTCTAACATTTAATCCCTCCTCGCTCTCTTTAAAATATTAAGAAAAGAAAGTTTTTTGGACTCACACAAAACTAAGCTAAATCAATTTAATTTTCTTGTTAAAACGAAGAGTAAAAAGAGAATAAATATTGAAAAATACAAATAACATTACTTATTTAAATTCTCTTTTTCACCACTTTTTAAACCTAAGTCACTTTTCTTTTCTACTTTCCATGGTAGGCAAACCAAGTCGTCATGAAAAGGACCCTATAACTCTTTGTTAACCCAATTCCATATTGTTCTCTTCCTAAAGACTAAAATTAATAGCAATAATTAATCATCAATATTTAAGAATAAAAAATTATCTTAGATTGCTGAAATTCGCATTTATGCGGGAGGATAATTATTTTGCAAGCAATTTTAAAAAAAAATTATAAATAACAACTCTTGAATGTTAAAAAAAAATACAGAATTTGCCCATCATCAATCATTTTAGACTCTAAAAGAATATTTTTTTAAGTCGCTTGTCAAGAAAAGATATCTAAACAATAATTCTATACAAGACAATTAAGACCAGTACGTGTTGGCCAATGTGTTTGTAGCTATTTGAATGCATTCAGATATATTTTATAATAAAATTCAGAAACTTTGTCTTTCATTTCAAGTTCAGAGAATGTAATTAAAATACCGAAATTTCAATTTACTGCAACCTACAACCATACAGTACAATCAGTTTATTTGTAAAATAAACTCTAATTGATCCTAAGCCCTAACCCTAATCAACCAAGAACAATTATATTACAAAACTATGCGAATATTAAGAAGTTACGTGTGTAAGAATTGAAGACACTTGTATTTCAGTTGCAGAAAATTGTAAGAGAAAAAGGGTTTAAACTAAACTTTTAGTTTCGTATGATTTGATTCAAATTTTAATATTGTGATTATATTTTTCTTAAGATTTTCTTATAATTACATTGTTTAAAGTCTATTTTCATTTGTAATTAACTTCTTATGCATCACTATTTTGGGTTTTGGAATTTTCATATCATTCCCGCGGGAGGTCTAGACCTGTCCTTTTCTAATCCTTAATTTTAAAAATTTTTATTTATAATTATTTGACATGGTTAATACTTGTGAATTTATACACTTGTATCATGTTATAACAATGAAGAGTTATCTATTAAAACGACAAATTATTGTAACTTAAAAAAAAATCATACAGATAAATTAGAATCAAAGTCATTACAATAGATAATATTCATGATTGAAATTATAATGCTTAATTCTTTAAATAATTTTCGTGATTGGACTCTACTCTCTCCATATATATGTCATGATGAAACTGCAAAGTAGACAAACAATTTTAATATTGGATAATTGCAGACAAAAACTTATAAACTAATTAACTATGATATGAAGTTATTTAAAAATGAAATTAAACTCTAGAAATTTAATTAAATGAAAAAAAGTGTAAACATGAAATTATATAATAATTATAATTGTAAATTGTCATAAACTATCAAGCAATTAGTTAATGAAAATAGGTTGAGTCCCAAATCATTTCAAGTCCAATAAAGAATCATGTGTTTGATCCTCAAATTTATTTTTATTGGAAGAGATTTATCATTTAAATTTCCTTATTTCAAACAAAGATTAATCTCATACCAATAAAAAGGATGTGAGGATATTTTATGCATAAAAAAAATTGGAATGAACTATTAAAATAAAAATTTTAATTAAAAAAATAAGAAAAGTAATATAATGAGACAAAAACGATCAAAATAAGATTAGGAAGCCCTCAAGAAATTTCAGTTGCAAAATCAATTTTAACTCAACTCGAGCATGATTTCATGTATGGAAAAAGTGATGAATTAAGAACCAAAATTGAAATAACTTGCTCTTGAATCTTGATCAAGTTGAGAAAATACATGAGGGTGATGTTTTAGGACTGATCTGTTAGGTATGCTTGGAATTTTCATAACTTTTGATACTGCAAAAGTGAATGGATATACATAGCAACAGATCAATTTAATTTGGTCATACGGATTAACCATAGTCAGTGAAATATCATTATCCTTCAATAATTCTTGCTCCTTGTAGTACCCAAAATTTTTGTTTGGATTAGTTTCCATTGTTTCCAACTCTTATCAATGTATTCATCATTATTACGTCATAAAATAAAATTATTTTTCAATGAAAGTAAGTCACTATTGAGGAGAAGTTCCTTCTTAATATTAAGTTAGCTCTCTACAAAAATATGGAATTTGTGTATATCCTAATAGTACAATAATTCTTGCTCCTTGTAGTACCCAAAATTTTTGTTTGGATTAGTTTCTATTGTTTCCAACTCTTATCAATGTATTCATCATTATTACGTCATAAAATAAAATTATTTTTCAATGAAAGTAAGTCACTATTGAGGAGAAGTTCCTTCTTAATATTAAGTTAGCTCTCTACAAAAATATGGAATTTGTGTATATCCTAATAGTACAATAACACTCAATATTTGTCTTAGAAGTTTTACTCTTTTATGTGGAGTTCAAATCTAAAACTTATATATGTAAATGGATTATTACTTTTATCATTAAAAAATAAATAAAATTAGTTTCATATAGATTTTGCTGCTACTCCTTTTAGTGATTATTAATTTGAAATCATTTATATTTTTTGTCCTAAATTTAATAAAAAAAATATCATTTTGGACGTTAATCCATTTTATATGTTGACAAAATCAAAAAAGAATATCCTTCAAAAATAAAATTTATGTAATGATATTAAATGTAAAAAATTTATATATTAAAGAAATCAAAATTGAATTAAGTATATATTTTATTTATTGCAATATGATCAAAATTTATTTTTAATCAAATTTTATGTATTTTTAATGTTTTAAACAGTATAATTTATTTGTAAATCATTTGAAATCATTGCTTCTAAACAAATTAAATTAATTTAAATTAACATGAACTGAATTGATTCTAACGAAATTTATTCCAAATGTATCATTCCGATCATGTTATAAAAAAAATTAATCATGATAATTAATCTTTCATTTATGAGGGCACTATTGTTATATTTTTTAAATCTCATAATTATTATTAATAATTCCCTAATTTTAATTTTTATTATAATTTTTATTTTTATATAATTACTCATTCTTTTTTTTCCATAAATTTTATATGTATCCGCTGAAGAGAGAATTGAACTAACCAACCCATTGTGAGGGGGAAAAAAAAGAAAGAAAAGAGTTAGGTCATAGAGTTAAGCCCAGACCAGGTGACTACTAGGAAAAAAAATATCCAGTCAACAATCAACGCGGAATTCCTATAATCTTTGATGCACCAAATCATTATCACCTAGACCGCACGTGATAGGAGACACGTGAGCCACTTATTTTATTTTTGGTTATTTTAACATTTTATTCCAATTTGTGGGTGTTATCCGCCACGTCGTTTGGTCTCGTAGCGGTACAGCACAGTTAATGTACAGTGAATTCGTTTTGGGATCGTGCGGCCACGACTTTTTGGTCAAACCAAATGCTGAGTAAAATATGAAGCGGGTAGGCATGATTTTATGGGGGCGCGACCTAACTCGAAAATGCAGATTCATTAGAAATCATTTTTTAACTTTATGGATGGATAAAGAAAATATGTAATTTAGGAAGGTAATGCGTTAAATTAGTGATGTTTAGATTCCTTTTAAAAAATAATGATTAAAAAATGTAATTTAATGATAAGATTAAAAACTTAATATTTAAAAGTATAATAATGTTAAAAAATAATTTTTTTAAAATAGAAGAAAATATGTTTAAAATTTTTTAATTTAATATTAAATAAATAAAATAATTTCTTTATTTTAATATTTTATAAATATATTTTATAAAAATATTTTCTATCAAAATAAATGAAAACTAAGTTTCACAAGGGATAAGGGAACCAAAGTAGGAATAATATTTATACACTATGATTATAATACAAATTCTTACTTTCAATGTGGATGAATAATTATAATCTGATCCGATTTTTAGTTGGAATCCAACCCTAAATAGATAGAATTTAAATGAAGAAATTAGGCTGCGGTTGAATTTGATCTTACATATTTAAGATCAACCCAACTTTTATATATATATATATATATATATATATTGTGACATATTTGATGAAAATTTTAATTATAAAAAATTAATATATATAGTGAATTTTTTCATCAGTATTTTATACTACATTAAATATAATATACACATAAAATATAAATATATCTTATATATAAAATTTAACTATGTTATATGTATATATATTATTAAAACCGGACTTAAATAAAGTTGAGTTAAAATCTCTTTTTAAAAGTGGGACAAGTTTTAAGCAAATCAAATAAAAAAATTTCAATTTTAAGTAATTTAATCCGTTGAAATTCATGAATCAAATCAATTCAATCCATAAATTTTAGTTCTTTTGAGAGACTTAACGCAAAACAACTTTCACTTTGACCTCATTTGATAATTAACTGATTCAATTTGCTGTTAATTAATTCAATTAACTGTTAGCTAATAACTGATTATATTGACTGATTTAACCAGCTGATAACATTAACTGTTTAAGTGAAAATGTTTGATAAAATTAGTTGTTTCCTATTAACTATTTATATGCAAAATGACATATAAGGACACATATATATTTTATAATTTATTTAAATATTTTTTACTTTAATAATATTTTAGATTTATTATATGATTTATGTTTAAGAAATATAATAATTTATTTTTAAGAAAAATAATAATTTATTTTTAAATAATTTTTTAAGTCATACTTCCTTAAAAATATGATAAATCTAAAATATAATTAAAAATTTATTATATTTCTTAATTTATTATATTTTTTAAAAAATAAATTATTATATTTCATAAATATTTTATAGAAATTAATAATTATTATTTAATAAATTTTTTTAGTCTTTTTTTAGTGAGGATATAAGTGAAAATATGCATATTATTTAAGGATAATTTTTTATTTTTACAAGCTCATTATCAATAAACTAATTGAAAATGCTGAGTTTACTAAATTTTTCAAATTAGTTGATTGAGAGCTAATCAATTGATTTGAGGGCCAATCAACTAATTGAATAAGTTATTTATCAAACAGTTAAATTAGCTTATTGGCTCGGTCAAACAGTTAAATACTATCAAATCAGCTAATTGAATAAACTATTTATCAAATAGTTAAATTAGCTTATTGGTTCGGTGAAACAGTTAAACACTATCGAATCAGCTAAAAATTCACTAAAAAGCTCTTTACCAAACACCCTCTTTATTTACTTGCGCATGGCCTAATTTGTACAAATATTTATATTTGATTGCTTGTATTGACATCACGTCTGTACAAACCAGATCTTATTTCCCATACCAGAATAATTATCGAGATATATATTCAATATTTATTGAACTCCAGTCTCATTAATTATGTAGTAGATTCGGAGTACTTACACCAACTGCATTCTATGAGAAATTTCTACATATACATCATATAATATACTAAGTTATTCATAAAATAAATTAATGTACAATGAGTGGTTGACATACGTATCATTTCATTATTAACTTGAAGTGATACATGGTTTATACGTAAGAAATTTTTTATATTTGAAAAACGAAAACGGAATCTTGACAAATATCAATCTATGGCAGGAAGCAACTTGTTGTTTGTATTTTGGTTAATTTTTTTTTCAGAATATTGATTGATTTATACTCTTAAGATTCCTTATTTGCTGTGGGCGTATGCGTTTGGGAATATGGCTGCACATAGATTCTCGCCCATTGTATATATATCTTCCATTAAGTCAGGCACATCATCTCCATCGACCTTGGTAAGCCCTCAATTAATTAATAATTATAATATCCAAAATTAATATTGAAAACATGATTATATTGACAACTATTATGAAAAAAATACAAATATATATAGGAGAATTTGTGAAAATATACCCACCCGCAGGTTTGATTTAACAGTGCAGAATTATTATTTCCTTGTAGAAATTATGATCCAATAAATTAGAAATTAATTTATTTGTTACTTTAAACATATATTTAATAAATCTTATTTTTTATTTGAATAAAAAATTATATTAATTACTAGTTGAATAAGAATAAGAATAAAAATATTTTATTCTTATTAATAAAAATTTAATTTAAAATATTTTAAATCAACTCTATTCATTTTCTTTTATCTCTAAAATAAATGCACTCATTAAATTAAGAAATTAATAGTGATAACAAATTAATTATAATACCTTTTAGTACTCATTTATCTTTAAATTAGTAATATAATTTTTTAATCCAATTAAAAGAATACAAATTACTAATCTTTGTATATGAATAAAAAATAGTAGCCTCTCTCTCTCTCTCTCTCTCGCAAATATTTTTCTTATTTCAAACAAAATTTACTTTTTTCTTCAGTATCATGTATTTAGCTCTTTTCTTAACTATCAATACAAATTATATATAATCCTTTATTAATATAAATATATACATACTATTTTTCTATAAAAAATTATTTCCAGCCAAATAAAACGAGCCTAAGATAAAATAGGGTCCTAGGCTTGGCCCAAACTTAGAAATTTTAATTTTTAGGGATCAAATCCGGTTTTATTTTGAAATAGGGTGCTCATTCTAATTCTGGTTTGGCCGGATTTATGATTGTTTCTCTTTTTCTTTTAATTTCTTACCTACAATAAGAGTAAACAGTTTAAATAATGAAGCAACTCAATATTATAAAAATAGGTCCAAATAAAATAAGAAAAAGAAATACAAAATAATTATTTTAACTTTGAAGTAGTTGGATTTTTTCCTCTTTTATTTTAGAAATTTGAAACTCCTTAAATTTCATAAAACTTAAAATTAACATCCATTGTATTAACTTTAATGAATCATTATTAATTAATCATTTTATCAAATTACATCATTTTTAATAAATTTTTTAAACAAAAATCATAATATTATAGTATAATAGTTTGTTTCAACATTTTTCATATATAATTTTACAAATCATTTTTATTATTTAATAAAGATTTATATATCTAATTTAATTTTTATTAATTATATAATATAGAAATTATCTAAAAAAGATAATTAATATATTATAATATTATAATTCTTGTTTAACAATATAAAAATTATGTAATTTAATAAAATAGTAAATTATGTTAATAATAGATGTTAATTTCAAGATTTATATAGTTTAAGGATGTCATTTTCAAATTTTTAAAGTTGAAAAGAATAAAATCTAACAACTTTAAAGTTAAAAGAGATATTTTATTTTCTTTTAAACTAATCTTTTTTTTGTGCAAGATGTTAGAAAAAATATGGATGTGCAATCTGAGACGTAATATAGATCACTATTCTCAAGAAATTATCCGAACCTAAGATTCAATAGACTCTTTATCTTGAAATTACACGACCAAAATAAGATACAGGTAGTAGGAAAATGAAACCTTACATGTAAGAGAAGAATGTTTCAGAGAAAGTTATTATAGATATGTGTGTTGTATAAAATGAGATGAATACTATATTATTTATAGGCAAAATTTATGGGCGGAGAAATATAGCTATTGAAAATAATCATTGAAAATATAGTTGTTGAAATATAGTTATCGAAAATATAGTCGTTGAAAAATAAATGTAAAAATAGCCATTAGAAATAAATGTTTAAATAGTCATTGGGAAATAACCATTGGGAATTAAATGTTCAAATAAATACTTTGACATTTCAATTTTTACCAAAGCTAAAAATATAATTTTGCAAAAAATGGGCTTAAACTTAGCCTCACGTATTATTTATGCATAGAGAGCTATTTTCTTTTTTTATCACTTTATATGAAAAAAAGTTTCATATATAAATCTTTTCTTAAGGCTAAATTTATCTGATGTGGGACTTAAGTCTTTTGAAATACTACTTAATATACAACAATCCCCAACATATTTCAAAAGACTTATAAAAGAAAATAAAGAAATAGGTAAAGAATATTTGTTTGGTTCTTAAATAAATAGGTAAAGATTTAATTTCACACATGATATTAAAATTAGTGCAAAAAATAAGAATAGGTCTAAACTTACATGCCCTAATAATTTAGTAGGGCATAAAACCCTACTCACATGACACTCTTCTAATTATTAAATTCTCACCAACTCGACTGCACTCCTCAACAGAAAAAGATGAATTTAGTTTTTTCAGCATCTGAAAATTACAATTTCGCTCTTTGACTTTCAATTTAATAAAATTATAATTTAATTCTTCAATCTTTTATTAATAATATATAAATAATAATATTTATCAAATAATATATAAATGAACAATAATAATTTATACATAATAATATCATATATTTTATATTATTAAAATAATTTAAATATTATATATATTATTATATTATATTTCATTATTTATATATAAAATTAAAAAAATTAAATTGATTTATGCAATATTTTGAATATAAGCATTCTTTTCCAAGATGAATAAAAGATTTTGACTTTTTTTTGAATTTTTATTTTTTTATTTTTTGGATAAGTTGGAGCTAAGGTTACTTTTTTTGTAATATTTGTGGATTTTTAACCTTAAGATTTTTTAATTTTTCTTATTCACGATGTCTTAACTTTTAAATACTATTTTAACACAATCTATTTTTTTAATTTTTTATTTTGATATTTTTTATAATTTTTTAAGTATATTCATTAAGTTTGAAGATAAGGTTTTTTTAAAAAAAATTAATATATATCTTTTACTATCTTTTTATAGTTCTACTTTTTTTCTCAATAAATTATAGTGGTGATTAATTTTTTATAATAATACATGTGAATTTTTGTAATAATACATATTAGTTATTAATGAGATTTGATTTATCTATTTATTTAAGATTTTTAGTTGATATTATTATTTGAAGCTCAAACAATACTAAATAATAACATGCTATTTTTTTGTAGTTTTATTGTCAATGAGCCTTGATTTATTCATTTATTTTAAATTTTTTATCGATATTACTATTTAAAAATTAAATAGTAATATGTTATTATTTTATCTTCAAATATTAATATGTTATTATTTAATACTTTTATTGCTAATGAGATTTTATTTATCTACTTATTTAGGATTTTTTATCAAAATTATTGTTTAAATATGAAATAATAATATATTACTATTTGAAGATAAAATAAAAATAATAAATATGAAATAATAATTTATTTTAAATTTTTTATCGATATTATTATTTAAAAATTAAATAGTAATATGTTATTATTTTATCTTCAAATATTAATATGTTATTATTTAATACTTTTATTATTAAGGAGACTTAATTTATTTACTTATTTAGGATTTTTTTATCAAAATTATTGTTTAAATATGAAATAATAATATATTATTGTTTGGAGACAAAATAGTAATATATTATTTTTTAACAATTTGATTATTAATTAAACTTGATTTATCTATTTATTTTAAATTTTTTATTAATGCTACTGTTTAGAAATTAAATAATAACACGTTACTGTTTATAACTTATACAGAAATATGTTATTCTTTAATAGTTTTGTTGTTATTTATCCAAAATGCGCAACTTAGCAAGGTTTTTTTATATTGACTACAAAGAGAATTAAATCTAACATCTCTACTCTAACGGATTATTCAAATCCTTCCTGGACACTCCAATAAGCAATACTATTTAAATTGTACATTTCCCGTTTTGGAAAGGATGATACCGTCAAGCCTCTTCCAATTCCATGCAACTAAGCTCCAAAAAGTTCAAAGGCTTCATGTTTCTCCTCGATCTCACCTTGCAGACTTGGGTTTAACAATATATTTAGCAGTGGCAATAAATGCATTTATAAATTGTAATCGTAAATAGAGGTAAGGCAAAGATCGATTAAATGCCAGCACCCAGTAGAAAAAATTATATTATGTACACAAAATATATAGAGTCTAGCACAAATGAAATCATTAAGAAATGGCAAGCAGCATCATGTTCTTGAATTCTTGGAAATCAAGCTGTCCATCCAAATCGGTGTCGTAAACACATATCATGGTGGAGCAATCCTTGCCGTTTCTCTCGTCCCAATATCCGAGCCTCTTCAACACACACTCTAGCTCTTTGCTACTTATGAATCCATCTCCATCCAAATCAAACACCTGGAATGCCTTACCAAGATCCCTCTCCACCTCTTGGATACGGAATCGTAGAAGAACAAGAACTTATTGAAGTCCAGGCTCTTCTTTCCCATCTAAAATTCGAGGTCATCTAGGCTTAAATGGAAGCCTATTTTCTCCACCAGCCAATTTAGCTATTTGAGGCTCACAAAGCCATCTCCGTTCATGTCACGCTTCTAAAATATCCGTTGCAAGTCAAAAGGTGTCAGCGGAGACATATTAACTAGAAATAAAGAAAGCAAAAGAAATTCTAATATATATACACCGTCTGGTTTCTCTTCTCCTTGTTTGAGGGCTCTTGAGAGCTTTTAGATGTAGTTGATGCCAACGGATTATGGTACTTGAATGTTTATAAACATACACTGCGTGACAAGTGGTTGGCGAAAGTTATGTCCTCTTGCGGTACAGAAAAGTATCAAATTTGGTGGAAGCTTCACAATCTTTGCTTCGAAAGTAACTTATTCCCTTTCAAATAGTTGGACGTTGTTTCTTGGTACCTGAGGACGTGGGCAGTTGCATGAACATTGAATCGACTTTGTTTTGTTTTCATTTCTGTATATATTTAAAGTGAGAATAAAAAGCTAGCAAAATATTTTTCAATTAAAAATGCAAAATAAATAGATAAATCAAGTTTTATTAATAATAAAATTGTCAAAGAACAACATGTTATTATTTAGGCTACAAACAGTAACATGTTATTATTTGATCTTCAAATAGTAACATCGATCAAAAATCTAAAATAAATGGATAAATTATATTTCATTAATAATTAAACTTTCAAAAAACAATGTGTTACTATTTCATCTTCAAATAATAATATGTAATATCAATAAAAAATTTTAAATAAATAAAAAAATTAAATCTCATTAACAATAAAACTATTTAAGAATAGCATATTACTGTTTTATTTTCAAATAGTAACATATTACGATTTGATTTTCAAATAATAACATCGATAAAAAATTTAAAATAAATGAATAAATTAAGTTTTATTGATAGTCAAACTGTCAAAGAACAATGTATTACTATTTGGATTAAACAGTAACATTGACAAAAAAATTCAAAATAAATGAATAAATTAAGTCTTATTAATAATAAAATTGTTAAGGAATAGGATGTTACTGTTCATGTTACTGTTTTGTCTCTAAATAGTAACATGTTACTGTTTGAAACCTAAACAGTAAAAAATTTATCAAATAAATAAATAAATCAAATCTCATTAACAATTAATAAGTATTAATACAAAAACTCACATGTATTATTATAAAAAATTAATCACCACTATAATTTATTGAGAAAAAAAAGTAAAACTATAAAAAGATAATAAAAGATTTATATTAGCTTTAAAAAAAACCTTATCTTCAAACTTAATGAATATGCTTAAAATTTTATCAAAAATGAAAAATTAGAAAAATAGATTGCATTAATTTAGTATTCAAAAGTTAAGACATAGTGAATAAGAAAAATTAAAAAAAAATCTTGAGATTAAAAACTCAGAAATATTACAAAAAAAGGTAACCTTAGCTCTAACTTATCTATAAAAAAAAGAATAAAAATACAAAAAGAAAGCAAAAATCTTTTATTCATCTTGGAAAAAAAATGCTTATATTTAAAATATTATATAAATTAGTTTAATTTTATATATAAATAATAAAATATAATATAATAACATATGTAATATTAAAATTATTTTGATAATATAAAATATATAATATTATTATTATGTATAAATTATTATTGTTCATTTATATATTATTTGATAAATATTATTACTTATATATTATTAATAAAAGATTGAAGAATTAAATTATAATTTTATTAAATTAAAAGCCAAAGGATGAAATTATAATTTTTGGATGTTGAAGAAGCTGAATTCATCTTTTTCTGTTGAGGAGTGCAATAAAGTTGGTGAGAATTTAATGGTTAAAAAAGTACCATGTGAGCAGAGTTCTATGCCCTACTAAATTGCTAGGGCATGTAAGTCTAGACCATAAGAATATTATCCATATATAAGCTAATGATCATGCATTCATTATTTTTATATTTTGTATATACACATTTATCCATTTCAATATAAGAAAAAATATTATGTAAAAGAGTTTGATCAAGTTTTTCATGCTACTATTTAGGGACCTATTTTAGACCATAAAGATTTTCTCAATTTGCATACTTTTTTTCCAATTGTAGGACTTCAAAGACCTCAAATTGCACCATATAAATTTCTTCTTCTAAATCTTCATTTAAAAGGTAGTTTTCACATCTATTTAATATATAACTAATTTAAAAATAAAAGTCAAAAGCAAGCAAAATACGAATTGAAGAAATCCTTGTTATTATGTAAAAGTATTAAAGTAATTAATATTTTATTTTTATATAAAATCTTTTGCAACCAATCACATTTTATATTTTTCAATTGAACTACCAAGAAAATATTTTTTTAAAAAAATTCATTTATAACCTATTGACTTTATTCTTAGAGGCAAGTCCACTAATTCTTAAGTTTGATTTTATGAAATTGATTTAAGTTTTATTTTGATTGCTTTCTTAAAAGTTTTGCTTCAAAATATGTTTAAAGATCATTATCAATAATAAATATAAAAAATCATTTCCAAAAAAGGTTTCTTTTCTTAGTCTTTTAATTTTTTTAAGACTTCATCAATCAATTTTGAATCAATCAATTTTGAATCAATCAAAAGTGCATTTAAAGTTTTTGTTGCATGAGAAATTTTATCATGTAGTAAATAAATGTGTTCAAAGAACTTAACATTTTTTACCTCTATTAATGTATTACAATCAAGTACATCACTTCTATATATGAAACTATTATTCGGATATCCCATAAACATATAATTAGAGATTTTTTTAATCTTATTTTCTTTTCTTTGTTTTAAGCTATAAAACTTTAGCTAGACATCCCACATTTTCAAATATTGTAAATTAGGTGCATAATTTTTCCATAATTTATAGGATGTTTTCCCTATTTCCTTATGGGATATCCTATTTGTAAGTGATATGCAAAATAAATTTATAAATATCAATAATATTGACTAACATGTTTATTGACAATGCACATCAACTTCAGATAAAGCCCATTCAAATACTAATAATTAGATATGTTTACACGGGCTTATATAAGCTTGTTTGTCATGCATAAATATTTTCACCTTTAAAATTAGAAAAATAAGGTTCATTAAATCTAAAAATGCTAATTAGTTAATGTTCATGATCCTATAAATATACCGTTTAAGATCTCAATAAAAACTTTTCAAGTAATCCACAAACATTCAATAAAAGAAATTTAATTTATTTCAAACTTTAAAAGTATAATGTAAACTCTCATAGAAGATTAATATAAATTCTCATTGAGGATTTAAGTTAAACATAAAATCAAGAATTACTAAATTGCTACTTTATTTTTTTCTTCCATGGTTGTATAGTGTATTATTAATAAAAATCAAGCATGCTAAGTCATGCAAGAAGTTGTGAAGTAGGTTGCTAGATAGTGATGTTCATTTATATAGTAAAAATATTTCTTGATAAGAACAAATTCTTAAACAATGTAACTTTTAAAAGATAAATTAAAATATAAATAAATGAATAATTAGATTATGATTTCCTTTAAATTGCGACTCAAGGTTTAACAGCATAGCACAGGTACAACACCAATATACCAATTAGCAATCATAATAAAAACTTAAATGTTGAAGTAAAAATTAAATAGAGTACCTACTTACCTGAGTCTATAAGCTTTCACTTTATCTATATGACCTCATTTATAAATAGTTAAAAAAATTGAATCACAATTATCCTAAGATAAACCATAATGATCTACATCTCAAATAGCAAACACAAATGAAAAGAATGGTCAAAGAAATTATATCATATAAACTGTAAACAAAATGAATTAGAAATTATTTTTTGAAAACTTATCTATAGAGACATTATCCTTAAGACTGCACTTGAGAAATAATTCCTTGAGATTGTTAGAAAAAAATATAAATGTGTACTCTAAGGCATGATATAGATCATTGTCCTCAAAAAATTATTTGAACCTCTCGTGCAAAGCTTGAGCTAGTAATTCCTCTAGGATTCAACAAATTCTTCAATCTTGAAATTGCATGGTCAAAACAAGATAGAGGCAGTAGGAAAATGAAACCCAACAAGTAGAAAAATAATGTTTTAGAAAAAGTTATCGTAAATATATGTGTTGTATAAAATAAGATGAATAGTATATTATTTATAAGTTAAGAAATATAGTCATTGAAAAATAACTGTTAGAAATATAGTTATTGAAAATATAGTAGTTGAAATATGGCCATTGAAAATATAGTCATTAGGAAATAAATGTAAAAATAGCCATTAGAAATAAATGTTTAAATAGTTATTAGGAAATAATTGTTGAGAATTAAATGTTCAAATAAATACTTTGACATTTCAATTTTTACCAAAGCTAAAATCTAGTTTTATAAAAAAAAAAAAAGCTTGGGCTTGGTTTTACATGTTATTGATGCATAAGGGGCTATTTTCTTTATTTGTCATTTTACATAAAAAATGTTTTATATATAAACCTTCTCTTAAGGCCAAACTTGCTTGATATGGGACTTAATATTTTGAAATACTATTCAATATACAACACAAGATGCTTTAAACTATTATAAATATATAATTATATATAATACATAATTTTTTTGACATATATAAATTGGATTGAATTGAATTGGCTCAATTTTTCAATAGAATGTTCAAGCCTGATTCATTTACTAGATAAGGACTAATTATTTGTTTAAATCCAATGGTAAAATCTAATTACTCAATTCAAATCTTAATTGACCAAGATTGGATTTGAGTCAAAATTCAAGTTTAGCCTTATTTGCTCACATGTAACTAGGAGTGTCACCATGGAGGTAACTTTTTGTACTTTTACCATTTTTTGCTACATTATGATAAAAAGCAATTTGAATTCAAGATTACATTATTTAAATCAAATTTAAATCCCTTAAAATTTGTTCTGAAGTTAAAAAAATAGATTTAGAAGAGAAATAAATGTAGAAATTTTATTATGGATCTTAGTAAAGAATAGTTATGAGTCATATAATTAGAGGTGAAATTAGGTTAGGTTGAATTAAGTTTTGCTAAAAATAGGTCAAACCTCTATAAAAAATATTAGTCTACTCTGACCTATAAATTTATGGTAAGCTTAAAATTTAGTTTGATTAATTCATACATAATTTTTTCAAGATTTAACCTAACCTATTAGCCTACATATAGACTTATTAATAATTAATAATTTTTAAAAAAAATATTACTAGGAGCAAAATTAAGTTGAGTTAAATTGAGTTTTGATATTATCAAGTATAACTTAACTAATATAAAAAGTTATTTAGCTTAAACTAATGGCAATATTTTAATTTGAACTTGCCTTGACTAAATAAAAATTGTAAGGTTTAAAGTTTGCTTCAATTTGAATTCTAATTTCATCCCAAAATAAATATAAATATTAGAATAATAATCTTAAATCAATCATTTAAATAATTATAATGTAAACTAAAATTAAGATAATGAGTATATGTTAAAATTTTTCAAAGACTTTTTAAAATATAAATATAAAAAATATTTTTTTAAATATTATATATTTATATATAATTTAATATATAAAAATATGGACTAGACTAATAGATTAATAGGTTAAGTTTTAGATAATATGGTCTAACCTATTTTATAAAATGGGCCAAAAATTTGATCCAAAACTATTTTATTTTGTAAAAGTTTGTTCTATTTTATAAATAAGCTAAATTAGGTTAGGTTGAAAATAGATTAGGCCTCTAAAGACTTATAGGTCAAGTCACCTACTTCCACCCTCACATATAATAAAAGATTGTATTTTTGCCCATCCTAAATTAAAAGAAATTAAAAAATAATAATGAAAGGATCGAGATCCAACTAAATCTTTCACATCTTTTTATTAAACATGCATCATGAAATTTGATAAGTATCCTATATTTAAACCATGAGTTTATCAAAAGATGCCATTGAAAATATAAGAATAAATACAGATATCATTTATAGAGGTGATAAAAGGAAATGAAAAAAATTGACCTTCTATATTAAAAAAAATAATGAAATGCACATAATAAAATACTAAAAATAACAAATAATTACATTAATTAATTATACAATAATGAATAAAATTAAAACATCATAAGCATATTGTTGGGGTGACGTTGAAGCGGAAGCACTACATTGGTATAATTTAAAATCAAAGAACCAAAAAATCATAAGATACAAATAATTAACGTAATTTAATTTTTTTTCATGGATAAAGATGAAAAAAAATCCAATAAATTTAAGAAAATTATAATATATACACTCTTAACTCTAAAATATAATAAGAGTTAATTATAGAATTTTAAATAATCTCTTATGGAGCTATAAATACAAATTCTATCACAACATAGATCTTACATCACATGATTATAATATTAAATAATAAAAATTATCTAATTTATCACAATTTTTTTAAATTTTAAATTTAAATAAAATAAAGATAAAAATAAACAATTATCTCATTTAACAAAAATACGATTTATGTCAAAATCCCCACTCAATGCAAAAGTAGAACAACGTGCTGGCAATGATCAACTGGTTATTGCTGATTGATCCCGCTATCGGTACATGAGATGGGACCTTTGAATGGGTGATGTACCATTGTTATCATTATTATCCAAATGAAAAATGGCATACCAATTAACGATTAATATATTTAGTACATCAGAAACTCGGTTGGAGGGTTTATCTTATCCTACGTATAATGTTATCAGGTCAAATAAATTTATTTTTTCTGAGAGGATTCTTTCATGTGCATGCACCTCCAGCTACTTCCAATAATAGTCATCAGTGCTATGATACTTAAGTTATTTTAAGGAATGGAGTTAAGTAAGAAAGTTCAGGAACATATTCTCAGATTAAAGGTTCATACACTATTGTCTTTATATAGATTTGCAATGCAATTAGGGCTACGTAGGTAAAATTGTTAATATAGAGATAAGATTGTATGTCACAACGGATATTCAATTAGATCCATTATGGCCAATTGAATAATAAGGTAGATCTGATCCATCTCTTTGAATCTCACCCACTAATTATTGAATCATAAAGGTCCAAGCTTTAAAAGAGACTTTCTCTATATTAGCTATTACATTCCATTGAATTTTTACTTATTTTCTTATCAAAATATCATTAGAGTCTATTAGAAGTTTCTAAAAATTTATAGTTAAGGACCTTTATTACTTACGGAGGATTTGAGATTCAGACTATAAATATGTTCTTACTTAACATTACCATTAACGATTTAGCTTTTCAGAGTTTTATCGGTATGGCTAATATGGTATAAACTTCTAACACTATAGAATGACACGCGGTAACAATGATATAATATATCAGGTAATATTATATTGTTAATGTTATATACATTAAAAATGAAATATGAAATTGAGTTTTAAATAAAAATTAAGAATCATTATTAAATATAAAATGATTAAGTAAATTTGTAAAATTTAATTTAATAAATATAAAAAATTTAAAGTTTAAATTCAGGTTTTATTTTGGGTACTTATAGTATTTTCCAATGTCAATATTTTATTGAAACCAAGTTGTTTGTAAGGAGTTAGAGCGCATATAAGCGAAAGTCCAAACTGAAGACTCGTTGAGGATTTAATCCCAGGGGCAATTGAGCAAACCTAATCACGGAAGAGATTGAGCAACCCAACATAAAATCATAGTAGGATAATTCAAAAAGATAATATTGATACGACTTTTTATAATTTTTCACATTAGAACTCAATTTTTTTTATAAAATTTTATAATTTCTTTGGAAAAATTTGGAATTTCTTTCACAGGATTCTCAAATATCTTTTGCTTACGAGTATGGTCGTTGGAGTTACGACTTCTTATAAAATTTAAAGTTGAAATTCAATGCTCAAGGCATTTATTATTTTTTCATGAAAAAATTATAAGTTTTATATAAAAATAATAAATATTATGAACTCATTACAAGATTTACAAATAAGGATGCATCTTCCCCGAAGTTGCACCAAGCAAAACCCCTAAAAATATTAACATAGATAAATCAGGTCGCGTGACTTTTGGCATAAGATCAATCGTACTAATTTTACTTTTAGTAATTGTCTACTTGAAAATCTATTAGAGTTGTATTAATGCTGAATTTAATATTCTTATTTCATGAAATCAAACATAAAAAATTTAAACATATAAACAGCTTATAAAATTTTTAGAAGAATAATTTAAAAATATTATATATAAATATGAAGATGCAAGGGGTACCTCCCTTAACCCCCCCCCCACTCCGTTGTTGAATTTATCAATTAAAACTTTTGCTTTTAATTTAATAGTATTTACTAATTTAGATTTGATTCAATACAATCAGGAAAGATTCAATCGGGCTAAGAGCAGTTCAACGTAGCCAAGCTGATTGCACAAAAAATAAAAGGACGAGTATACATGGTAGAAATGGTTCGCCCACCACATTCCGGTGTTTAAGCTAGTAATAGCTTAGACATGATAGATATATGGAATTCTATATTAGGTCTCAATTGCATATGTAAGACCATTATTATATAACTTTAATATTTACGGGGTGTGTTGTAGTTCTTATAATTTTGACGGAATTATCTTTAATATATTGGAATGTCTCCTACTTTTAATTGTGTTGATGATTGATATTTAAGCTTAATACTAGTTGAAAGGGTAAGTTTACAAGTCAGTGCTAGTTGAGTATGGGGGTAGAAACGGTAAAATATTTTAAATTTATAATATTTTTGTAAGACTGAATTAATAAAATTTAGAAATAGTATGTTTTTCCTCTATAATATAAAGTATGAAATGAATTTTCATTTCAAACAAAATGGTGGAAATGAGGCAATAATACTTTGCCTAATCTTGTGGAATCCATTATTATAAAATTATTATATTTTTACCCTATATATTAATATATATACATACATATATATAATTTTTTAGCTATTTTAATAATTTAATTATTTAAGAAAATAAAAATATACAAAGATTTCACTTAAGATGATGAAAAGAAAAATAATAATATTTTATAAATTACATATCAATTTATTTTTTTAAATTTTGAATGATTTAAATTAATTGTATATAATTTTAGATTTTTATTATAATATTTTATTAATTATGTATGGTTTACGATATCAAATCTAATTCTTTTCCCTTTCTTTCTTATATATTAATATTTGAAATTATTTGATAATTATATATAAATTTATAATTCTTAAATTTAATATTTATATTTTTTATTTTTTTATCATTCTTCAAAAATTCTCGTGGAACTCTGTTACTTTGAAGTAATATAATATTTTATTTTACCAAAAAAAAGAAGTAATATAATATTTTATTCCAACAAGGAGAAAGCCAATCTGTTATCCCGCCTCACCGCAATCCTCATATTACAATTGTTTATGAACCATGTGTTATAAGATTTCACTTATTTGTGTGTTTATGAAGCCAGAATGATTATGTTGGATCAAACGTGATGCGATCAGATATTTTGACATTTTCTGATAATATGTTAAAAATAATAAAATGATATATTTATAATAATTTATGTATTAAGGAACCTTCATTTGACCCTCTGCTTGAGTTCAATCTAATTAATTACGTGCTAGCGAAAAAGGTTGTCAAATCGTCACATATGAATCAGGAAACTTTCATCGATGAGTGTGACTCTCTGCACATGTGTTAGGTTCCATGATTCCAACCTCTTCGATTAAATTATGAAGCAATGGAACAAACTTCGATGATTTTTCTGTCGTCAATTATGCGGGGGGGGGGGGGGGGGGATCGAGGAAGAAGAGAAAGATTGCAAATGTTGGATCCTTATTGGTCTCAGAAAATGTGGTCAGATATTCATTTCCCATATCTTAAAATTCAAGCAAATGTATTTAAGTAATTGCTGTTGATAGACCTGTTTCCCATGTGCCCCTCTGAATGCTGCTCCCCCCCGCCCCCCCCCCCCCCGGGGGGGGGGGTTTCCTTTTTTTTTTTAACAATTTTTTTATTTTTATCTAATATTTTAAAATTTTGATAAAATATTAAATTTTTTAACTTTATTTTTATTAATCAATATTTTATTACTTCATATTTTTAATCTCCATTATTAATTTCATCATATGTCTTTCTTTAATTTTAAATATCTTAAACTTTAAATATAAACAGTAAAAAATCATTTTTAAAAATTTATTAAAAATAAATAAATAAAATTATTTTCTTAATATATATAAAATTAGTTAACTACAATAAATAAAAAAAATAATTTGTACTATGTATTTATGGCTCCATGAAGATGAAATAGTTAATTTCAATGCTAATATTTTTTATATTTTAATAAATCAATATTTTCTTTTTATTTTAAGATTTATTAAACCAAAATATTGGAGATGATAACTAGTTAGATTCGTGCAGTAGAAATTTTTGATGGGAGGATAATAATCATTATTGTAACATGTGTCTTTATTTTCAATTTAATTGTAAATTTTATATATACTAAAAATTATCTTGTTTTAATTTTTAATACATTAAAAATTATAATTAATGTCTCTCATTTAATTGAATATAACAAAACATATTATAATTATAGTATACAATAATTTCTCAAAGAATAGACTCCCAACTAAATCTAGATTCATTAAATATCATTTAATATTCAACTATTAAAAATTTTCAAGTGTTCATATATTGTACAAATTAATAATATTATAAAATAAAAATATTTTACTAAAATATATTTGTAATTTAAAGTAAATAATCTAAATGTTTTTTAGATTATTTATCTTAAATAAACCATTATAATATCAATATATATGACTTTGATTCTCATTTAATAATTAGTTAATTATCAAGTATCTAGTGATATATAATCATTATTATTAAAATAATAATAAATATTTTGAACTTAAATAATATTTTTTTTCAGTGAGATAAAAATCACTCAACATAAATGAATTTTTTCACTTTTAATAAAATTATTTTTAAAATTTAAATATCTTATTTATTATTCTCTTTATTCTTATCTATCTATAGTAATTAATTAATTTTACATATATTAAAAATAGTTTTATTTATTTATTTTTAGTAAAATTTTCAAAATTTTCATTTATGCATAAATTTTAAAATAGTTAAAAATTTAGGGAAAAATAGAATGAAATGAATGTAAGTTAGTTAATAGTGTAAAATAATAAAGATTTATTAATGAAAAAGTAGGATAAATTTGAAAAAAATATTCTATATTTTATTAAAATTCTAAAGTGATAGATAAAAAAATAATAAATCATTTGATTTGCTTCAATAGCATGGAAAGTTTTATTTCCCCAAAAATAAGAAAAAATTGAGTTATTTGGCTAGTCATTATCTAATAAAATGGAAGAAATAGAATTTATTAGAAAGTCTTACTTTCCACAAAATATGAGAAATAACTTGCCTACCTTATCTCTAGGCAAGTTTTACTTTTTGTGTTATTTATAAATATAATGATAAAATTATTCTTATTAAATTTAATTAATAATAACTAAAATTTATTAATTTTTGTTATAATGATATTGAGAATATAATAGTCATTTTATTAATATTTCTTTTAATATTTAAAGTTAAACTAAATAAAATATAAGAAATAAATAAGAAGTTATTTTTAGGAAATATTACTTCATTGTATATTAATTAAATAATTTTGAGTACTTTGCAAGAAATTTATATAAGAAGTTATTTTCTTAAAAGTTTAATTTCTTACAAAAAGTTATTTTTTATGCAAAATAAACAATTCTTAAATTTTTTTAAAAATATAATAATTAAAAAAGAATGGACGAAATAATAAGTAAATTTTGTTAAAAATAAAAATATTTTTAATTTAACCAAAACTTTTCAGTGACTTTAATAATAGCTAATAGGTGATGAATTCATCCATCAACCGACAATGCATATGGAGCCATCGATTGGGATGCCATATGCCCTAGGAATGTAAAGATGAAGAAGTTGTTAGGTCTACGGAACGAAGGAGTAATAGGACAAAGACTTCAGTTCCCCGCCCTCTTAGGACATCCCAACATGCTATGAGATTTTAAAAATATTATTTTACATTTTTTAAATATATTTATTTAATCATTCTCTCTTCCAGAAATATTTAGGTTGATGACATATATTATGTGAAATTATTTAAAATAATTTGTAAATATTAAGTTATTTGTGGGTTTTTATTTAATATAATAATTATAATTATTTGTTATATATAAAATTTAAATGAGAACGCCATTTGTATTTTCATAAGTCCTATATTAATTTTGATCTATTATTAATTTTTTTGTTAAACCTTTAATTATTATGAAATTCAAGAAAATGCAAGGATTTATTCATATTAATAATCATATAAAAATAATTGTAATTGCAATTATTATACTGAATCAAAATTTATAAATAATTAACATATAAAAATTATTTTAAATAGTTTCATGCATTATGTTCTACATACCCAAGAATTTCCCCCGATTTTGAAATCATTGAATTATAATAGAATTTTGAATCACATCTTCTTATTAATGCATCCAGAATGTATGGATCAATCAATATATAATATATCTGAGAAAGCATGAGAAGTGGAGAAATAAGAATTTCATTTGTTTTAAAATAATGTTTGATACATTTTTTTTTAAATGAATTACGTATTTTCTTCGAATAGATAATAGAATTTACAAAATTGCAAATCCTACGTTCTACAAAAAAATGGTAAGCAAAAAGTAAATCTAAGATAGTGAAAATAATATTATTCTTAAAAATGATATGATTTAAAAGGGAAAATACATACAATAATATAATAAGAATTATATATCCGTGGGTGCCTGGCTTAATCCACGATGCTTGCAAAGAAGAACCTTTGCGTGAAGCCCAAATTTTTGGGCCCAGTGTGGTTTTGAGCAACCCAAAATGATTAATGTATTTTTTTTTGTCATAAATTGCTTATTTTTCAATTTCTTTTACAGTCTATTTGGTTGCGTTGAAAATAGGAGAGAAGAGAAAAAATGGGGTGAAAACGGAGATGATTTTACTGTTTTCGTCCGTTTGGTTGTAGGTGAAAATCGGAAAGAAGAGAAAAAAAAATTTGAAACCGTACGTGGGTCCCACCTGATGAATTTCTCCTCAGTTTTGAGGAGAAAAAACAAACCAAAACCTCAAAGCAGAGTCACAGTGCATGAGAAGGAAGGACTAGCGGCAACAAGCAGCAGAGCCATCTTTTGGTAATTTTTGCCGCCGACGAAGCTCTGATCAACCTTATTTCTACTGTTAGTATTCTATTTTCCTTCTTTCTCGTTGTCTGTTGCTGCCGTCTTGGAGGTTCCTTCATCCGTGTGTGTTTTCCGATTGAAGCTGTCTCAGTTTTGGTTGACGCCGACCGGGGAAGCTACCCAGTCGGACGATCTGCAGCTGCAGATAGGGGTGGCAATTCGGGTTCACGGGTCGGGTTCGGGTCGGGTTGGGCATAACCCGAACCTGTTTATGCTTAACCCGAACACGACTCGTTTAATAAATGGGTTGACCCGACACAACCCGTTTAATAAATGGGTTGACCCGACACGACCCGTTTATTAAACGGGTCAACCCAACACGACCCGTATAATTCGAATATACAAAATATGCTTATAAAATAGTAACACAACCCGTTTAACCCGATTCGAACCCGTTTATTAACCCGTTTATATTAATTTTTTATTTTATATAAATTAATAATTAATAAATTTATATATTATATAACGGGTTAAACGGGTTGATGGGTCGGGTTGACCCATTTAATAACCCGTGTAACTTAAACGGGTTAAACGGGTTGACCCGAACCCGACACGAAATTTATTCGGGTCAGACGGGTCGACCCGTTTATGACCCGAACCCGTTTAACTCGTGTCATGTTATCGTGTCGTGTCAAAAATTGCCACCCCTAGCTGCAGATGCCGGACGGAGCAAGGCCGGCCGGGTTCCTGCTGATCGACGAGGCCAGGTCGGCAAATGGACCTGGTTTCTGGCGCTGACCCGGTTTGACTGGGTCAAAATGACCTGATTTTATTCTTCTTTTTTTTTAAAACATATTTAGAAAATAATTTTTGAAAAATAAGAATATTTGTATTTTGCATTAATTATTAAATTATCCTTAGGTTATTTAAATTTGGATGATTATGATAAAAATATGTAATTTTGAATACCATGATTTTATTTGGAAAAAAGAAGTGTATTTATAATGCATCCTATTTTGAATTGATAACATTCAGTCAAAGGAGGATAAAGTTAATATCTTTCTATTTCACGTGACAATGAGATTATTCAATTTTACAATGTGCACGTCTTCTTAATTTTTTAGTAAGTAAATTTGTAAAAAGTGATGAAAAAATATGATGGCTTGGAATTATAATTAATTATGTATTTTAAGTTTAATTAATAAATTATTTTAATTAAATTTATTCTATTTATAAATAATTTAATTTTTTAAATTTAAATGTTATTTTGGTATAATAAATGTTCTTATATTAATTTTATATCCATTCAAATAAAAGTAATTCATATTATCTATTTTTTTTCTCTTTTATTTTCTCCTCTATCCAAACACACTAATTTCTCCTGCATTTTCTTTTCTCCTCTGTTTTCTCTTACAACCAAACAACCCTGAAGAAAATAACTTCTCCTCTATTTTCTTTTCTCCTCTTTTCTCTTGCAACCAAACAAAGTATTAAGGAGAAATATTTACACGAAAGCCATATATTACATAAAATCAATTACACACTGACAGATGTTATTGTCACCTTTGTAGCTCTAAACCTTAGGTGTGAAGCGTGAAATAAGTAATTTGTGCCTATTAGAAAATGTAGGATGAAGAAGTGGGGTGTGAAAAGAAAACTAGAAATAAAAATTTTGATCGGTTTTGTTTGGATGTGCTAAAACAAAAATGGAAAAAAATTTAAATTTAAATAGAAAAGAAAATTCAAAATCTTGAAGAGAATAAATGATGATAACACAAATACTATCTTTATAATTTCCCATCCTTCGTTTTTCTTTAATCCAAACAAATGGAAACCTCAAAGTTAAAATTTTTTCTATTTATTTTATTTCCACCCATTCAAACCCACGGAGAGTGATACATGAAAAACCATGGGCAAAGTTGTATTGTAGCTTGGTGGTTTTATCCATCCCAATATATTTCTTTTATTATTTTTAAAAAAATTATGTTCAATTATTTTTAAAAAAATTATGTTTAACTCTCTAAAAATTAAGAAATTTTTATATAAATTCTTAATAAATCTTATTTCAATCCCTCAATAATTTTGTTCTAATTTCGCTTCTGAGAAGACAGAAAAATATCATAAAGGAACAAAAAAGATCACAAAAAAAAATGGTTAATGGTTTGAGGAGTAAGAAAGGTTTGAAGTCTTGATGAAAAAGTTAGGTTTGTTGAACAAGTCAGCTCAAGAACAAGAAATTACATTTCTATTTCTGTAAAAGTAGGTTTCAGATATACCTTAATTGGCAGAGAACTTCTGAATTGAAAAAGGATCTTATTTTGTAATATTCACAGGCAAAATGGGTAACAGAGACAAGAACAATGGTTGGTTTTCGAGCATATTAAGATTATTCATAGCATGCTTTGGTGGAGAAGATATGAACACAAGCAAATAAGAAGCAGCAGCAGCTAGTGGTCCTGAGGCTGCCATCGTTGCTGCCTCAAAGCATTTCTCTTCCTCTCACAAACTGCTCTTTAATTAGCCTCACTCCCTCTTTTGTTAACTTTCATAGGTAATGGTGTATGCGGAAAGAAATTCTCTCATATTTGCATATTTCAAGTTCCAATCATAAATTATGATCTTACTTTCATTTAACACAACAATATAATTATTCGGTGTTGATTATTATGTCTTTTAAATTGGGTAATGCTATGAAAAATTATATCTTCTTCATTATTAAATTATATTTAATGTATTAAAATTTATATTTTTAATTTTAATTCATTTATTTTAAAATTAAAAAAAAAGATAAGTCAACAGTGAAATACTTAATCTCTTGAAAATTAGAGTTTTTAATAAAATTACCCTTTAAATTTCATACTTAGTACTAGTAATCCATATTTTTTATTTTTATTATAATTATTCTCTTTTTCTTCTTCAGCAATGTTAAAATAAATAGTGAAATGTAAAAAGTAACTAGAAAATATGTATTTGAAATTATCAAAATAGATAGATTTTAGCAATATACTTCAACAATTTTTATTTATTTTAACATATCAAGTAAAGTTAAGAATAAATAATTATAATACAAGTAAAAATTAGGAATTAGTTCTAAAATTTAAAGGACATAGTAATTAGTATTCTTATAAATGAAAAATTAAATATTATATTTATCTTGTATAATAATATTGTCAATTTTGTAATACTTAGACATATCAAAAGCCTCATTTTTCAATTTACAAAATATTAAATATCATAAAATTGGTAAAAATTATTATTTAATTGATATGGAATAAAAACTTATATTATAATGGAAGAAAATAATAATTTCTCATATTGAAACTCTCGTTAATTTGTACATAGATTGAGATTTTTTTTCCCTCATCAATCTTAAGAGTGCCTCAAATTGAGGTATTTAGGGTTTTACTTTCAGTGAAATCAAACGCCTGCTGGTGCAGAATGTGTTAGAATTTTATGATCCATAAATTTTTTTTAATATTTATACAATCATAAATCCATAAAGAGGAATCCAAGAATTGTACAAATAAAATAAAGAGTTTTCGAATTATCTGTCTCTCCTTCTATATCCATAAGATCAAATTGAGAAATTAGTTAGATCACTGCCTACACGTCCTTAGGTGAATCTCTGAGAGAATTGTGAAAATAACAAATTATAATTTGATGGGAGACTGCAGCTTACCTTATAAGGAGGTGGGTAGGGATCTAAACTCTAATTAAAATTAAATTAGGATTAATTGACCCATCATAATTAATCTAGAATTAGGGTATATACACACACTCTATAATTATATTACAATATATTTAGTCTAGGTATTATTATATTAATGATATTGAATTATTATTTAATTCAAATATATATTAAAATGTGTTAGTCCACAAAATTTATTTTACAATCTCCTACTTGGACAATTACATTTTAATACATAATTTTGAATTATAATATGTGGCCACATTTAAACAATGTCATCAATACAATTCATATCATTACAAACATAGGTCAAATATGAGATTTCATTAAATGTATACCTGATCATCCGATAGGGTTGAAAAGATATACATATATAAAATACCCATTCCAAAAGATTAAACAATATAAAGTGTGTGTATAATCAAAATATACAAAATGATCCATGCATCCGCCTAAGATGCTTTATAATAATTTGAAACAGGGTCTTAATATCTTCTTATACTACCATAATACGATAAGTGTATTTTACAACAATATTATAAAATCTCGATGTCAACACATTTTAGTTTCAAAATACACAAGTACTCTTATTAACCCAAAACATCAAAAGACTCAATAAAGCCTATATCCAATACATGTCTCTTAAATATTCCTACAGCTAGGCCTTTAGTTAATGGGTCTGCAAGCATATAATCTGTTAAAATATGTTCAGTATAAGTAAGATGCTTATGTGTTTTTTCTTTCACAAATTGATATTTCACATCAAAGTACTTTGTACGGGCAGAACTTTTATTGTTTTGAGAAAAGCTAACAGCAACAGTATTATCGCAATAAATGGTTAAAGATTTTAAAATGCTTTCAATTAACCAAAATTCAAAGATAAAATTCCTTAATCATATAGCCTCTCAAGTAGCTTCATAGCAAGCGACATACTCTGTTTCCATAGTGGAGGTTGCTGTTAAAGATTGTTTAACACTCTTCTACAATACAGCTCCTTTTGCAAGCATAAAGATATATCCAGATATTGATTTCTTATCATCTCGACAACCTGCAAAGTCTGAGTCTGAATAGCTTGTATAAATCAGATCACTGGAGCTTCTATAAGTCAATATATAATTCTTTGTATCCTGTAGGTATCTCATGACTTTCTTGACTGCTATCCAGTGTCTTTGACCAGGATTGCTTAGGTATCTCCTAAGCACACTAATTGCAAAAGCAATATCTGGGCGTGTACACACCTAGGCATACATCAGACTACCAATAGCGAAAGCATATGAGACTATATTTATTCTTGATTTCTCATTATCATTTTGAGGACACTAGGTTTTGGAAAATATTTCACCCTTTTGAATGGGTGTAACACTATGTGAGCATGAAGTTATATTAAATCTTTTAAGTACTTTATCTATATATGCCCTTTGAGACAAACCAAGCAAACCTCGGGATTTGTTGTAATGGATCTTTATGCTAAGTATAAAGGACGCATTTTTGAGATCCTTCATATCAAAATCCTATGACAATGCTTTTTTTATCTCATTCAAAAAATTTATATCATTACTTGCAAGGAGAACGTCATTAACATATAATACAAGGATCATAAAATTGCCCGCACTCATCATGTAATAAATGCATTGATCCACTGTATTCTCCTTAAATCTAAGAGAGGACACAATCTTATGAAATTTGAGATACCATTGTCTGGATGCTTGTTTCAAGTCATATATTGACTTATTCAACTTACACATTAAGTGCTATTTTCCATTCTCTTGGAAACCATTTGGTTGTTTCATATAAACTGTCTCTAACAAGTTACCACGAAGGAAGGTAGTCTTCACATCCATTTGGTATAGCTCAAGATCAAAATGAGCTACCAAAGCCATTATAACTCAAAATGAGTCTTTAGTTGAGACTAGTGAGAAAGTCTCTTTATAATTAATTCCTTCCTTCTATGTGTAACTTTTAACTACTAATTTGGCTTTGTATCTTCCAATCTCACCTTTAGCAGTCCATTTGGTCTTAAAAATCCATTTGTACCTAACTGATTTACATCCTTCAAGTAGCTCCACCAAATCCCATACATTATTCTTGTACATTGAATTTATTTCATCTTCCATGGTATGAATCCATTCTAAAGAATTAGAACTCGAAATAGCTTTTGAGAAGCTAATAGGATCGGAATCATCATTCACATTAAACTCATGTTTTTCCAAATAAACTACATAATCATTTGAAATTTCCTGACGATGAGTTCTCTGTGATCTTTTTAAGGGAACTTCCTTAATTATATCATTTGGTTCATTCACTAGTTGGATTAGTTCAATAACAGGTTGATCTGGATTATTTTGCAATTTTATATGAGATAGTTCAATAGAAGGCACCATTAGAACAACAACACTTTATTTATCAGCTGTTCAGGAGACATTGCTCTGTTCTTCTTCTAAGGAAATCTGAAGTGACTTTCTCCTACTATTTAATCCATCCTCAAAGTAGACAGTATGATTTGACTTAATAACTCTTGATGAATGAGATAGGTAATGAAACCTACTTCCTATTGAACCAATGCAATAGCCAATGAAATACCTACTAATTGTTCTTGCTTCAAGTTTCTTAGTATGTGGGTTATACGGCCTAATTTCAGCTTAGCAGCCCCAAACATAAAAATGTTTCAAGTTAGCCTTCTTACCATATATCAACTTATATGGAGTCTTTAGCACAGATTTGCTCGAAACTTGATTCAACACATATGTAGCTATTCTCAAAGCATCACCCTATAAAAATTCTGGTAAAGTAGAATGAGTCATCATACATGGTACCATCTCTATGAGTGTTCTATTCCTTCGCTCTACAACTCCATTCTGCTCTAATGTGCCGAGCATAGTTAACTAGCTTCTATTCCACACTTTTGTAAATATTTTACAAAAGGACTAGGATTTCTTCTATTTTCTTATCACTTGCATCTTTATTTTCTTCATATCTTCTTTTGCTTGAGTCACTATAGAAATTATTTCATCAATAGTCCATTCTCCTTTCTGAGTATTGTAGGATATTTTTAGCACATCAAATTGAGGAGGAAGTGACTCTAAAGCTCGCTAAATTAAGTAACTATCTCCCAGATTGATATTCATACTTTCAATCAGCTGTAATAATGCACCAATTTCATTATATGTTCCCAAACACCACTCACTCCATCATACACAGTCTTCTGACTATCAGGAATACTTTACCTAATAGTCTTATCCATAGTGTAGTTTATTACCATCAGACAGACTCTATTGAAATTAGTTATTTTTCATGTTTTGCTCTTTGAGTAGGAGTTGACTCCCTATTGATTTTCGGTTTCTCTTTATGCAAAGTCAGATCAAGATTGAAGACTGCTAGATACAATTTCAATAGTCTTATCTATAGAATACTTTACTTTCTGACTATTAGGAATACTTTGCCTAATAGTCTTATCCATAGTGTACTTTATTACCATTAGACATAATATATTGAAATGAGTCATTTTTCATGTTATGCTTTTTGAGTAGGAATTGACTCATCTTTAATTTTTGGTTCCTCTTCATGCAAAGTCAGATTAAGATTAGAGACCACCAGATACAGTTTTAAGGATTCTACCTAATCCTCATGATTGATCCCATTTAAAGTTTTCACAGAAGTTAATTGCATAGGAACAGAGGCTAAGGAAAATTATTAAAATTTATGAAATTAATCATAAATTAATAACATAGCATGTTTAAACAATAATCATGCTTAAATTTTTCTTATAATTATGCAACTATTTATAGTATAATGCTATGATACTTAGTATCAATGGGGTATAAGTATTATAACATAATACAAGAATTATATATTAAATTTCTAAAATCTAACATCAATAGGGTATTTAAAAATTTTAAAAAATTAACATATAATTTTAACACTCATGTTATCACCTACAAACTACATTAATAGAATTATATCGATAGGGTATAATTTTCATTAGTATAGTATTCTCCTAATTTTTATTATTCTAAAATTTAATTATCATAATAGTAATTTAATCAATATAATATATACATTAAATAAAATATTATGAGAATTTTATGTAATTAACCTACGATAGGTGAGTTTGATTACATAAAATTTAAAGGTATAACATCAGCAACTATAATCTTTGCATAAATAAAACAATCAATTGCATATTAATGACAAAAATTAAGAAAATATGCATATAGTATATAAATCATCTAGAAAAATTTTGTATAGTACATAATTATACAAAGATTACATAATAAAAATTTTAGGCTAAAATTCAATTAAATCAATATAAAAAAATAGAATAAAAAATAATGAAAAATATTTTATTTCCAAAAAATTATTAAAAGAATACCAAAAAATCAAGCTCGAAGAGTGAAGCACAACCATATTTTTATTTTTGCAGAATTATGTCTGGAAGGTGGCGTATGCATTGCATGTGCCTGTTGTGCGAGTGGGTGTTGCCCTGGACCTTTCACACACTGCACGCACCAGACGCACAAACAGGGCGCGTGCAGTAGACGTGTGACTGGGTTTAGCCCTAAATTTCTATTTCAGCTTCTTCTCCTGAAGCTAGTTTTTGGGTCTAAAAACAAATTTTTTGGGTCTGGGAAAAACTTCAATTTTAATCCCACCCAATTCTTCAGTTTTAATGTCAAAAATTAATAAAATTAATGGTTTTTAATTTATAACATTATGCACTGATTAATTCCAAAAGAATATGAATATATCATGCTTTTAAATTTCGATTATACACCAGTATGATTTTCACTTTTATTTAATATTAGCATCTATTTAAAGCTTATTATCATAAATTAATTTGAGGGTTTTTATACATCAACATGTTCCTAATATTTCTGTAATAATAGTTTTCCAGAATTCAAATAAAATATTCAATAGTTTTTCCGAATCTTAACAAGTTCTTTATATCATCGAAATGGATCCGAAAATTTGTTGTTAAAATTTAACCTCAAATTAAACAAATAACATTCGGATTAAATAAAAAAAAAGAAACAATAAATTTAAAATAATATTATCATAATTTTATTCTGATTTATTATGGCTAAAGCATATAAGGAATTTATACTAGGTAAAATAAAATATTAAAATATAATTTATACAATTCGACTCATTAATATGAATTCTTGACTCTGATACCAATTGTAAGAATTTTATAGTTCATAATTTTTTTTAATATTCATACAACCATAGATCTATAAAGAGGAGTACAAGAATTGCACAAATAAAATAGAGAGTTTTCAAATTACCTGACTTTCCTGCTGCATCAATGAGATCAAATTGAAAAATTGGCTAAATCACTGCCCATACATCCTTAGGTGAGTCTCTGAGAGAATTGTGAGAATAATAAACTGCAATTTAATGGGAGACTGCAGCTTACCTTATAAGAAGATGGGTAGAAATCTAGACCCTAACTAAAACCCAATTAGGATTAATTGATCCATCACAATTAATCTAGAATTAGGAATATACACACACTTTATAATATATTATAATATATTTAGTCTAGGTATTATTATTATATTAATGACATTGAATTATTATTTAATTCAAATATATATTAAAATATGTCAGTCCACAAAATTTATTTTATAGAATGAAGTAACATAATCCTTTACCAAATGGAGTAAACCCAATTAGGATTAATTGACCCATCACAATTAATTTAGAATTAGACATATACACACACTTTATAATTATATTATAATATGTTTAGTCTCGGTATTATTATTGTATTAATGATATTGAATTATTATTTAATTCAAATATATATTAGAATGTGTTAGTCCACAAAATTTATTTATAGAATGAAGTAACACAATCCTTTACCAAATGGAGTAAACCTAATTTAGGTTTCAATAAGCTCCTATTTAACTACAATTAAATTTGTTAATTTTCGTTCTTAATTATAGGTGTTTTGCTGTTTTGCACTCTCAACGTTGTACGAGTTAAAATTGAGATGTTTTGATTGTGTATGTTTTAAATATAAATGAAAAAAATATAAAATATTCCTTTAATTTTTTGAGATAATTATATTTTATTTTTTTCAATTTTGAGAATTTACAAATCAAATTCTTCAATGATATAAAATTTATATTTAACACCCATAATTTACTTAAATAATTGCTTTATTGAATTATATGATTCATTGCTAAATATTAAGAGCAGTCTACTTCTATTCTTAATGTCGCATAGATAGGAAAAACTATAGAATTGACTAAATAGGATTGGCTTCCATAGGTTGGAAATAGCTACCGCCCTTATATTGACATTTTAAAAACAAACGAATCAACTAAGGAAAAGTGATAATATTCCATGATCAGGCTTTTTGCCATACAGGATATGGGGAATAAAATTATTTCTTAAAATGATATTGAAACTTAAATATTTCTTAAAATAATTAATGTTTAATTATGGTTACAAAATTTTATGAATGGAAGATGAAATTGTTTGAGCCAACTTCTTGCGAAAGAAAGAAGTAGAATAAAGTAACGTCTTCCTGTGTAGACTCTTTGCAAGAAGACGTTAAGCAAATTCTTTTGCATATGTAGTGTCTTTTTTTGTTTTTTATCTTATTTTTATTTTATTATGTTCAATCTCATTTTTATGTGTAGTAAAATTTTTTCAATTTTTTTTTTCAACTTAGGCATGTTGCAGAGAAAACGTATGTATTTTTTATCATACACAGTAAATTGTTACTTTGTCAATTTTTGTTTCTTCCTTATTAAATTTATTCTTTCTCTCTTCCTTATTAATTATAAAAGGAAATTCAAAAGAGTTTCATTTATTTCACTTCTTCCTTTTATCCAGCATTTATTTCATTTTTTTTGTTCTTTTTCCTTTATATAAGTAAATGCAATATGTTTATGTTATAGCAATAGAGTTGTTCATGGGCCGGGCGGGGTCCGGCCTGAAAAAAAGTATATTTGGACCTTTTTTTTCAAGCTCGATTATTAAGTGGGCTTATTTTTACAACCCGATTAACAAACAGGCCAGGATCGGGTTGCGTTTACTGACCCGACCTGTGACTTGGCCCATTTGATTATTTAATTAAGTTACATTTTTTCCCACTGCCTCCCTTACCTGCCTTGCTAGTCACCCACCCCTGACCTAGTCTGAGACTTGACTTCGGTTTGTCCCTACCCCTACCTAGCAAAAGGAAAAACCCTCGTTGCTTAGGTCGAAATCGAAAATCCCTAAGGGCTTAACCCTAAGCTTTTAGTTGCCTCCATCTCGATCGAGTCCAACAGTCCTTTGCTATCTCTAAGTCACCATTTTCTGCCACTGTGGCACCACCTATTCACACATTTGCTGGCGATTCAACAATTTTTGGCTGTTTTCCTTTCAATCTCGAAGCTGATTGCGGCTGGAGTTAGAAGACGAGAATCTGGTGGAAGTTCGGAGGTGATCTTGCTGCGAAGAGGTAAGTTTTCTACAAATTGGGAAGGAAAATAAGATTCTGTTATGCTTTGCTAGCGAGGCAAAAATTATATATTAACAAAGACAAAAATTTATATATTTCTTATTGGAATGCGCATGTGAAGAGATCTAGTACCTTCATTAAATTTCTCTATTTTTAAATGAAGAGGAATATTTTAACAAATAATGAATAAATTAACTGAAATTGTAGAGTTCACATTGAAGAACCAAAACTTATGTAGTATCATTTTATATATGTGTTAATTAATGGCTTTACTTATGGATTTCATTTACTATCATCTCTATTGACTCAATTATAAGGCTGTATTCGATTATTTATATTTTAGGTTTCTTAATTCAGTTAATAAGATTTATTGTGTTTGATTACCATATTTTAAATTCATTAACTTAATGAATATAATTTATTATCTTTAATCATTGATATTTTAAATTTGATTTCTGTTGTTAATGATTTCAAGGAATTAAGCCATAAAAAAAGGTAATGGTATTAAAAAAATTCATTTACTATTAAAATTGTGAGTTAAATTAATTAAAAAAATTAAGTTAAGTTATCATTACTTATGGCCATCAGAGCAAGAAACTTTTCTAGCAAATAATACTTTTGATCACTCTTCTCTTTTAATTTTAGAGAATGCTTTAAACTAGGAAGTCTAAATTGTAGGAATGAAGAAAACTTCTGTGCACAAATAGAAGAATAATACTAGGATTCTTTATTGTAGAAATATATAAATTTTTTTCTCCGTTAGTATATAATTTTTAATATAAAGTTTACTACTTCAGTTAATTTATTCATTTTTTATGACTAGTTTTTAATATTTTTCTTTATTTGGCAAGTTTTAATAATGGCTACTAATGAGAGTGAGACAAATAATGTACCTACTACTTCTACCCAAGAGGAAGGAGCTAACAATGCTAATGAGAGGAAAAGAAAGCTTACTTCCAAGGTGTGGAATGAAATGACAAAGAATGAAGATGGAAGTGCTAAGTGCAACCATTGTCACAAGATTCTAGCAGGAGATTCTAGCAACGGTACATCCTATTTAAGCTGTCATTTATCTCATTGTAATAGGCATCCAAAGGAAGATATTAGAAAGTATGGAAAATTAGTTTCTCATAAGAATGATGAGGGAACTACAACTTTAGCCACTTTCAAATTTGATCAAGAAGAACGTTGTAAAGCTATGACATGTTTTATTATGTGTGGAAAACAAGCATTTAATGTCATTAAGGAACCTACTTTTAGGTTACTTTTGGAAAATGCTAATCTTGAAGTGAAGTTTATAAGTAGAGCTACATGTAAAAGAGATGTAATGATGACTTATGCTAAAGAAAGAGCTATTGTGTTTGAGGATTTAGGAAGAGCACCTAGAAAGATATGTTTAATTTTTGATAATTGGAATTCTAAACACACTAGAGATGAATTTATATGTATAACTACTCATTGGATTGATAAAGACTGGAAAATGCAAAAGAGGATCATTCTTTTTAAAAGTTTGACTTTTTCTTTTACTGAAATTTCTCTAGCAGATGAGGTAGCTATGTGTTTAAGTGGATGGAAAATTGATGAAAAAATTTGCAGCATTACATTGGATAATGCTAGCTATAATGATATGATGGCTACTTTTTTGAAAAGTAGGATTTCCATACAAAAAAATCTATTATATGGTAGTCAATTTTTTCAAGTTCGTTGTAGTTGTCATATTTTAAATTTGATTGTGTAAGCTGGCCTTAAAAAAAAATTGACAATATTATTGATAAGATTCATGATAGTATAAAGTACATGAAAAAAATCTTCTGTTAGGATTCAAAAGTTTTATGATATGGCTCAGAAGAGTTTTCATTTGAATACAACAAGGAAGTTAGGAACTGATGTGTGTGTGAGGTGGAAATCCACTTATTTGATGCTTAATAGTGCTATTTATTTCAAACAAGTGTTGTACATTGGGGGTAGCAGGATTATAATTTTGAAATGTTCATGCTTTCGGATAATGAGTGGGAAAAGGTGGAAATAATTCATAAGTTTTTGAAACCCTTTTATGATGTCACTTCCATTTTTTCTGCTACCAAGACTCCAACATCTAACATTTATTTCAAAGGAGTGTGGAAAATTCATTCAAGCTTAATAAAAGTAAGAAACAATCCTCGCAATTTCATGGTTGATATGATTATGGACATGACCCAGAAATTTCAAAAGTATTGGGATGATTATAACTTGCTTCTCTCCTGTGCTGCTGTGTTGGATCCAAGGTGCAAGCTCAGATTTGTGGAGTATTATTTTAGTAAAATTTATAATAATGATAATGTTGATTATCACATGAATGATGTTAAGAAGATTCTTTTTCAATTGTTTAACCACTACAAAAAAGATTCAATTATTTATCAAGTTTCAAATATTGGAGGATCCGGGGAAAGTGGCTTGATTGATAAAGATGATATTGATGGTTTTGAAGATTATGAACAATTTTTACACAGCAAATCCACCTTAGAGACTGAAAAATTATATTTGCAGATTTATTTAGATGAACAAAATCTTAATTTAAATGTTGATGTTGATATCATTGATTTTTAGAGTAAAAGTGCCATAAGGTGGTCTCAACTTGCAGCCTTGGCTCGGGATGTTTTGGCCATTCCAATCTCTATTGTGGCTTTTGAATCAACTTTTAGTTTAGCTAAGAAAGTGATTAATCCTTGGAGGGGTGCATTGAGTAAGAAAACTATTGAAGCTTTAGTATGTCTTGAGGATTGGTATCGAGCAAAGGGCTTCAAATTTAGTAACTTATCTTACTTATATTTATATATCTACTTCAAACTTGTTTTATTTCATTTATATAGGGTCTTCCAACATACTGGAATGCTCTGTTGATGATATCATTGATAGTGATGGTGAGGAGAATAAAGCTACTGATGTAGAAGATGTTTATTAGATAAAGTTTTAGATATCTTGTTATTTCAAAACTATGTAAATCCATCACTAGAATTGGTATATTTGAGATTTAGCTTTATTACTTGAAGTGGGATGTTTCTTGCATCTCTTTGAAATTTTTTTTTGCTGCATTTAGTGTTGAAGAGTTTAGATTAATGCAATATGGATCTTTGACTCTTGCAGGTCAGTGAGCACAACACACTGAGCAACAGTGATCAATGAGTGGCATATGGGCATGTAAACGCAATAGGCTTGCAGCAACTTCCCTTTGAATTCATTTATGAACTATGATATTTTTTTATTTCATTTTCAATGTTTAGGACAAATTTGTTTTAAGTATGTTGTGCACCATGTATTCCTGACATTTTATGTTGAAGTTGATGTTTTCTTGGTCTTTGCAATTTTGCAGCAACTTCTTACTTGATGCTTTCTATTTCTTCTCTTAGCAAAATTTTTTTGAACTACTATGCTGTCTTGAATACATTGTGGTTTGAGTGACATGACTTCCATTTTCTAGTTGCTTTTGGCTATGATATATTATCAGTAGACAGATGGAGATGAGAGGACAGTTTTATTGTTTTGTTGTTCTCCGCTCCCTCCAATCATCCTAAAGCTGCATATACAAGTTTAGGGTGTATCAGTGAGGACATCAACTTGTTATGATTGAAATATTTGTCATGAATTAGACTTTATTTGACAAGTGGATATTTGTTATGAATCAAACTTATTCTTGTTCTTTAAGGTCTATATTTGTTCTTTGAAAGAGTAATAAAGTCAATGATTTTCATGATTAATTTTCTGTCTTTAGTAATAACACCGTTGAATTTTGCAATAGATTTAACTGAAATCATTATTTAGTTTGATGAAGTGTAAGTTGTAGCATGTTTCCCCTTGATATTATGGTTTCATCAGTTGAATAAAAGCAGTAGAAAATCTGCTTCAATGCATATCTTAAACTGCCTTGAAATCTTTAAGTAGGATTTTAGATGATTTACAGAATTAACTTGTCACAGATGCAAGTTTAGAACGTGAACATTGCGTGAAATTTAAGGGGAGAATAGTGAAACTGCTTCTAATTTTTATAGGTCAGCCTTTGTTTGATGAAGTATAACGTATAATTGAATTCGAGCTTTCAGGCCTTTAGGCTAGTAGTCGGGCTCGAGCCAACTTTTAAAAAATATTCATGGGTCGGGTTTGGGTTTAGGCCACAGTTTTTCTATCATTAGAAAAAAGAAGTCCAACCCAAACCTAATAGACCCGGCCCGTGTACATGTCTATATAGCAATAAGTTAGAAATTAATTTCTAACTATTTTTTGCATTTGCACTATTTCTTATTTAAATTGTTTGAATATATTTAGTTATGGTTAAAATTTTATTTTATATAATTATTAAAAATTTATTTTGAATAATTAACATGCATTATTTTGAGGATTGAGTAATTGTTATATAATCATTTTTATTTTGTAAGCAGTAAGAAAATTATTTAGTAACTTCGAGGAATTAGTGTTTGATGATGTTAAAATTATTATATTAGTATTAAATATTGTTCAAATTTTTTTTTATAGATGCAGTTAATATATAATTTTGATAATTATTTATAAGTGGTAGTCATTTGTTCAAAGCTTTCTCCAAACAAAATAACAAAAAATAAGAAAGGTTTGAACAAAATGATATAACACAATCTTCAAACAACTAGGGTAATATATTAATTATTAATGCATGCATGGTATAATTGTTAAACTATATTCCTGTAAATTCATGACTTTCTCAAATATGGTTAATTCAACTTATATATGGGCACTTAGTAAGCTAATAGTGGCTTTCTCTTACTACTAAATGCTAATCACTATTAACATTTTTCCTGAGGGTTAGACAATTATTTATTTTTATTAAATTAAGAAAATAATTTTTAGTTGAAGCTTAGAGATCACGTAATGTTTAGAATGTTGATATTTTTGTATTCAACTGGAAGCATTTATTTATTTGCTATATTATTGCTTATTAATATTCATTGCAACTAATGAATAAATAAGTATTTCATCATATATAATGAAAAACATATTTAATATTATTAAAAATAAATTAATTATACAATTCTAAAATGCAATGTAATTTTTCTTATTATATGTATAATTTAAATTAATAATATTTTTAAGTTTTAATATTTATATAATAATTTTTTATTATATGTTTATAATATTTTCTTATTTATGATTTTTTAGTTATTGATACATTAAAATGAATATTATTTAGACTATAACCCACCTTTAAATCATTGTACTTGGCAATTTTATTTTTTTATATTTTTTAGTGATTTAAAGGTTAATATAATAATAATAATATTTAAATTGATACATCTATATTTGAAAGTTAGACATGTAAAATGGACAGGATGAACTTAAATAGGCCTAGCTCATGCAGGCTTTTACTCATGCAAGCTTGCCCGCATAATGCGAGCTTCATATTAGGTGCTCGCATCGCATCGCCTGTGGTGCGGGCTTGCTAGCGAGTAGTTTGTATTTTTTAAATATTTTTATTAATTATTTTATTTTATAATGTATAAATTATATTTTAATATTTTAATTTTTATTAAATTATTTTAGTAAAAAATTAAATTAGAGTATAGAAATTGAATTGAATTTGTTAGGAAGTAATTTAGTTGAATTTTTTTAATATATATTAGAACTAAATATAAGAAAAAATAATTAAAAATAATAATTTTTTACCCGCGGTCAAGCCTGCGACCATGCGGACTTACCGACATGTGAGCTTCATGTAAGGCTACCTACATTAGCTTGTGATTGCAAGTTGCCCGCAGTTACGAGCCTTGTTTTATATGTCTATTGAAAGTTATATAATTTAACAAAGTTTAAACTTGATATTCAAAATGTCGGATAGATCACACATATCTTTAATCTTGATCCGAAAGAAGTTTCATTGCTGCAATTATAACACTAGCATATTTCAAAGACAATATAGGAAAGGGATAATGTTAAAGAAAGTTAACTCATTCAATAAATTGTTCAAATATTTGTTATATTAAATAGTTTAGTTAAGATAACTTTTTATATGTAGGTTGATTGTGTGCTTCACATTAAAGGCTTAGGTCATATTCACCACCTAACCCACATATAAATCTCTATCTTTGTTCATTAAGATTTTATGACATTTTGAGAATTAGATATATAAATATTGATTGGCCCTTCATTAATGCACTTATGGAAAGATGGTGACCATAAACACATACATTTCATGTCTCATAAAGGGAAATGACAATCACAGTATAAGATGTCAAAGTCCAATTAGAACTCCTAATGGATGGAGGAGTGATAATGTCATGACTCACTTGACCATGAGTAATATGGATCCTATTACTAGTAGCCACAAACCTATCTACCTAATATGGTATCATCACATAACAAATAATAGGACTCATCTAATTGATTTACTGTATTTCATTTATCAAAATAATATTTACATTAAAGTATAGTTGTTATGCATTTAGATATTTATATGTTTTTCCTAAAAGTTCTAATTAAACCACTATGCTAACTTTCTATCTTCTATTTATGGCTGCTACAACACATCACTATTTTTGAATTGTTGGTAGTGGTTGCAGAGCTTCACCTTAATCACCTGGAATCATTTTATGGAAAAATAATGAGACTTAAAGTTGTAGTAACCAAATAATTTACTTGAATCATGTGTTCAATGGATTTAGAGCTTTAGATTAGAAACATTCATTCTCTTTTCCATGTGAAAATGATAGAAATTTTCCTCAATTTTTAATAACATTTGAAGTAAATATATCTAATTTTTACTAGACATAAGTGTTCGCTTGGTTCCCAAATAACTTTTAGTTAGTTTTCAAGCCTAAATAATAACTTTTTACTAAACATAAGTGTTTGCTATGCATGGTTAATATTTAATAAAAATAATATTTTTTTTTAAAATATAATAATTTATTTATTTATTAAAATATATTATTTAGTATATAAAAATAAATTTTAGAAAATAAATTAGGTAATTTTATTATTTTAAATTTTAAAATACATAATTTAATTATACAAATATATAATAACAAAAAATACAGAGAAAAAGAAATATTATTTATGTCATATTTTGTATAATGATGAAAATAAGAATGAAAAAAGGAATAATAATAAATAAAAAAGTCTTTCTATAACTTTATAGATAATTGAATATTTAATGATAATAATATTTTTAATAAAAATATAATTTTTATTTAAAACTATAATTTTAGTACGTGATAAATAACACCATTCTTTAACTCAATATATGCTAAATTCTTTGAACATAGTTCTAATAATTCTTACTAAAAAATAAATAACAAATTGTTTATATTACTCTATTTTCACATAATTTATTTAAAATATTTTATAATAAAAATAAAATATATTATGTTATATCTATACTATATAGTAATCTTAATATTTAAGTTGTAAATAATATGGATAGACATTAAAAATAAAAAATATGCAAGAAAATAAATTAAAAGAAGAGAAATAATTTGTATGCTCTAAAGTAATAAGATCTAAAAATAAAATATGTAGTAAATTAATTCAATTATATAAAATGGATAAGTAATAAAAAATTTTGTAATAAAAAGAAATAAATTGTATTATATCTATATTATTTAATATATTGCATTCAGGCTTTAAATAGAAGAAATAAATACAAAAAAGTAAAGAAAAATATATAACAGTGTAGATGAAATGAGGAAAAGAATGGTGTGAATTGAAAATCTTTGACAAAATCTTAATTAATATATTTTAAATTTAAAATATAATACTTAAAAATTATTGTCAACAAAAATAAAAAATTTAAATAAAAATATGTAATTTAATTTTAAATTTTATTTTAAAAATAAAATATGTAATTAATTTATTAATAATTTTAATATTGAGTTTTGATTTATTTAATATATTTATATAAGTTAAGAATAAAATATATTATATTATTATCCACTACATTATATTTTTACTACTTAGTAATATTTGTATTTAAATTATAAACAATAGAAGCGTACATGAAAAAAAAATATAGTGGAGCAAATAAAAAGATGATAACAATATAATAGGTGAGGAGCAAAGTAATGAGAAAAATAAAATGTATAATAAATAAATTAACTTTTTAAAATTTTAAATTATTGAAAATAATTTATAAAAAAATATAAAAAAATAAATTTAATATTAAAAAATATAATATGCAATTAAATGAATCAATTAATAATTTTTATAACCAAAATTTAATTTAAATAAAATGTTCATAAAATTAAAATATATAATATATAATGTTATATTTATATTACTTAATGATATTAATATTTGAGTTATAACTAATATAAGTGAATATAAAAATAAAAAAATGAAATGGAGCAAACAAAAAGAAGAGAAACAATGCTTAAGTTATAAAATAATTAGAGTTAAAAATAAAATATATAATAAAATAAATTAATTTAATTGAATAAAATTTCAACACAATTAAAATATTTTTATCCTAAAAGAATTTTATTGTATTAAATTATTACTACTTAATAGTGTTTGAATTGTAAATAATATAGGTGAAAATAAAAAAATAAAAAAATGTGAAATAGTACACTAATACAAAACTTGGATAAAATTTCAATTAGTATGAATTTAATTTGACATTTAGACATAGTACTTAAAAATTGACATAAAAGAAACATTCATAAAATATAAATAAATAAATTTAATTTTAATCTTCAAATGTTGTTAATAAAAAATAGAATATATAATTAATTAATTCAAGTGATAATTTTTATACTAAAATTTTAATTTATTCAAAATATTTATAGAAATTGTAAAGTAATAAATGATAAAAATAAAATATGTAATGAATCAATTTAACTAAATTAAAATTTTAAGTTATTAAAATATTTTTATAATATAAAAATTATACTATATTATATTTATATTACTTAGTAATATTGATATCTAAATTGCAGCAAAATAAATTAAAATTATACTATTCTTATAAGAACCATCCATCAATTTAGTAATATTAATATCTAAATTATAAAGTATCAATAAATTTTAATTGATGTGTATTTAGTTTAAATATAATAGATGAATTGATATGAAGAAAACTTAAATAAAAATTGATAAAATTTTAATTTTCAATTTTTTATTAGGAGATATAATATGCAAATAATTAATTTTATTAATGCTTTCTATATTAAAACATTAACTTATTTAAAATATTTTATAATAAAGATAGAATATGTCATGATTAGTTTAACCATGATCGATGTGGATTTCATTTTCTAATTTATAATTATATACATTGGTCATACTATAATCTAGTTATTCTTCCAGTTAATTTTTATTTAAAATTCTATTTTCCTTGGTTTAAACATATCCTAAGTCTACCCACAACTATTCTAATTATTGTTTAATTCTAGTGATCGCACTAAATTAATTATAATAAAAGCTTAAAATATTAGAGCTATGATAGAATATATCATATTATTTCTATAATACATAATGATGTTAGCGTTTAAAATGTAAACAACAAGAGTACATATGAAAAATAACGTGTAATGAAGCAACTAAAAGAATAAAAACAATGTATGAACTTTAAAATAATAAAAGTTAAAAATATGATATATAATTAACTAATTAAATCTTTAATTTACCTAAAATATTATTATACTAATGAGAAAATATATTGTGTTACATATATATATATATATATATATATATATATATATATATATATATATATATATATATATATATATATGTATGGGCTTATAAAAATATTAAGAATGATCTTTGTTGATAAAGGAGAAATTCATCAATATTTTAATCTTTAGAATAGCTACCTACTTGATGATTAAAAAAAATAATTAGTTATGGTACTCTTCGGAGAAAAATAAAAATATCTTGAGTATTATTAAGTTTTAAAAGATTTAATCTTCTTGTAAGAACTATCCATCAATTTTGTTTACATGAGTTATAAAAATAAATTTTAATCTTGAAAGACTTTAATTTGATAATTATGTATGTTCTACTAGTTTACTATAAAATTGCCATCAAAGCTTAATATTTTCTTTTAGAAGATGTACTTTGTACAAATATTCATGTTTTAGTTTAAATACTCAAATCTTAAACAATATATTGAGAACAATTTAAAAGAAATTGGAGGAAAGTAATTAGTCAAATGAAATTTTAAATAATATTTTATTTTGATTCTTTAAAGAAATTGGATGGCTATAATTTGTTCTCACAATAAATCATTTCTTTCATTTAAATATGAAATTTAAATTGAAAATATAATCTATAAAATTAATACCTTTATTATGTTATATATAATACTTTTATTTTTTTCAAAATTTATTTTTAATGAAACTGTAGCTAAATTCAGGTAGGACATTAATTCTTGTCAGAATAAAATTATTTTTAAGGGCTTAAACCCGCGGTTGAAGGACTTGAGTTTACTGTTAAAAAAATTTGCATGCATCCCAACGGCCCATTGGGGAAAAGGACCATTGGGTAATAGACAATAATAGAAGTCCACAGCAATCTGTCCCAATGTTTAAAGTTACCAATTATTTTATTTAAGTCTAGCCCATTAAAAATGAGATACATTTTCAAATAATTAATAATGATATTGCACTTTCAAAAATGTATATTCACCTGCTATGTATGAATAGTTCACTCTTAAATTAGAGTCATAGATGCAAACCCTAAAACAAATCAATAATTGAAGTTATGCCACAAAGTCAAGGCATAAATGCCTTGAATTTTCAGTCAACGCATCATAGAATTGACCTAATATGGAGAGACTAGAAACATCCCACCCCCCAAAAAATCATTCTGGTTAATTTTCAAATCTGCCACAAACGGTTGTTTCTTTGATCTTTCACAATACCTCAAAAGTAGTCACAGATTCCAAGAAAGTATAATATCACTATTGCAAATCACAATCACAGTACATCTCACATATACGACAAAAATCCGCGGACGAATGTCAAAGCACACAAGCAGTCAAGAAAACAAAACACGTGGTAAAACCAACTTAATTTTTTTCTCTTTGACGTTAGAATCAGCAAACTTAGCGACCAAGTTAGCAACATGAGCGGCCAAAATTTGGAGTCTATAAATAAATGACAAAATGAATTTCACAAACCACAATTAGGGTAGGAAATCTCAATTACTTAGAGAAATCTAACCATACTTTCTCTCAAGCAAGCAAATTAGTTCTCTTAAGATCTGCAGGTTGATTTGTGAAAACAGAAGCAAGATGGGCCATCGAGAAAAGACAAAACGCTCGTTTTGGGCTACAATCGGAGGTTTTATAGGGTCTTTTTTCGGAGATGCGAAGACAGCCAAATCTGCCACTGTCAGTGGGCCTGAGGGTACGCTGGTTGCCGCTGCAAAGCACTTCTCTGCGACTCACAAAGTGCGATTCAATTAATTAGGAGTAAGCACCAGGGATGAGTTATGTACCCAAAAATATTTTATTTTTATTTTAGTACTAAAATTTAAGTATTATTTTTTCGATTCTTTATTTTGATACTGTGTTGAGTGGGTGTTAAAATTTAAATGATAATTTTTCTTGCTTATTAAAATATAACACAATTGTATCGAGATTTTCAATATCCTACTATGACTTGAACTATATATTTACGAGAGAAATACTTCTAATATTACCATGATATTGAACATTTAATACTATCTATACTTGTACTTATAAAAGTAATATATTTTAATATTATAGATGAACGGATTCCAAAATTTAAAAAGTGATTTCTTTCCTTATTAAAATATAAGAAATAATAATACTGAAAGTAATTTTTAGAATATTAATATTACAACTAAACGAATTTTAAAATTTAGAAAGTGATATTTTTATTTACTTAAAATCAATTTTATTTCAATACATATAAAAACTTTATATTTGTTTCTCTTCGACATCCTAGAAAAGTGATAAAAAATTTTAAATTCATTTATATTTGCAAGCAACTTCAGGGAGCAAGTTGTAGAGCTTAACCTAATTAGTTGTTTTTAGGATTTTTCTTTTATGAATATAAATCAACCTTTTCTTTTCTCAAATGAACGTTGAAAGCTATTCTACTCACCGACCAAACAAACATATCTTTACATATAGTTGATTTTTCAAAATTAATTATCAATAATTAATTGTTCAAAATTAATTATCTCATCGCTATAGATGACTCCATGCACAGAGAGTATTAGCTCCATTACGAGAACAAAAATATTATATATACTGCAAATAGAATTTAAAATTATATATGTTAAATTAAATTTTAAAAATTTATTCGATCATCTTATATTAAATAATAATTCTCAATTTATATTTGAGACTTAATTTTAAATTCTATTTGTAGCTTCAAAATAGCTAAAGCTTTAGCCTCTTCCGAATGATATATTCTCTTTCTCAAGCCACATTTCCGCAAACTCCCCCGTATCATGCTGGCCTATTGCTGCAGTGGATGCAGATCCCTCCTTTCAAGCAGCGTCCACGTTAATCTTCAAGCAAGTAAGAGGAGGTAGGATCCATGTACGAGGAATATAGACTGAAGACGCTGGCTCAACTCCTACCCCTTGTGCTTGTGCTCCACGTGCAGTTCGTCTTCCACCAGTGTTGCGATGTGATCAACGTTAATCGGAGTTCTTACAAAGAGAAAACCGTTGCGAGCCTCGTGTGTTTGTCGGAGAATGAATGCCGCCATTGTCTGCACTTGAAACGCTTTACTACCTAAACTTTTACTACTAAATGGCAGGTATATCATAAATATTTATCTTTAATGAATCTTACTCAAATTTATAAATATTTATTTAATAAATCTTATCCAAATTAGATCAAGTATTTAATAGTTTAAGTTTAGATTTATTCATTAAATATTTAATAAATTTAATTTTTTTTAAATATTATGTTAGATCCGTTAATATTAATTTATGCAACATATGCAACTATTTCTTATAAATATTTAATAAGTTTTAAATCTCTTTTGAGTATTTATATTAGACTTGTTTAAATAACATATTCAATAATTAATTTGTTATTATATGGAAATCAATAATATCACATATATGAGGATATTGTGATAGTTTATTTAAGAAAAATAATTTAAAAATATTTAAATTTGTATTAAATTATAAAAATAATTTGAAATAATATTTTTTATTTTACAATATTAATTTGTAAAATACATGAGTATCTGATTATAATGTAAATGAATAAATAATTATTTATGAGTTAAACTAATATGATCTTTATTTAATAAAATCAATAATGATAAAACTTATATTTACTCTAAAGTTAATATAGATAATATGAATAAGTTAAAATAAGAGTAGATGTATATGAGAAAATGAGTTCTTCCTTTATTGCTTAGTGCATTCTAATAGATGCTAATATGTGTTAGGTTGACCAATTATATTTCATGGATTTTTTTTATGGGGAAGATTATGGTACCCCCAGGGGTTTTAAATCCTTGGTGGTGTGGTACAATCTTATTCATTAGATGAAAAAAATTATCTAAATTTTTAGTAATCTCATCCAATGGATGAGATTGTGCTACACCACCCAGGATTTAGAAACCCTGGAGGCACATTAGAATTTTCTTTTTTTATATGTATTTTCCTATCTTAGTATTTATTATTGCTCTCTCTTCTTTCTATCTTTTCACTATTTGTTTAGTAAGGTTTATGAAAAAGGTATTTATAGGATAGTAGCCTACTAACATGGGTGGATATAGTTTGTAGAGTAATGATTTTGGTACAGAATGCCAGATTGGTAAGGAATATAAGAGATAGGAAGTATTAAAGGTACACTTTGGTGTAAATTAGAGAGTGCTAATGTGATAGTGGTGGTGACAGTAGGGGACATTGAGTATATAGATTCTTACATTCCTTATGGTCTAGATAGCACATAACAGAAGAAGGTTAGGCATGATATGCTTGCCTTTCCAATAGGTTATGGCAAGGCCTTTATTCTAATCCAACTAAGTTATAATATTTGAATATTTCCCAAAGGATAGAAAAGAGTTACTTTATTCTTGTAGCTAAAGCATCCCTTGCCTTTGGGTCAGATGACTACTAGCTAGTCAAGCCTTCATGAAACCTTATTTGTTCATGCTTTCATGGTAGAGATGGTGTTAAGGGCAAGATGGGTAGCCCTATATTTTAGGCAATATGGGCGAGAAGGGGAGGCAATTACTATAGATTTTTTCATACTTCTAGTTTTAAATTTAGATAAGGTAAGGAAGTAATTGTTGGGGACTCTTTTGCATGTCTTTAGTTTTAAGAATCATCATGGAAAGGAGGTAATTCCTATAGACTCCTTCTCATATTCGATTTATAAGAGTAGAGGAGGAGATGAGACAATTATTACAAGCTTTTTCACATGTCCATTGTATAAGGCGGGTGTTTTGAGCCTTTTAAGCTTTATTAGAATGGAATTTCATGACTCATTTAGGTCTTTTTTGAGGTAGAGTTTTTAAACCCCTTTTAAGCTTCACCAAGAATAGAGATTGTTTATTTGTATTAAGCCTTTATAGATGCATTAAATTTTATTAATATCCTAACCCTTATAAAGGCTTTGAAATTTAAGAGCTTTAAGCCACTGCAGAGGTATTGATTTCTTAATTTTAGGCCATTATTAAGGTAGTGACCTTCAATGCTTGGACTTATTGTGGGAATGTCTTTTAGTGTCACTATGGAGACATCATTAAATGAATGTTCATAGGAGGCCTTTCTTAGTGGAGTGTGGATCCTTCGAAGGATACATATTCATTGAGACTTTCTTTATAAGAATTTAGGCTTCTTTTGATAATCCAATTTAACTTTTTTAAACATTTATATTTTAGGATAATCCTAGTTATTAGGCTTCATGGTCTCAAGTATAACAAATGTATAGAAAAGTTATCATTTTTTTGGTAAAAAACCAATATGATTTTTTAAAAAATTAATGTGAAATGTAAAAAATTTTAAAAAAATTAACTATCATAAAATAGTTAATTTACATTAATTGATAGGTGTTTATTATTATTATCATCGATATTTATTTTGATGTGATTGTATTTTTTGAAATTATATGAAGCTTTCATATGATGGACAAAAATTAAGACTAATGTCTATTTAGACATGGTATTATTTTTGAAATTAAGTGAAAAAATTACTATGTCAATTTTAAAGATAATTGATGTCTAATGTTTCATGTGAGAAAGTGCAAAATTTTAAGACATCAGTTTTACTTTATAATTGTTATTTAAAAAGGCATTTGAAGTGTCAAGTTAGGAAAGGTAAAAACTTTACATGTTAGTTTTAAATTTAATCCACATGTAAAAGCATATCACTTGATTATTCACTTTAAAAGTGCGATGTATAAGACATCGATTTTGTATTAATAATTGAGTCCCATTTTTTTCATAGTGCCTATAAATTTTACTCACATTTTTATTTATGTTTTTATAGACTTTAAGCATAACTCATTCATTTTTAGAAATATTTTAAATTAATAGGAAGCACCTTGACTAAGTTGAATGATTAGAATACATTGAAGTCCTGGATGGCATGCTTATCATCAATTTGAAGAATTTCTAAGTTAAGAGTAAGGATGGACCACAAAGATGAGAATGATTAAGAGACTTTTGGATCTAACTAAGAGAAACAAAGCTTTCTTTAATATATGAGAATTCACAACAAGGATAAGGATTTCAATATAATTGGGATATGAACTTAGTTACGTTTATTGATTTTGTTATACACATGTATTGATGAAAAATTGTAGTTTTAGTATAAGTTATTTTATGGAATTCATATATGTGTAATGATTTAGAAAGAAATAAATTCCAAAATAAATTCATAGAATAGTTTGTTCTTTTGTTATCTAGTTATACCAAATAAAAAACATAAAAAAATAAATTTTTGTATAAATTTGCAATTTGATAGCAGATAATATAATTGATATTGAAACACAAAGAATTTTCTATATAAATTCACAATTTAAATGCAAATAGTGTAAATAATATAAAAAAGCTTAAAATAAAAAGATATTGGTTGTTATGAAAATCGACATTTAAAAATAGTCTAAATGTGTATGGGTAGATGATGTAAACTTTAACATATTAGTTTAGGACTAATCGACATCTAACTTCGTGGCACTTATGATATTTTGGAAAATATGAAAAATTTAAAACATAGACTTTTATTAATGATCGATGTCGATAGCTTTCACTCCTGCCTATAAATTTTGTGTTCAATCTTATTTCTAGCATTTTGATAATGCTTTAACCTCCATTATCTAACTTTACCATTTATGTGGATGATAAAGATAACTCCTTCACTATTTTATTAAACACCTTTAGAGATGTTAGAAAATTTGTTTTGTTTTACACTCATACATTATCTTTGAATGTGCTAGGTGAGATGGTGGGGTGGTTGTCTTCCTCTTTCACATAAAATCTAGTGTTGGTAATGGAGGCAAATTTATTATTTAGATCCTTGATTTACCAATATACAAGAAGGTTTGTTTTTAGATGATGGCAATGAGAATTGGTAGTAACGATGATGATAAGGAAGGAGTAAGGAAGAGCCTTTCTTTTTCATTTATGTATTTGTTAATGTAACAAAATATGAAAATGAGTAAAATTGCACAATATGTTTTCATAATTGGTAATCTTCTCTTTCATATTTTTACTAATTCTCATTTAATGTAGTATTGTTGCTATCGACTTGTATGAAAAGAAAAATATGCATAAAGAAATAACGCTAGGGTCATCTCAAATGTTCAACATTGTAATTAAATATAAATTACTTTAAATTTGTATAAAAAATTAATCAACTTAAAAAATGGTATCAAATTTTATAAGTTGAAAAAAATGATATTTGTGATTACTAAATTTGACATGAATTTGTAAAATGGTTGATGTCTTTTTCCAATGGCCTATATAATTTTAAGTTACAATAAACTGATTTGTGAAAAAAATTTCACCAATTAAAGGATGTCAATTCATTGAAGATAACTAACTTCTAAAAATATTATCATAGTAGTTTCTAATATATAACCGATGTGCAATTCATGAGGATTAAAGTTTCTAAGAATGATGATGGTAGGGATGCATAAAATGGTAAGAATGTTTGCTCCATCTTCAATTATCCTAGTTGTCTAATGGGGAATCCAAACACTGATATCTAATAAACCAGGAGTACTCTATGATTACAACATATGCATTGCTAAATTATGATAAGGTGCAATCATATGTAGAGTTAGTGCTTACTTAATATAATGAGTTCAATTAATGTATTGATGTTTATAAAATTTTTGATAAGTTCTAACAATATTGCGAGAGGTGCAACCTATTTAAATAAACATTATGACATTTATTATTAACTATAATTGATGAGGATGTGAACACATGTATTGAAAATGAATTCTTATTATGTCTTTACAATTATATAAGTCAAGTCATATCCTCTTCAACTAGAGTTTGGTGTATCTTAAATATTAGTTTTATTGACTTTAGTGTAAACTTGTTTTATAGCTAGGTTCTAATTGCAAAGGATATAGTTACTAAAAAAAATACTTGATATAGTGTGTGGCTTGAAGGGAAAAGTGTACACATAGTTTATGTATTTTGTGAATGTTTATAAATTTTACACTAAACAATAAAGGCAATAGAAGTCTACCTTTAACTTTGGTGTGTGCATTAAGGGATCTAGTTATGGATACTTAAAAAATGATTATTACAGAAAACTTTAAAACATCATTGAGTTAGATTATGGTAGATAGCTAGCAAAGAAGGTAATGTTATTCAATTATGAATGTTTTGATCTTACTCCTAATAAGGAAATAAGATTGCATAAATAATATGATATTATTGAGGTTCAAATGTCTTGACAAGTTCTATTCTTTCATCTTAACTTAACAACTTGTGTAGGTATATTGCAATTTATACCTAGTTTGTGGAATGGATCACACTGAGTGGTTGGTTACCTTTAAAACTAAAATGAGCATCATTGATACTCCATCAACAAATGATGGCATAATTGCCTTCTATAATGATGAGTAATACAATCAATTGCTAACATGTATTGAGAATAAAGAGGTCTATTCATTTAGGGATGACTCAAAATCTCTTAAAAAAGTAGGCCACATTAAGCAAATCATATGTGATGACTTATATGATCTCGAGGATGAAGAAGAAGCTTAAGAGGATCATAAAAATGAATAAGATGAAGAAGAGGAACACGATAGACAAGAGACCAATGAAGACAAAGAAGAAATTTAATATGCTGACATAAAGTTTTTATCTTAACTTAGGTTATCTTTGGTATATGTAGATTGAGATTTTCATGTATATATCTTATATAATTAATGCAAATGATACAAACTCAAAATTATTCATTTGTTGTTGGCTACTAAGTCTTCTGCAAGTCTGGATTGAGCAACATGATTAATACTTTAACATGATATTCTAAAAGATAGGTATTTAAGAATTATCTTCAGACAATGAACCATTATTTTAGCATGAAGAATAGTTCATTAAGGAGCATCAAAGGAACAATGACAACTGTTAACATGGGATTTAAGGTTTTGGTCATTTGCTAAAAATATTGTATTCACTTTTTGGTTTATATATAAGTTTCATTATTTTATATTACAAATTTTATGTTATATAATTAGACAATTGATATTCATTATTATGAAATTCAATTTTGGAAATCTATCTATTGAATTTGTTGTTAGTATGATTGAATTGTGTTTATACAAAGATATTTTTTGTATAGGTTGCCATGAAAATATATAGCAAATTGGCAATATTCCATCATTAAATTAACAAAAACAACCATTTTAGCAATAAAACTTTTGTTAGTAAATTTCAAGTTAGCGATGAATACGAGCATCACTAATTTCACCAATTGTTCATTTTAGGCCATCATCTTGCAAATTTTATGATGGATGCCAAAATTTTATCACTAATTGAATTACTGATGTATTATTTACTTATGCTTTGAAATCAAATAGTAATTCCTTCATTATTTTTTTTTAACAATGAATTTTTCCATTGCTAATCATTACTTTTTTTGGTAATGTAAATAAATAGGTCATAATTGTCAAATATAGTTATTATTAATATAAAAAAATTTCATTTCTTTTTAAAAAAATTTATAATTAAAATATGTGTTGCTCACACGGGTAAGTACTTTTCAAAGAAAAGTAAATAGTTTATCTTTTTATTCAAATACAAATAATAATGAAATGCTAATAATGTAAGCATTAATCAAAGAATAAAATTAGGTTCAAATTATAAATTAAGTACATAAATTTCTAAAACCTTCCAATTTGAAGATTTACAAAATTGAAGAGTGAAAAGTTTTAACAAATTAATTAACCATAAATTCTTATTACTTTTCACTTCTTATATAAAACTATCAAATAAAATAGATAATAGCATGTAGCCTTTAATTTCCTCTCCTTACTCTCATTTCCCTTCGTTCTAATAAACCACAAGTTCCCAGTCTTCCCACTGACATTACATTCCTATGTCCACCCATGCCTCCATTGTTACGCTAAAAATGATTAAATTCGATATTTTATGATGATAGGCAAGAATCTTTTACCCAACTAATGTTTGGTATTTTTTAATAAGTTTTGTGTTTCATTACATTTTGAATTTTTAGACGTATTCATGCGTTCAGTGGATGAATTTTTTATTATTATTATTTTTAAAAAAAACTAGCTTCCTCGATCTTGCATAATAATCCAAGAATGGTGGGTTCCAGCAAAAGAGTTTAAAGTTCAGAGCAAGCAGACAAAAGTGATCGCGGATTTGAACAGAGTCAAAGACAAAAACATAAGTTGTTAATTTTTCAACCTTAAGCAAACTTGTTGACCACGTTTGCTACTTTGGTCAAGAGATTCGAACCTACAGTAGCAAATGAAATGACCAAAGTTCACGTTAAAAACCTTTGCATAAACAAAATTGTTGACCAAGTTTGCCACTTTCAACAAGAAATTCGAACTCTCCACGGAACCAAATGAAATGAACCAAAGTTCACATTAAAAAAAAAAAGACAAGAAGAAAAAGAGTAAACAAAGCAAACTTAGTAGTGCTTTCATTTGGTTCTCCGACTTAAATAATTTTTTACCAGACAATCTCAAGAATACACTTCTTCCTAATGATATGATATATATATAATATTTTACTTGTGGATTAATTTCTAATGAAAATGAACAAATACTCACAAAGATCTTTCATTTATAAATAAAGAAAAGCAACATGTTCAAATGTCTCTACCTTCTCCATGGTTACCGTAAGTTATAGTTTGTCTGGATGAGAAAGAGTTTAGCATTCTTTTTTATATTTTTAATTTAATTTTTGTGAAGGATTTTTAATTAAAAAATTTATATTAAAAATTTGTTATATGAATTGTATTCTATATAACTGTTTAATCAAATTTAGTTATTTATTATGCTTAATTAAAGATGCTATAGTAATTGAATAAATAATTTATTAAATTTTTATTGCCAATATTATCTGTATTAATCTTATTTTGACCTAATAATTCAGTTATTAACTATTTCATAAATAATATTTTATAATTTTAGTATAAATTCTTAAATTGATTAACATGTCATGATTCTATCACGTTAAAGAAATACAAATATAAAATTTATTACAGGTAGGCCGCGCAACTATAAAAATTCTGTATTTTTTTTCACTTAATAGGGTGCATGCTAAGGTACTCATGTGGTACCAAACCTATGCTGATGTGGCAGCATAAAGAACCATTGGATGAGATTATGGTATTCTCATCCAATGGCTCTCCATGCTGCCACATCAGCATGGATTTAGTACCACATGAATACCTTAGAATTCTCCACTTAATAGAAATATAATGAAAAAAGAAGGGAAAAATAAAAATTCATTTTTTTTCATAGATTTTTGTTTTAAAAAAAGATTATAACTTCTCGTAAGTCTTTTAATTATATATCTACAAAAAATTATTTGTGGTTTGAAATATCATTTTAATTAATTTTTTCATCTTTCACAAACGATGATTTCTTTGATCCTTTACAATTTATCAAATATAACTGTATATGCAACAGAGATTACAAGAAAGTGATGATGTCACTATCACAAATCACAATCACAAATACAAAAATATATCCGCGGAAATATGTATTACAGTTGAATCAGTCAAAACAAACATGTCATAAAAACCAACTCGTTTAATTATTTTCACTTTCAATTCAAATTTTTTAATTTGCAAACTTAGCGACCAAGCAAAGCACCAAAAAAGCAACCAAAATTTGGACATTATAAATATATGACTAAATGAATTTCAAAAACCACAATTAGCAGAGAAATCTTAATTAATTAGACGAATCTAAGCACATTTTCTCTCAATTAAGCTTCAATTCTCCAGTCACATTAGTTTTCATAAGACCTCCATTGATTTGTGGAAACAGAAGCAAGATGGGTCATAAGGCTATGACAAAACGCTCGTTTTGGTTCATAATGAGAGATTTTATGGTGTTTTTATTTGGAGATGTGAAGACAGCCAGATCTGCAGCAGCAGCCGGCGGTGGGCCTGAGGCGTCAATGGTTGCTGCTGCGAAACACTTCTCTTCGGCTCACAAAGTACGCTTCAATTAAAGCATGTACCACGTTAGATTTCATTTATTTTACGTAATATATTTAATGGTTGAATTTATTAATACCTCGAAATCATTGCCAGAATTTTTTGTATGTACTTATTCATTTCATACTTGAAGAGAGAACCAGAAACAATATTAATGCAAATTGTATTGCAGTGTTAGTCGGGTTTACAAATATAATGTCTATCTCTCTTTTCTGATCCGCTAAACCAAATTCCAGTTAAAATTTAGTAATAAATTATGATGAAGAACCCACTGAAAATGAGGCTGGCCGCTAAATTTGTTTATATTATATTTCGAGTTCAATCCCAAATTTCTTTGTACGTATCTTTAGAAAATTAATTAATCACTCTTGCTGTTAAAAAGAAATAAAAAATTCTTGCTTCTTATTGAAGAATTGCTTGTAATATGGGAATTGCACTTGCCTTGGGACAACAATCAAATTTGTTGATTTTTATTTCCATATTTATTTACTTCACTTTGTCATACTCTAAATTTATGTAGGTTGAAGTTGTAAGATTTGATTTGGTATATTTTGTTACACAGGAGGGTAACAGGTTGTAAATATCATTAAATTTAGTTATATATTAAATTTATTTTTTTAAAAAAATAAATTTAATATATTATATGATAATATATCAACAATAATACATCTAAATTATTTAATATTTATGTTTTTCAATGGGCATATGAATTTAACTAGTATAGACGTTGATTTGGTCAACACAATTTCGTTATAAATATTATGAGAGTCTATTTCCTTCCTTATTCCACGTGAATAAAAAAGTACCCATTTTATAAAAATAATATTATCATGTATAAAAATTTGAAAAATAAAAGTATGAAAATATTATTTTATAAGTGATGAATGATAATATTATCTATTCTATCATTTTTACTATAAAATAATAATTTCATTATATTATGAAATAGTCATATCTTAAATAATGAATATTTTCATTTTATAATATATAATAAATAAAATTTTTATTCATTCTCCTTTCCATTCTTATATCAAATTGGTTGAATTTGTTTCGATGTAGAAGCTCAACAGTCAAATGAATTCTGGCCAAAAGGAAAATAGTGAAAGAAATTCCTAATTCCAATTTATTGTTTAAAAAATTACAAAAAATTGTCTAATCAATCTGAAGGTAAAGTCCAAGAATTTGTCTAAAGTTCATAGTAAGCAGATAAAAGTCACAAGACAGAACAGAGTCAAAGCGAGCAATATCATTTCTTTGTTAGTTTTTCCACTTTCAATAAATTTCATGTCTGCCACTTCAACAAAAAATTTGAACCTTACATGGGATCCAATGAATTCACAGACAAAAATCAACAGCTGGAAGCAAAGCAAACTCTTTCCCCTTCACTCCGTTTCAAAACATTTGTACGATAATTAAGTTTTTAACTATTCAAATTGGTCAGTTTTTAACTAGTTGGATTAATTAAGTCGTGACTCGATAATTCTTTTAAAAAATTATTTGAAAATAAAATAAAATTTTATTTTTTGTTATGCCGAACAAATGGTTAGATTCTTTTTTCATATCCACTCTTAAAATATTGAGAACAAACAGAATAATTAATTCTTCATACATAAAAGTGGTTATTATTATATATTTTAAATATCATAAGTAACACTATATATTAGTCCCTATTTTTATTTTTATTTTTATTATGATAATTCCTACTTTCATTTACTTACAATATTAAGAAAATAAAAATGTTGAAGTAAATTATTAAATATCATTTTAATAATGTCAATGTATGTTATTTTTTGTTTATATTTTTAATATTTATTTTAATATTATGAGTAAATTAATCAATAAATAATTATAACAAAAATGAAAATAAAATACTAATAATATTAATTATAATTTTTAAAAATATAATAATCATCGTAGGATCCAATAATATATTTACTCGAATATTAATAAGAGCTATGAAAAATAGCATTCAAATGTGATTGTTTTTACGAGACAACATCAAATCAATTGTAAATTCAAAGTTCGTGGATATCGTATGACAATGTGGCAACTTGCAACAATGTATCAAGCTGAAATAGACCCCTTCAATTTACATTTATTCATATTATATTTGGAGAGCATAAAAATAAAAAGATATCTTTATGATTTCCTTTCTGTCAATTTTTTAATCTCAAACATATCATTAGTATTTAATATTCCAGAAGTTAAAAATATTATTTTGACTAATGAATTACAATTTAAGTTCTGTTTTGTTAAACATTTTTTTTGAAAAATCTTATTTATTTGTATTAAATAAAAATCTAACATATTACTATTATATTTTAATTAAAAAATTATGAAATATAATATCATGGTAACATAGAAATATAATTTTTACTTTAAAATAGAGAAAATTATTTTCATAACCTCCGGAATTAACATTGAAACTTCTCATGTCTCCCCCAAGTAAACCAAAATTCCCCAGGTAAAACGCATAACTAAGCATATAATAATCTCTTTAGGATAACAAAGCTTTGAAGGGATTCCCCGGCATTGAATCTTTTCATGTTTCTCCTTTTTCTTTCTGTTTCCAGAAGGATAAAACTTCTGTAAACTGATGTTAAACATCACAATATTAATCAGATTCATTCTATTTCATTTCAATAAAAATAATTTTATTTTATTTATAAATAAATTCTATAATTTAAAATATTCATCAAATATAATGAATTTAATTTATTTATAAAGAAATTTTTTATTTAAAATATATTAAAAAATAAATAAAATTAAATTAAAAAGTAAATTGTGATGATCGATGCAATGCAAAAATGATGATAAATCTTTTATCTAATATATAAGCCAAATAAAATAAATTTTGATAAAATCCTTATTAAATTTGATGTATTTCGTAATGATATAAATATAATTAAAATAAAATTTATAAATGAAATAAAATTTCCTTTTATTTAAAGTTGAATACTATTTTAAAAAGAAATTCAAATGAAATAAATTTTAATTTTTAGTTATGTTAAATAAAGAGCTAGTTGAAAACTTAAATTGAACTGACTCAATGAATTTACAGGAAATATTACCGGCTTAGTAACTTCAGTTTCTTCCTCCTTTTCCTTAGGGTTCACAACCAAAATTTGCCAAGAGTCTTCCTCGAATGTGGACAGTCGTTTATGGCTTCCAAGCTCTTCTATTTTTCTTTCTTCTTCTTCTTCAGTGGATTTATATAGCTCATGAAAGTCCAGGGTATCAAACTGCATGCTCTCCTGTTTGTCCTTGAAACCCTCCATTTCCCACTCCTCGTCGTTCTCAGATAATTTTGAGTCTTCAAGTTTTGAGGATTCTGCAAAGAAATTGATCAACTTCATTATTTTTTTGAGAAGAAAAAGCTAAAATTCCTGGCAGGAAAAAGAAGTGAATGATAAAATACAGAGATGGATTGGATACTTCTTTGTAGAAGTATCCGGTTAATGTATCGTAGAAAAGTATGGATTCGGTTTGTGGGGTTTAATTTAATTTAATTTATATTTTTGGAAAGGCCAAAGGGTTGTTCGTTGATACTATGAACATTAAAATATTGGGAACTGAGAGGATAGGATGTGCGGGTACGAGGGATCGTGGGTAATTGAGGCGTCATCACAAAATTCTTAAGTTGATCCCCCTCCTAGTTACTGTTTTATCTTTCGTTTGTTTTTATAAATAACATATTTTGTAAAATATATTTATAAAATTAATGTGATTGAAAATATTTTATTTATTTAATAATAAATATAAAAGTTTTATAAAAAATTATCTATTTAAAAAATTGCTTTTATTTATTATTATATTTCTAAATATTATTTTTTTAATTATGAGGTATACGAAAATGTCACTTCTTTATAAATATATATAGAAATGATACTTCCATAGAAAAATATTCTTTGATGTGATAAATGGAGGCTCACTTTAGAAAGAAAAACAGTTTCATCTATTTATTTTCTCTTCCATTATACTTTTAGCATGTTAGGGAGAGACAATGCTTCTATTATGTTAAAAGAGAGGCTGTGTTGAATGAAAAAGTGTTATTGTATGTCCTAAACATAGGGTACGAGATTTGATATTGAGGGATTGTTTGGATAAGGATAATTAGAAAAGAAAAATAAAATGATAGTTTTTATTTTCTTTATATGTATTTAGTTTTAAAAAAATTATTTTTTCTCTATTTTTCTCATAATGGAATTACCTCAAATGAAAAAATAACTACTCTCCTTAATTTTTCAGAAAATTTGATTCCCTTATTTTAAGTTTTAAGTTTATAATATTGATGATAATCATAATAAAATTAAAATAATTATTAAATAACAATTAATAATAAAAATGATAAATAAGAACATTAATAAATAATAAAAATAAAATATTAATAATAAAATTAATTGAATAATAATATATATTCATATAATAAATATAATAATAAAGATAATAAAACATTTCATAATATAAAAATAATTATTAATGTCAATAAAATAATATAAAAAATATTAGTACAATAATGACAATAATTGCACAGTAATAACAATAAATAAGTAATAAATAATAATAGTAATAAATGATAATAAATATTAATAATAAAAATAATAGTTATGAAAAAATAATAAATAATAATAAAAGCAAAAAAAATATTAATAATTAGTATTAAATAATTATAAAATAATAATATAAGTAAATAAAATAAATAATAAATAATAAAATGTTAATGATTGTAATAATAATATTAGTAAAATAATACCAATAAATAATAAGATAATAATTATAATAATTATTTTAATAATAAATAAAAATTAAATTATTTTTTAATATAATAATTATGAATAGAGTGAATTAGAAGAACTTAATTCTTCTTTTGATTTGAATCAAACAAAAACAAATTGGATAATTGTGGTGCATTCATCGTCTTTTCCCTTATTGTCCTTTTTTAATTTCTTTTCCTTTTCCCAATTAAACCAAATGGCCTGTGAATTTTAATAATCAGCAAACATCTTCATGGCCTCAAATTTTAAATTATGATTTATATGTAATTTTAATTCCCTAAAATATATATTTACATAGTTTAAAATATTATATTTTAGTCATTTTTATATATTTAATTGAATTAATGCTGATTCTATTCTATAATTTTTGTTAACTGATTAATGGAAGTCTTGATATGGAATATTTATTTCCATTGTGGCTCTTGTTTCCAATGATTTGTTTTCGGCGTGGCAACAAACCACCGGGAATTGGCGAGTTCAATTATTAGAAATTCAAACACCGAATTTTAAACAACGGGATAATGTTTCGGGAAGATGTAATTTAGATAGTAAAGTGAGATATTATAATTTTTTATAAGAAAATTAAGGAAATGAATAGTTATAAATTTAAAAGTTAGTTTTTTTTAAATTGATTGTTAATTATTAAGATAAATTACTCTATTATTCTCTCAAATTTGTGAAAAATACATAGATCTTCCTTTATGTTTGAAATTTTAAACGAACCTCTCCTAAAATTAAAAGTAGTACTACACATAAACCCAATTTAAACCGACAGAATTGAACTCTGTTAAGTTTATAATCCTACGAATACCCTATAGATAGATCTCTAGAAAAGCCCCAATAATTGTTGAAGTTTCATTACCCACTTTTAGTAAAATCCAGTTCAGTCTTTTTGACATTAATGCACCATCGGTGGAAAATAGAAATATAAACAAGAAAGCTAAGATTGCATTTGGTTTGTGAAAATATTTTTTATTTTCGTTTCCTAATTTCATTTTCATTTTTAACATTTCATCCCTTTGAAAATATGATTGGTGTTTACGGGAACATAATTTTCATTTTTATCTCAAAATTAAATAATAATTATAAATAGTTAAGAATTTGAATATTAATGATCGATAATAGGTAGTTATGGTCATAATAATGGTAGTGGAGACAATGGTAGTAGTGTTAGAGTTAGAAGAGGGGCGATGGTGATAATAATGACAATAGAAGTGAAGGTAGCAATGACAATGATAGAGGCAATTGCAATGGAGATGGAGGTGGAAGCAGCAATAAAGATAGTAATAGTAAGGATTATGAATATGGCAATGATGTTAATGAAGACTATATAAATGGAGGTAACAGTAGTGGTAGCAAGGGGATGGAGTTGCAAGTAGGGGGAAGAATAGTTGAGATGGTAACAATGATGGTGGTAGAGGTATTAATAGCAATGGAGATAAGAGTTGTTGATTAGTGAAAATAGACAATAAATTATTACAATAAGTGCAAATAATTCTAAATAGTCAATATATAGAAATGAAAATACAAAAAAGGTCTTTTTGTTGTTTTGTAAATTTTCAAAAATAGAGACTCCATTATCTAGAAAATGAAAATGGTAAAAGTCATTTATACACATTTTTTGTTTTTAGTGTAAATGGAGAAAAAAACCAACTAAAGCAAATGTACCTTAAATTTAATCAAGAAGCCATTCGTGCTGCTCATGATCTGCATGTAGCTACTTCATTGCTTCCCCTAACAATAGATACCAAAAAAGAAAAAAAAAATTGAGACAGTGACAAGTTTTGATTTCAATCTTAAGAACCTGATCGAGGTGGGTGTGATTTTATAGTCTAAAACTTCCAAGACTATGTAGATCACAAATGTGAGTTGACTCCTCTGACTTCACATACTTGTCAAATCCCTGAAAATTTTTAGAGGAAAACTCAACATATCATGTTAGAAAACTTAACAAACACAAAGTACAAATTTTTAGAAGAAAACTCAACAAGTGCTAAGATAGAAGTATATATGGGAGAGTTTTAATATTTAAGGTTTAGAAAATATAAGAGCAACTGACCAATAAAGATATCAACTTCCATCTTTGAAGAATAAGAATGAATCTTCTATTCTTTGATGCTCTTTTGCTCTATTTTAGTATTTTATACTAATTGATTACCAGTTATCAAGATGACAACAAAAAGAAAGAAAAATATACAATAAAAAGAACTTAAGAAGTTGACAATATTACCTCATCAACATAGGAACTCTATGAGAGTGGCCGGAGCTCTGTTTCGGGCAAGCTTCGCTCCCAGTTCCAATGGATGCAATGCAAACTGCACAACCATAAACACTAACAGCGGAATTATAGTGGTGGCATGGAGTAGGGATGACTAAACGATAATATTGGCCAATGATGAGTGCGAGCGCTGGGCAGCATGTGAGGCATAAGGAAGACAATGATAGGATCTAGAGTTTTCAATAGAGATAAGGAGAAAAGGAAAAAAAATAAGGAAGATAAAATGTTGTAAAACAAAAGGCAATATAGTCATTATATAATTAGTTTCCAAAAAAGTTTACTAAAAAAAAGCATAGAGGAATAAAAAGAAAATATTCCTAATTTTGCTCTTTCAAATGGACTAATGTGTAAAATTTAAATTTAGAGGAGATATTTATTTAATTTTCAGTAAACTATAAAAGAAGGTTGTATATTTTACTCTAATTATTAAATTTTTGAACCTTAATTTTTTCATGAAGAATTGATATATCTCGTTTTACTCTTTAAAAGTGCGTTATAAACTTTAGAGGAGCTTTAACCCTAAACCAAGAATCTTAAATATTCCTATGATTCCAACCTGTTCAATGTCTCTTTAATGGTAGCTAATTTGGTTTCAACCTTCAGTACATCCTCGTAAGCTTTTTTAAATTACTTTCTCTTTCATCTTCTTCCCTTCATAACATTATCCTAACAAAAGAAAAAATTTGGAATTCTCTACACACAGTTCGTAGACTCACTCAAAATCGCGATCGCTGAGTTAACTCAGTTATATATATTAATCACCATCTTCAGCTCATCTCTTCTAAAAAGGACATTCTCTTTTTCCTCATTAGCCAATGATTTAACAACGAGCAATGGTCTGTTAAGTGAGTCAAGAGTTGAGGCCCAACAACAATCCCCAACACTTTAACTAAGGTGCTATGTGTCACAAGCTGATAGTTGTGACAGTTTCATAGGCAAACATGCTTGGATTAAGACGAGACTTGGTGGTAAAATCCAACATGTTATGAGGGTCCTGTGGCTGAAATTTGAGACCAATCCGGCTTGTGTACGATTTTTCCCGATTTTCCCAAGTTTGGGGGTATTTTGATCATTTCGAAAGGTTCGTGAATCCGGCGGGATTCAACGAACCATATTTGGAATCCTCGCATTTTTATCTTCGTGTCGGCTAGTTTTTGTGACAATCGGACACTCGGAATATGGCGAAAAGGGCTTATGACAACTCAGAAAAAGTATGTCATCTTCCCATAGGAGGGCTTTTGTTCAAAATGCTCTTTAAGGGGGTGGAGTGCTCTACGGGCCTGCGGGGCGCCGGGACACTGAGCTAGGGACGGAGTGTGTTGGTTTGTGGCCATCCCCTTGCACACTAAAAGCTATGTAATGAGGCATAAACCAAGCGAACGGAGTGTCCCTCTCCTTATTCATTTGTCCCTTACGGTCCGTAGTGCACGGAGGCTTCCTGTGTGGAAGGATCCTGCGGTCCGGTATGCGCGGGCGCTTCGGCGACATACGATATTAGCGTGCGGACATGTCCCGCTATCTTTACCCAAGCGTGCCAAATGAGGGTTTAATGTTGGAAGGCTGGCATGTTGGCCAAGAGTGGCAAGCATGCGCCGTACAGTTTCGGCTATGATTTAACAACGAGCAACGGTCTGTTAAGTGAGTCAAGAGTTGAGGCCCAACAACAATCCCCAACACTTTAACTAAGGTGCTATGGCTTTCTTTACCTAGGCCTTTGCTTCCTTGGCTAATAAATAAGCATAAAAGCTAACGAGTTCGGTGTTGAAGCTAATTTAAACGAATAAATCCTCTTCTTTTCTTAGGAAAAAGGATCATATAAATTTTGGAGAGAAATAAATATAAAATTATTTTTGTTACTTTTAATTTTATCTTTTAAAAAATAATAGAAAAATGATAAAAGAAAAAGGAGAAGATCTTGATCCAACTGAAACATATATTTTTTTCCGTTTGAGTTATACGAGGCCATTGTGAAAGTATAAGAATTTACGATTCTTGAATTTGTGTCTTGACATGTTTATTCTAAATGGATTGTTATACTAGAAATAAAGTAGAGAGTAATATGGGCCATAGTTAACATTTCCGTTAACCAGTTAACGGAAATTATAGAGTAGGATCATAATTAATTCAATTAGATATTCAAAAGAATCAAAATATTTCAAATTATGCGATGTATATTATGTTGTATTTAAAAATAAAATAATTAATTTTATTAGAAATATTATATGGATTAGCATTAATCAATTATTGAAATATTTATTTAAATAATTAGTTTTGTATTTTAACATTAAGCATAGAACAGATTGGGCCCTGGTTTAATGTGTATGATTCATAATAGGTTGGATCATGCATAAGCCCGTATGGGTAGAGGTCCCAACTTACAGCCCTTTAGTGGTCAGTAGTTTCCTATCACAAGTCTGACCTTAAATAGAGAGATCAAGGTTATTATTTGAACACACAGAAAAATAAGGATTCCCACTCTTCTAAATTTTTCTCCCCCTTTTCTCTCTATCTTGATAACCTAAGGGGTCAAGTAGGTTGTAATTTTACTCATCATCATTCAGATCAGTCATGACCTTATTAAATTATGCTCTAGGTACGCTCATAATTTTATTATGATTAATTTCATATTTTTGTGATTTTAATCTATACTTCCAACAATTGGTATCAGAGCGATGTTGATGTATGGATTTATGATTATAAGCAATCTGATAGATTCTTAAAATTTCTCAAAATTTTTTTTTCTAAAATAATTAGATCTATTTCTCTTTCGATTAAATATTGAATTCTGATCTCAAATACATCGGGATTATTATTATGTTATTTGATTGCATTAAATTCATGATTATTAAGTGCTAGTTGGTTTCTGGATTCTGAAATTATTTGGATCTGTTTCTTTTAATTGATTCATGAATTTTATTCTTATATACATCTAGAATATTATACTGTTGTTAAATTATATTCTGGATTTTGTGATTATTCTGGTACGAAGGCATGAAAATTTTAAATTTTTTAAAATCTTGCAGCATAATTTTAAACCCTTATTTTCTTCGGATTAATGTATGAACCCATGTTAAAGTAGGTTAGATATAATTTTTTGGGGTTAAAAGGGCTTAAAAAATAAATTTTTCGAGCTTAAAAACCCAATTATGGCGGAAAAACAATAACGAAACTGAAACTGCGCAAAAGAGGAAGACGAAGGGATGCTGCAGCTAGGTGCGTGGATAACACGCGCTAGCCACAAGGGTGAATGACATGTGCACGCATGAAAGGGAATTTTTTTTCTATAAAGCGCGTGAAAAACACGCGCCACAACACGTGAAGACAAGAGCGTAGCGCATGAACTACACACGCCTGCATCGTTTGACCAGTCAACTGACGGTGCATTGACCACGCGCGTATATGGCGTGTGTATGCACGCACCACTAAACTGCTCCTGTGTTTCTGATTCAATCCCACTTGCGGCCATAGCACGTGTTGGCGCGTGTGTATCACGCACTAGACTTTTGGGTTCCAAATTTCGATATTTTGTGTGAAATTTTATTTTCTACCTTTATATATTTTTTTTAGAATTTTTTGATGCCAATAAATATTTATTTTGAAATTTGAAAAGTTTATATTGTATGAAAACATAATTTATTTATTGAATTTTGATCTGAGAAAATTTATAGACATTCTTTATATTTTTTCTGGGCTTGGTGTGCTGTCACTTTCTCTAATTATGAACATAACTATATTAAATAATTTTGAGCCCTTAATTATGTTATTTTAGTACATATAAAACACCTAAAGCCATTTATTTCACACCAATGATAGATTATGGATATAATAAGACTGTATTACATAAAATATTGTCCTTCTAGGATTTTTAGGAGTACATTACAGTGATGATGGATACACCTTATCGGTGTGACATTGTTAATGTAATTTTAGAATTTAAACTCCTTAGAATAGGCATTCAGTAATTATAATGTTTTCAATATTTCTTATACTCTATCGGTATGGCTATATTGATTACATTTTTATGTAAGCTCTTATACAAGCCAAATCATATGGTACATGTAATTTTGATACCACTTTGTTATATAGTTATTTGACTGATTTGTTTAATTGGGAATCTTGTGTTGTAATTATGTTGTGCACGTATAATTAATAATTTCCCAATCCTGTTGCATCAGTCTTGGTCTTTCAACAACTATTTGTGGTAAGGACTCTTAATGGAATAAACTATAATAAATGGAGAGAGTCTTTGAACATGTACCTGACAATATCTAAGTAAAATTTGACTCTTAGAAAATCGAAGCTGGCTAATCTATTACCTAAGTCTAGTGCTGTAAATAAGACCTATTACAAACAATGGTATAAGTCAAATCGAATCTATTTAGTAGTGATTAAGTTCACTACTGAAAAGAGAATTAGAGAGAATATCTTAGATAAGGACATTGTTGTGGAGAATATGAAAGTTGTTGAAGTGAAATTCAATTTTACCTATTTAACTTTAGTGTGTTTTAAGTCCAATAAACTTGAAATATCTTCTGGATTTTGGTGATTAGATTCTGATGAAACTATTCATGTTACAAATTCTTTAAAGGGGCTAAAGAACTAGTAGATCCCAAATAAGAGAGAGAAAAATGTCTTAGGAGTAGCAAGTAGTAAGGTTGAGGTTCAATATATAGGGTCAATTTCTTTATGTTTGTCCTCGGACATATTTTGGATTTGAGTAATGTTGTTTATGTACCTTCTACCAGAAGGAATTTGATTTCTAATTCTATTTTGGATAATTATGGTTATTCCCTTTAGCAAGGAAGTGGAAAGATTGAGATTCATAGTGATTTTGCTATTGTTAGTAATGTCACCTTACAAAATGATCTATATCATTTGAATTTAAAAGATCATCCTGTTGTATCTTCTGATATTCCCATCAATGCTATAATTAGGCATAAACAAACTAGAATAAGTTAGAAATCTTCCATTTTATGGGATTATTTTTTAGGCCCTTTTTTCTAGAGAGATTAGAAAGATTGGTAAAACAAAGATGTGTTATTAAACTCCCACAAAGTGCTCTTTAATTAGCCTCACTCCCTCTTTTGTTAACTTTCATTGGTAACGGTGTATGCGGAAAGAAATTCTCTCATATTCGCATATTTCAAGTTCCAATCATAAATTATGATCTTACTTTCATTTAACACAACAATATAATTATTCGGTGTTGATTATTATTTCTTTTAAATTGGGTAATGCTATGAAAAATATATCTTCTAATAGGTTGGATTTTTCATTATTAGATTATATTTAATGTATTAAAATTTATATTTTTAATTTTATTTCATTTATTTTAAAATTAAAAAAGATAATTCAACAGTAAAATACTTAATCTCTTGAAAATTAAAGTTTTTAATAGAATTACGCTTTTAAATTTCATAGTTAGTACTAGTAATCCATATTTTTTATTTTTATTATAATTATTCTCTTTTTCTTCTTCAACAATGTTAAAATAAATAGTGAAATGTAAAAAGTAACAAGAAAATATGTATTTGAAATTATGAAAATAGATAGATTTTAGCAATATACTTCAACAATTTTTATTTATTTTAACTTATCAAATGAAGTTAAGAATAAATAATTATAATACAAGTAAAAATCAAAAATTAATTCTGAAATTTAAAGGACATAATAATTAGTATTCTTATAAATGAAGAATTAAATATTGTATTTATCTTGTATAATAATATTGTCAATTTTGTAATACTTAGACATATCAAAAGCCTCATTTTTCAATTTACAAAATATTAAATATCATAAAATTGGTAAAAATTATTATTAATTGATATGGAATAAAAACTTATATTATAATGGAAGAAAATAATAATTTCTTATATTGAAACTCTCATTAATTATTTGTACATAGATTGAGATTAATTTTTTTTTCCTCATCAATCTTAAGAGTGCCTCAAACTGATGCATTTAGGGTTTTACTTTCAGTGAAATCAAACGCCTGCTGGCGAAGAATGAAGTAACACAATCCTTTACCAAATGGAGTAAACCCAATTTAGGTTTCAATAAGCTCCTATTTAACTACAATTAAATTTGTTAATTTTCGTTCTTAATTTCAGGTGTTTTGCTGTTTTACACTCTCAACATTGTACAAGTTAAAATTGTGATGTTTTGATTGTGATGTTTTAAATATAAATGAAAAAAAGTATAAAATATTCCTTTAATTTTTTGAGATTATTATATTTTATTTCTTTGAATTTTGAGAATTTACAAATAAAATTCTTCAATGATATAAAATTTATATTTAACACCCATAATTTACTTAAATAATTACTTTATTGAATTATATGATTCGTTGCTAAATATTAAGAGCAGTCTATTTCTATTCTTAATGTCACATAGATAAGAAAAACTATAGACCTGACTAAATAGGATTGGCTTCCATAGGTTGGAAATAGCCACCGCCCTTATACTGGCATTTTGAAAACAAACGAATCAACTAAGGAAAGTGATAATATTCCATGATGAGGCTTTTTGCCATACAGATACAGGATTTGGGGAATAAAATTATTTCTTAAAATGATATTGAAACTTAAATATTTCTTAAAATAATTAATGTTTAATTATGGTTGCAAAATTTTATGAATTGGAAGAAGAAATTGTTTGAGCCAACTTCTTCCGAAAGAAAGAAGTAGAATAAAGTAACGTCTTCCTGCGCAGACTCTTTGCAAGAAGACGTTAAGCAAATTCTTTTGCGTATGTAGTGTCTTTTTTTGTTTTTTTTTCTTATTCTTATTTTATTATGTTCAATCTCATTTTTATGTGTAGTAAAATTTTTTCAACCTTTTTTTTTTTCAACTTAGGCATGTTGCATAGAAAACGTATGTATTTTTTTTTATCATATACAGTAAATTGTTACTTCGTCAATTTTTGTTTCTTCCTTATTAAATTTATTCTTTCTCTCTTCCTCATTAATTATAAAAGGGAATTCAAAAGAGTTTCATTTATTTCACTTCTTCCTTTTATCCAGCATTTATTTCATTTTTTTTTTGGTTCTTCTTCCTTTATATAAGTAAATGCAATATGTTTATGTTATAGCAATAAGTTAGAAATTATTTACTAACTATTTTTGTATTTGCATTATTTATTATTTAAATTGTTTGAATATGTTTATGTTATAGCAATTAGTAATATGTAGTATCTTTAAGATACTATGAATCATATGTTGACTTGTAGACAATCTAATTTACTTGAAAGTATTGGTTATTCAAATTCTGATTATGCCTTGTACATAGATGATTGTAAGTTAACATCTAGATACATCTTTATGATGTTTGGAGAAGCTGTTTCATGAGAAAGTGTTAAACAGACATTCACAGCTACCTCAACAATGGAAGCAGAGTGTATCGCATATTATGAAGCCACTTGACAGGCTGTAAGGTTGAGGAAGTTGATATTTGGCATGCAATTAATTAATTTTATATCACGATCTCTACCAATTTTTATTGCGATAAGGCTTCTGTTATGTGCTTTTCTTAAAACAATAGGAATTCTAGACATATTGAATATTTTTTATGATAAACTCCTGTTTGTTGGAGAGAAAAGATTGCTGAATTTCAGACTCACATTAAACATAGCCCTAGTGGAGACATGCAAAGGATCCGTTGACTTAAGGCTTACCTATAGGAGTATTTAAAATCAACTAACTCATATGAGTCTTGTTAAATTTTTATGAAGCCTTAGTTTAGTGGGAGTATGAGATATGCTTATTTATTTTATTGATATTTGTGACTAGTAATTGCTCATTTTGAAACATTGGTGATATGTTATATATATATATATATAAATCATTTGCTTCCCTATCGGATTCCATGATTTTAAGTTGTTTCTCTTATGAGCCGTGGTCAAAAGATTAACTTTATATCAAGTTCTTTTAGGATTATGAGACATTAATTTAACATCACTTGTCTCCTTATCGGATTCAGTGATTCTGTATGGTCTCATTCCACTTTTATAATCGTTACTCAATTTGGATATTGAAACATTGGTAATGTGTTTTATACATATATAAATCATTTGTTTCCCTATCAGATTCAATGATTTTAAGTTGTTTCTCTTCTGAGCTATAGTTGAAAGACTAAACTTTATTCTGTTCCTTTCAGATTATGAGGCATTATATCACTTATCTCCCTATCGGATTCAGTGATTCTATGTGGTCTTATTCTCTGAATTAAGTTTATAGCTTAATGTATAACTAATTATTTAATTATTGATGTTTTAATTATTCCATATAATTAATTAATGTTATCCAAGTAGGAGATTGTTGTATTTAAAAATAAAATAATTAATTTTATTAGAAATATTATATGGATTAGCATTAATCAATTATTGGAATATTTATTTAAGTAATTAGTTTTGTATTTTAACATTAAGCATAGAACATATTGGGTCTTGATTTAATGTGTAAGATTCATGATAGGTTGGATTATGCATAAGCCCGTATGGGTAAAGGTCCCAACTTACAGCTCTTTAGTGGTCAGTAGTTTCTTATCACAAGTCTGACCTTAAATAGAGAGATCAGGGTTATTATTTGAACACACAGAAAAATAAGGATTCTCACTCTTCTAAATTTTTCTCTCCCTTTTCTCTCTATCTTGATAACCTAAGGAGTCAAGTAGGTTATAATTCTACTCATCATCATTCAGATCAGTCATAATCTTATCAAATTATGCTCCAGGTACGCTCATAATTTTATTATGATTAATTTCATATTTTTGTGATTTTAATCTATACTTCCAACATATTATTGGAGGACCAAAATTGTATTTAAGCCATAAATTATGTCAAGCATTTTCTTTTACAATGATAAGAGTGGTCAAGTCACTAAGCATATATTGGTAATTCTTGAAATCAAACTTATGATACAAAGGGTAGTAAAACTTTCAAAGAATATTATATATTACTTGAGCAAAAGTTTTAGGCATTTAAACTATGTCTAACTTAAATCCTTAGCATTAAATCAAAAATCTTAAAATTATAAATAATTTTTGGCACCATTATAAGTGCAAATTGTTGCACTCAATATTTGGCACCATTATTTTAAGAGACTATTGGGAGGAAAAGTAATTTTTTTTTAAAAAAAATTATATTTTATCTATATGTACTTTCACTTTATTTTATTTAATATACATATGCATGCATGTGTTTTAATATTGAAATTCACCTACATAAGTTTTAAACCATTAGAATTTGGTCCCTCTCCCAATTTTTGTCCAAATTTTAATAGAAATTACACATGTAATGCATCTAGTCTTTACTGTGCCAAAAATTATTAAGAAAAATTTATATTTTATTCACATTTGATTTTTTCCTGATTTCACTTAATTAAATAATTTTCTTTTAAAATTTAACAAAAAAATACATGTGCAATGCATATAATTTCTTCTCTTTTGCAATCACAGAGCAAAATTGCCGATAGTAAGTAGTTCTTTAAATAGTTAATTTAGAACTTCTTTTGAAATACAATGAGAAATTTTAAAATACACACACACACATATACATACACATACATCAACTTTGATTTTGGAAACCTATAATCCAATAATTTTGTCAATTAGTTATGGGGCGGATATAAAAAAATATTTTGTACCTTTCTTGTCCTTTTAAAGAAAATAATTTCTGCTAGATTTTAAGATTGAGTTTCTACAATTTTAAAGGAATATTTTTCAATGTTTTATAATGATAGAAGTAGGAACTACTAAATCTATGCATAAAAAATTATATTCATTGAAAAATACTCGCTTGTTATTTTTTTTTTAATCATGCCACTTTTCGCAAGGCAAAGACCACATAGGAGTAGCATATACAATACAATTTTAAAGCCCCCAAAGACATTATTTCAATAATCAATATCAAGGGTCCTGCTTCCTTCTCCACAAATAGTTCCTGATCGAATCATTTCAAAATACAAGCCAGATGGATCTCTTTCAATAAAATTAATATACCATTTGATTTCTAGCTCTGATAAAGAGCAAAAGCTACTGTGTGGAGGTCCATTTGGTGTTGGCCTGGTTCAAAAAAATCTTTGCCTCTCAATTATTAAAATGTGCCATTGGAACAAATTCTTTACCTTTCCAATGCATGGTTGGATCGGTTGAAGTTATTTAGAAATTTAGGTACAGACATTAAAACATTTTGGTATGGTGCAGTCTAGTTGTATGTGTTGGATGATTTGGCTAAATAGAAACAAGTAGGTTTTCAACGGTAAAGTTTGCTACTCAGGTGAAAACAAGATAACTTGTATCAGCTAGGCTTCTCCAAAAGAACATAAGGTAAGATGCTTTAAAGCAGAAGTTTTAATAAGCTGACAATTTTCGAATGGTGATTAGGTGAAGTGTAATTACTGATGTTTTACTGAAAAGATTAAAATATACAAGTTGTGGTGCTATCTCCTGTGAAAGCTTTAGTTTTTGGTCACTTGGCTTCATAAGGCTCCTGGGTGTTACCAATGTGCCCATAGCTGAGTTATGGGGCATCTATACAAGATTATATTTGGCTTGGGGGTAGAGGTAGGAAGAAAGTTCACTTCGAAATGGATTCCTATGTTGCATTCCTTTTGATGACAAAGGGTTGTTCTATATCTCATCCATGTAGTGCTCTTGTTAAATTCATACGCCACTCTATGAATCTTCCTTGGACCATCAAGTTTTCCCATTTTTATAGGGAGGTCAATAGATTTGTTGATTTCATTGCAATTTTAGCTTATTCTGCTTGCTCATTATAAGTGTCAGAATTGTAATTTTCTACTCATCTTGATTCATGTTATAGTTTAGTGCCCTCTGACATGATGAGAGTTTCTTTCCTAAGTATTGTTGTCTTTTAGTTAGGCTTTAGCCCTTTTTCCTTAAAATAAATAATATCAAGTGTTTAGAATTCTAAAATCTGACTAATGTGACAAATTCATAAATTTTTAAATTAAAATTATTTATTTTTTAATGAATGCAATTAAATAATTTTAATTTAATAATTTTTGAAACTATTACACTACCTTGAGTTTTAGAACCTCTTAATATTATAAAATTTACCTCAATATCAATAATTCTTTCATTTATGTTGCACCAAATCACTTTACTCCGACCTAATTCATCATTTCCCTTTTATTCTACCCCATTTGGCTTCATCTTGATGATTATAAGTACATATGGCAGAGCATTTTGCATGATTTTGATTTATCAAACTCTATATTAAAGAGTTTGCCTTCTACATCGTTTCACTTTCAACACACTGCTCATGCTGTGAGTGGCTTCTCATGTTCCTTTGTAATCGGCGTGTTGGGCAAGTGGTTTTGCATGTTCCTCTTCAATTTGGTTTATTGTTCTTCCATCCGCATAGAGTTTGAACGGTTTTCTGATTGGTTTCCATCCGATTTCTGCTTCGATCGCGTTGATTTACGGATTGATCTTGCATTTATAGTGTGTAGCCTATGGAGCTCCTCAATTTAGCTTTCTAAAATATGTGTTTTAAATTTTTTGATTGACATTGTTGTTTTCTCGTCCTTTTATATTCGATCTGCTATCTTTTGTCTCTGATTCTTCCAAAATTTGCCATATTTGTTAGTTGTATATGTTGCTTTATCTTTTCCAGCCTTCTTCACTTTCTGCAATTGCTATATTTTATGATCTGCTTTTCGATTTCTATTACGGTGATTTGGTTGAAACTCTAATCTTTTCCAGTGTAATTTACTTTCTGCAGTTGTCATATTTCTAGATTCTTTTTCGATTTCTATAATACTAAATTGGCTGAAACCCGAATTTGAAGCTATAATTACCTTATTCCTCATTTTCCAAAAGTTATTATTAAACCTCAATTTTGATTTAGAACTTAATAATTGTCGATTTATGCTTGATTTTCTGTTTAAATTTCATTATCTATTTTCATTTCATGGATTCAGAAAAAGTAAATACTTTTTAGCAAACTTGATTTCTCATGCTATTTTGGAGTTCGAACCGTCTTCCTGTGCACAATTTAATTATCGTTGTCCCCGTTTTGCTTGTTTTCTCCTCACAGTGTTCCATTAAATTAGGTCATTTATTTTTTGTTTATTGTTTGTTGCTAAAATTTTATGCTTGTGTTCTTCCCTTCAGTTCTCGGAGGTTGGAATGTCTTCCTGTCTCCGTTGTTTGTGCTGGATGCATATAGTTTCATATGAACCTTTTTTTCTTATTTTCTTTTTTGTTTCCATTTTTTTAACTATTATTGAATTTCTTTAGTAGTTTCGTAGCTTCTTTGCTATGCTCATCGGTTAATTTTATGTATCTATTTTTTTTTTCTGTTTTGGAACTACAATCAAAGGTTGATGCTTTGTTTCAGTTATAGAACTTCTTTCTATTTATTGAAAGGGCTCTTTTAGCATTGTCGTGGAAAACGAAGTATCATTTTCGGATTCTTCTCTATGTGATGTTCGATTTAGTTCATTCTCTGTATATTGCTTGTTGTCTATTTAAGTTGAAACAAAACATGTGCTCATACTCTCCTTTTATAAGTTGCTTGTTGTTCTCCTTTACATTGTAAGTTAGAAGCAAAACTTGCCGTCTGTCATTGTTTGAAAGAAAACATGTACCATTAAAATAACTCATTCCATTATATTTGAGGATCTTTATGGTTTCTTTTCTCTTATATGAAGTTTTGCTTCTTCCCTGTGTAAGCCTGTCATTTGTTCTCCTACTTGTTTTCTTCTCTGTTTAACATGAACACTGTGCTCAGAGAATCTATTTCTCCAACAAAATTGGATACATAAAATGTTCTTACCTCTGCTTAGTTTCAAAATTTCTTCATGATATTTCTCCAAGACAGGTGATATCCATTATCCTATTTCTTTGTTTTGCCTTTTGATGTCATTCATATGCAGTTCAAGTGTGTAAGATTCACCCCATATAAAATGCAATAATCCGTACATTTTCAAACTTTCCCATTAGTTAAATCCGCTATGAAAAACTTCACAAGAGGAGAAATGTGGGTGGAGTTTACTGTTAAACTGAAAGTGTGCATATTTCGTTCCTGAGCTCTATCTCTTTTACGGGATCATAGTGATGATTTTACAATGAAAGAGAAAAGGACCAATCTTCTTTCTAAAGTTCAAGGACAATATACTTTGCTTTTTGAAATTGGCATTTGAGGGGATGAATGTTCAAAACGGTGAAATATGTAAATATTTTCAAATATTTTTTTTCTTTCGTAAACTTGTTTGTTATTTTTGCCATGGTTTACACTTTTAACACAAATGATTTATGAATATGATGCAAGATTTAAACTTGGTTGTTATTTCAAATATTTTGCCTTTCAACCTTTTATTTTTATTTCTTATATTTATACTTGCTAAAATTCTTAACAACCTATTTATCATTTATTTTTAGAAGATTGCAAATTATATTATAACAATAATATATTATATAATATAATAATATTAATTAATAAATAAAATTTTGCAAAGCAGCGGCAAAAAAGTTCACTGTGGATAGTAGGCCACAATTTTAAATTCAACTTGCGGGCCGCCATCATCGCGAAAAGAAAAAAAACAGATAAATTTTATGGTATCCAAAGATTTTAAAATTTAATGTGATATGTGCAATTCCGAAAAGAATTAAGTTAAAATTATTTGATCTTATTTATTAAATAATAAATGATTGAATACTTTTAATATGATAATTTTAAAGTTTGTTATATCATTCTAAATTTTAAAACTGTTAAATCAAAATATGTTATTTTATATAGTCAAAAGAAATCTATTTTAACAAGAAATAGGATAATTCTTCCATACTTAAGTAGAAGTTTGGGGTATGAATACTTGAATAAATGATAAATTTTGAACTATTCAATTTTTTTATCATCAAATCCAAGAGTTGTAATAATTTGATTGATAATTTATTTAATTAATCAATTATATATATTATAAAAATATTAATAATATTTTATTATTGATAAATTTTTTCATTGTTTATCATATATAGTCCCTCTAATAAAATCTTTGCTTTAAGAAAATTTTAACTTTTTGGTTATATTTGAATCAAATATTGATATAATTTAAAAATATAAATATAATTTCTTAAAATATTATTAAATATCAAATATTAAATATGAAATAAATATTTATTGCTTTCATAAATATAGTTAATTCTTATAATAATTTTAAGATGTGTAAAGTTGATAAAGGAATCTTATATTTTATCTTTTATACATGAATCTTCACCTAAATCCCATTTCTTCTTAAAAAATAAAGAAGGGTAAATTATATTAAGAGTATAATAATTAATTATTATTTTTAAAAGTGGTAATTATTATATTTTTAAAATTTTATAAGTAACATTATTTGTTATTTTATTTTTATTATATTTTTAATAAAAATTTGAAGTGATTATTTTTAATAAAAATTTTATTTTATTATCTTATTTAAGTAATAAATAATGTAGGTAGTATAAATGATAAATAATTATGAGGTAAATTATAATCCCCCTGCTCAAGGTTTGGAGTAAATGCAATCCACCTCTCATTTTTGAGAAATGCCATTAAATCTCTTTTGACTAATGGGAGAAGATGGCGTAAAGTTAAGAAACTTTCTGACCATTTTACCATTATTTTTGCTTTACACATAGAAGCCCTTTTGAATGCCTTGTCTCTTGAATTTTCAATGTAAACTAGGAACCCATTTACTTGCTTCAGTTTCCAATATCAAGAACCCATTTTCTCTAATTTTTCATGGCTGATTTTCTTTGATTTTCCATAATTGCTCTTTGATCATCGTCGTCATATCAGTTAGGGAAGGTTAGAGTTTGAAAAGAGCTCGAGAGAAGGTTGAAGCGAGGTTTGAAAACGTCATCAACTTGCTGAGATAAGTTATTTTTGAGCCACATTTGGGACGAAATTTTGGTAAAAAATTTGGGTTTTTATAGTCACAATTTAGGTTTCATTATTTGTTCTTCTTTTTGGATTATTTTCCTCAAAAAGGCTGAATTTTTATACATCAAAGCTACCATTTTTGGTGGTTTGGAGATGATGGTTTTTGTGCGATTAGTTTATATTTGTCATTGATGATTACTTTCAATCTCTGTTGATTCAATTTATTTTTCTGGAAATGGTTGGTTTTTTATACATTAAAGTTCTATTTTTTCATGGTTTGCATGGAACTTTCTAGTAGATGATGTTTTATGTGTGATCAATTTTATTTTTCTTTACTTTATATTAATTTAATTTTGTTTTATCTAGTGCCATTTGATAGAGGGATTTAGGATTTAAGGTTTTAAAGTTTTGAGTCTAGTTTTGCATACATGATTTTTAAATTTGTGAGTTATTATAAAAGAAATGATAAATTTGAATTTTTATTTATTTAATTTTTTTTGGCATTTGATATAGAAAGATGGTGTTGTTGGGATACTTTGATTTAAGGGTGGATCACAATCAGAAAATATTCAGCATCTCAAATGTCGATCTAGATAGATACTTTCATCTAGATTTATTAGATGACATGTTGAACATGTTATTGAAGGGTGATTGTGGAGTAAGGTAAGCATTGACATGTAGTATGCTGTGTATGGCCAAAAAGAACTTAAACCGCATGCCTTAGATCATGATGTGTTAAAGATGTTCAAGCTGAATGATCAGGTAATCGAAATTAGTATTTATGTTAAGTTTATTATTATTGCTTCACCTTTGTGTGTAGAGCCTACTAATGTCCTAATTTCACAACTCACATAACTCAATGCCATTGATAAACCTGTGCATGTTGAAAATATGCTTCTTTATAATGATAATGTGCATATGGATTGAACATTGAAAATGTGTTTACTATGGATGATAGAGTTGACATAGAAAAATATTGCCATAGTTAGTACTCTAAGGAGAAGTACTTACAAACTTATGCAGAAATTATCCACCTATACCTGACTTGGAAGGAGTTCTAAGGAGAAGTTCTTGTTGTTGGGGTTTGCCAAATAGATCCTTTAGATTTGAGAAGGGCTAAAAGGATGATAAAAATGAACAAAAGGAGAACTGCCAATGAAGGATCAAGTGGGGAAGGACTATTTAGGAGATCCAACACTATGAGGTGTCATACATGAAAGCAATTTGGGCATAATAAAAGGACTTATAGAAGAGGCCTGGTTAAAAAGAAAGGGAAAAAGTTGATCTTGTTCCATAATGTTTTCCATTTAGTTACTTTGTCTTTTCATAGAATTCATTACTTTAAGAATGCTTATTTATTTGCTGTAAAAGTTATCACCATGCAATATTAGTTCTTGTTTATTTCTTACTCTTTTAAGAAGGCATGAAATTTTTAACAAGAATGATAAACCCATAATAATGGAATTTAACCTTGCATCCACCATAAGCAACATAGTTAGTGTAAGGATATTCTACTTTAGTTTTTTTAAGCCCATTTTCTCGTGTTATTGCATATTATGGTGTAAATAACAAATATAATATTGGAGTCCTTGGTAGTGAAGAGTTCAAGTGTATTCATATTGTATTATTCATCTTGTGGAGTTTCACATACTGATTTATTTTCATTTCATTTGATGCCATATTCTATAGACAGCGAATGCAACTTTTGGTGCAGGTATAGAAATACTATAGCAAATTCTAAAGCAAAAACCACAATAAATGTAGCTATTAAAAGTACTCATTCACAAGGCTACCCGACAATGCATGTTGATATTATTGTCCATTCACAAGCAAGTGTTGTTATTGGTGGTTTTTCATAGGCTAAAGCCTCTACAACTATCTTAATGCATGCTTGATAGTGAATGGGCTATCTATTAAAGCTATTTACTAGAGTGCATATGTATGTATAGTAAATACTGTAGCCCATTCAATTATAAGAAAGGATGTGTAGTAAAAGCTAACTTTTGGATGTAATACCTTTTTGTCTATTTTGTGGGAATATACATAGCAATTTGCAAGTAGGGCATAGAATATGCTTGCTTAATGTAATGGGGCACAAAATGTACCTTATCTTTTGAAAATTACTCATTGGGATTGTGTAGGGACTAAACACAAATCATCATGTAATTAATTTGAAAATTTGTCATTTAATGCATAATATGTTTGGCATTCCATTTTAGTAGTTTACAAAATTTAAGTTTTTACATTTTAGCTTCTTCTTGGTAAAAATTTAGATATGTGCCATATTTACTTTATCTTAAATTGAACTAGAATACCACAGCTCTGTCTTATTTTTTACACCACAGATTTTGTTTAAGTCATTTAAATTGTTCACATTAATAAATCAAAAAATACACACATTTTCAAATATATTAATAAAAGTAGAAGTAATGTACATTAATAAGAATAGAAGCATAATGTAAACTAATAAGAATAGAATTATTATGCACATGGAAAAACACTAATCTCCATTAAAATAAATCATTCTTATTTTCTCTGGATTTCAACTAAAGATAAAACATTTCTTTCGTTATTCCAGCACTACTTTTACACCAAAGGAATAAAACACAATATTATAATGCATACACATAAAATTAAAGGGAAAAAAAAACTAGCATCTTCAGTACTACCATTGTGTATTTTAATTCCAACATTTTCTCTTCTCATAATTTCTCTATTCTCTTGTTGCTTTTTTGTATTTTCTCTTTTTTCTTTAACACAATTGGATTTCCTTCTAGTGGAGTTTTCATTGGATATTCACACAATACTTTATCCTTTTTAGAAGGTTCACACTATTAAAAAAAATGTGCATTGTCCATCATTATAGGTGGATTTCTTAACTTTTAGTGGAGTTTTCATTGGATTTCCTAACTTCCAAGTGGATTTCCCTTTTCTTTAACATATTTGGATTTCCTAACTTTTAATGGAGTTTTCATTGGATATCACATAATACTTCATCCTCTTTAGAAAGTTCACCCCATTCAAAAAATATGCATTGCCTATCATCATATGTGTAAAATAATCTATCTAGAATTCTTTTTTTAGTTTGAGAGATTTTAATTGTAACTTTTTTTTTCCACTTACATCTCTTGTTCTAGAATTTTAGAGAAAATCCACTTTCACCCACACTTGAAGTTATCATTTGTGACCAAAATTGAGTAAAAACTGATGTATATTGTTAGCTTCCTTATTATCTAATACTAGATCAAAATAAAGAAAGATAAATTTAAACAAAAATGGAAGGACTAAAATGAGTGGAAAGAGCTCACCACTTTAATTCTTGGTGTTGTCCTTATTTTGCCATCTTTGCCATGCAAGCTTCAAAAAAACTAGTTATTACTCCTACTCCTACTGCTTTTTGTTCTTCCCAACAAAATAAAACCCTAAACCTTGACAATAATGCTTATAAAAGCAACCCACTAACTTCTTCAATTATAATAATATTAATAAAGTTAAAATAGTCATCTCATTTTTAAAGATAATAATAAACAATGGTTAATTGTAGCTATAGATTCATTAACTGATGGATTGTATTTTTTAAAGGGAAAGGAGTGTAAAAAAGTACTATTTTAAAAATGATGTTTAAGAATCAAGAGGGTGAAATTGTATTTACCCTCAATTCAGGGGGAAGAGAGTGTAATTTACCCTATAGTTGAATCTCAAAATTTTATAATACTATAGAATTGTCCAAATATTACCATCAGGAAAAAAGAGAAAAAAAAATGAAAAAGTTAATCCCAAAAGAGGTGGCTTCACGGGATGCAGCCACATGCTATCCTTCTCTCTACCCACTCCCCCTTCTCCGTGCCGGCGACTCATTGCTTGCAGCCAAGCCTTGCCCCCAGCTGGTGAATAATAGGTGAAGCTACTTCAACACCCTTCACCCTTTTTTCGACGAAGATGAAGAAGACGAATTTCAAATCACATCCAATCTCTTGAGGTTCTCATATCAATTTTGCATATTCTTGTCTCAATCTTCAAATTTCCATTTTTGCCGTTGTGGGTTTTCCTGTGATTCTCAAAATTCTTTCATTTTTGGTTTTTCTTTTTGTATAGATCTATACACGGGAACTTTGCAAATTTTGAGAAGTGGCTAAGACCCGCTGTAGAGAAGAATGAGAGCAGGGAAGGGTAATCAGGAAGAAGATGTGTACGAGGAGGATGAGTTCAGTTCCAAGAAAGAAATTCCTTCCTCTATGCAAAACAGCAATAATAGCAAAATAGGTGGTTTCTTACCCTCATGTTTGTGCCATACTCTTAGATCCGATTATGGGGTGTTCATTATTTTCCTTGTACGAGGTCACCTGTTCCTTTTTGGTGGCCTTTTCTATTTCTTTTGGGAACTTTGAGAATCCAATAATCTGTTTTTGGTCCTTGGTTTAGATATTTATCATATTAAATCTTGGGTTGACTTCATTCTCGATTCGACCTCCAACTCGGACAAATTAGAGTTCTTATGTTGAGATGTTGGTTATGGAACCAGATGCAAAAGCTATTGATAAGGCTAGTACAATAAGATCGAAACATTCAGTAACTGAGCAGCGTAGAAGGAGCAAGATAAATGAGAGGTATCTGTTAGACTGACTTTGGTGCTGTTTTTGTTTATAATGTTTGCTTGATAAGTTAAGTGCACTGGTGTAGTGGAAAGGCTATTGTGTTTTCTCCTTTTTATTAAATAGTGTTTCAAAAATGATTGGTGGCCTCATTCTTTCTGTGGTCAGAGGAGATTCCTTGAGTTTTAAGTCATAGCTTCTTAGTGGCACTAAATAACAATAACAACAACAACAACAACAACAATAACAATAAAGTTTTATCCCACTAAGTGAGGTTAATTATATGCCACGGGATTCATCCGATACCAGATTTTCAGGAATGTTATTCATTAAGAAATTCCTTTTAATAATTTCTTCCAGTGTCTTTTTTGACCTCACTTTATACTTTTTAATAGGATTAAAGATCATATGATCAACATTTCTTATTAGTGCTTGTAATAGCCTTCTTTGTATATGTCCAAATTACGTTAATTAATTTTTTATCATCTTCTTCTTTATAGATGCCACTCCAATATTTTTTCATATGCATTTATTCCATATTTTATCCTTTCTTGTGTGATCACATATCCATCTTAATATTTCCATTTTTGTTCCTTCCATTTTTTGCTCTTATTGTCCCTTCAAGGCTCAATACCATAATATAATCACTTTAAATTTTTTCATAGGATTAAAGACCATATAATTAACTCTTCTTATTAGTGCTTCCAATAGTTTTCTTTGTATATGTTCAAACTACTTTAATCAATTTTTTCTTATCTTCTTCTTAATAGATGCTACTCCAATATTCTCTCATATGCTTTCATTCCATATCTTATCCTTTCTTGTATAATCACATATCCATCTTAATATTTTCATTTTTGTTACTTTCATTTTTTGCTCTTTTTGTCCCTTCAAAACCCAATACCATAAAGCATAGATGGTTGTATAGTGGTTTGATGAAACTTTTCTTTAAACTTGATAGGTATTTTGCAGTCACAAATAACTTTTGATTTCTTTCTCTATTTTAACCATCCAATTTATATCTTGTGTGTGACATTTCTATCAATTTCCCTATTACTTTGTAATATTGATCCCAGATACTTAAAATTAGACATTTGTGGTATCGCATACTCTCTAATTTTTATATTTGAATCATTCCAATTTTTAGTGACAGCAGTTCAATGTAAATTGTTAATCTTTCTCTTTCTCTCTCTCTCTCTTATATTCCTTTTTTTTTTTTTTTTTCATTTTGTCATTGGTTTAACATTGCACATGACATTTAATGTCTGTGCATGAAGCAAAAAATGGATGTTAAATTTCATAATTTCTGGAATCTGTTTAGGCATTTGTTCACCTGTATTCTTCTGGGATAAGTTTTCATATATTGAGTTAAGCATTCAATAGTAGAGATTGATGAATGTTGACCTTTTCCTCCAGATTCCAGATATTGAGGAATCTCATACCTCATAGTGATCAAAAGAGGGACACAGCATCATTCCTATTAGAGGTATGTTTTAATATGCAAGTTAGTCAGTAATTGATCTAGAGTTTATTCTTACATTCTGATGATTACCTTGTTTCTTTGCAGGTGATTGAGTATGTGCAGTTTTTGCAGGAGAAGGTGCAAAAATATGAAGGCTCATACAAAGATTGGAGTAATGAGCCCACCAAGTTGATGCCTTGGGTAAAGTAGAGATACTTGAGCTTACATTTATTTTTGGTATAGCCTTGATATGCATCACTTGCTTATGATTTTTGTCATGTGTATGACACTTCCAAGTAGTGATACAGAAATTTTGCCACTGGTTATGTGAAAATTTTAGAATTTACTTTTGTACTATATGAAACTCTTAATATAGGTCTAATGAAATTGTGATAAATGTATGGCCCTATTTTTATTTTTATGGATGAACCTGTTTTTGGGCAAAAGTACTTTATATTTCCAATTTATTCAATAGTTTTTCATGACTATCCTCTTAGATGCTTCTGAGCATCCGTATGACATTTTAGTTCAAGTCTACAAAGATTCATGTTGTGCATCTAAGGAGAGGATAAATTCAGTGGAAACAATAAAAATGTCTTGAATAACCCATAATGCATTACGATCTTGGACTTTTTTATTATATCCAAATGCCTGTGTATGATAGTTGTCTAGCATGTAAAACGTTGGCATAATGTTTGACAATTTATATCTTCCATTCCATTAATATCTGAGCACATGGATTGAAAATATGAAAGCTAGAAGCTAAGGAAAAATATTATAAGTATAGAAAAATGTGAAATTACAAATCAAAAGTATGTTTATATTTATCTTCCAGTTCACATCTGAATGCTTTGGTAATTTGGTTTTATCTATATGTTTCTTGTTCACTTGTCAAACTGATCCTGTGATCCATTACTTCTGTCACAGTTACTTATCATGATAAGTTTCTCTTTTGCATCTTTCATCCAAATTTACTAAGCTTATTATTTTTTATGATGTTGGTTGATTCTCTGAGATGCTTAGTTTACTTTTCAACTTATTTGTTCCTGAGACAGGTTTCATGCTTCTGCATTTATCGAAGTCAACTGAAAATATAGACTGATATATGTATAACTAATAAGTAGCAAAGATATATGATGGTTCAACCTGTTTCACCTTGTTCTCACAGAGAAACAGTAACTGGCATGTTCAAAGCTTCATTAGTCAGCCTCAAGCTGTAAAGAACGGTTCTGGTTTGGTGTCACCTTTTCCTGGAAAGCTTGATGAAAACAACATCACTCTCTCTCCAACTGTGCTCAGTGGCAGTCAGAATATGTCAGATCCTGAACACAGCAGGGATAATGCTAACAAAGTGGTGGAGAGGCAGCCAGAATTGGCAAACGAGGGAATGCCACATCCTATTTGTGCTCCTGTTGGAAGCGATGGTGCACTTGCTCATCCTCTTCAGGGGCCTGTTTCCAATGTGCAATCAAATGAATTTCATGTCACTAGTGAATTGCAGAACCAACAAGACGAGATGACAATTGAAGGAGGAACAATTAGCATCTCTAGTCTATACTCTCAGGGGTGGGTGGTCCTAAAATTTTATTTATATTTTTTTTTCTTTAATTTTTATAGTTACTTACATAAAGGTTGGTTTCTCAGGAGCCAGTATTTTATGCACCATAATGTTGGAGATATTAATTACTGAAGCCATTCATTTCAGCTTCGTTCTTGTTATGATTCTAATTTTGATTTTTGCAATAATATATATATTTTCAGTTTCAGCTGTAGGATTTTTGTCAATGTTTAATGTTAGTCCAATTTTATGTATTCTAAGCTTTGATATCAAGAATTCTGGGGTTCAAGTTAGACGTGTGTTATGGATTAACAGAATTCTCAGTTCTCCTAGAATTGATCTTAAGTACTCATTTAATTGAGTAAGCTGATCTGTTCCTCAGTTTTAAAAGGAAGACAATGGGCACTATTTGCTGTTTAAAGGATGCACTAAACTGCATTTCTTTCCCTATTTCTCGTCACCAAATGGGCATCAAACGTAGTTGTTTGAAAATTGTAGGCCAACACTATAAATTCATCAAATGCTTAAATGCTTCCCCCTTCTTTTGTTGTAGTATGTACTTCGTCTTTAAGTCAGATTTAATTGGAATTTTCCTTTTTTTTTTTTTTTTGGAACAGGTTGTTGAACAATCTAACTCACGCACTACAGGGTGCTGGTTTGGATCTATCACAAGCTAGCATCTCAGTTCAGATTAATCTTGGCAAGCAGGCTGACAAAGAACCAAGCAGTGGAACATCTGCTCCCAAGGTATGATTTCCTGGATTTGGATTCCTTTAATTTTCATAGGAAATTGACTAAATTCCCAAGAGATATAGATAATGAAATTGTATGGAGGACCCACAGTTTTCTGTATAGGGGCCCACAATTTTAAGATTAAAAAAAAATCCGTTTGTCTTCCTCTCTTAGAAATTGACACTTTCAATTTTCTGTAGAAATTGAGGTCATTCGTTTTAGCTCTGTTCTGAATGTGTCAAAGAAGCATCCAGTCAGAATTAAAAATCTCAGAATTCTCCATCTTGCCTAACTTTGCATTTCCTTTTTCTGCAGAATCATGTTCAGCCCTCTTTTAACAATCAAGCAATCGCACATTTTAGAGATGCCAGCAGTGGAGAGGACTCTGATCAAGCTCAGAAGCGGCTGAAAGCACTAGTGAATTCTGCAGCCTTTTAACGAGATTCACTTTCCAGTGGAACCGCTATTCACCTCATCCTGTTACACTGATGTGGGATTTCCCTCTAGTTATTGTACATCCTTCGTCATTCATTTCCAGATATCTAAGCTCTCATGAAGGCCATATAGAACCTAAAATCATTAAACTCATAATTATTTGTGGAAATGTTTAAGTTAAAGCATCTCACCTTCCGTTCTGCTTGTATCATAGAATATTAATTCAAATTTCAATGTTATTGAGCTTTTGGGGTTGCAATTTTGTGGTAAATACTTAAGCTCTTATACATGAGCTGTCCAATATTCATGATTTTAATGGTGTGAATTCTTTTAGTGCAGTCTTTCATAAATTTGCTACAATGGAAAGCAGATTACGAGCAGCTTTTGGGCTTTGTAGACAACCATTTGCAGAGATCAGTACAAAGGTTTGAGGTGACATTAGTTTAATGTTACAAATTACATGTGATATGTTTTATGATAGAATTGTGTCTGCTACAAGAGATATGATAATTTGATAAAAATTGTAACTGAATGACATTCACATCTGGATACGGCTTCTCTAACTTGTAAAAAGGCCTTTCGTACGACATCCATTTAAGAAGTTGACATCAGGGAGCTAAAAGAATCTCAGCCTTTCTGGCCCATTCCAAATGACTCCGAAATGAGTTATTTAAAATACAGTGAAAGCAATCAACTATCAAACAATACAAAGCATAGCCCCATGATTTGAATCTGAAAGCTCTCACTCTCCTCTCATAATTTGAGTGGCTGGAAGTACTAGAACACTTATGTTCAACCACTTCTAGATTATTGGTCAATTTGTGGCAGGCATTCCTGAGGATTTGTATATAAATAATCCTCAAACCTGGGACTTGTGGGAACCTTCCTTCTTTTAGCTGGAGCACCTCTTCTGTTGGCATGAACTGCCTTTACGGCTTTAGAAAATTCATCCCAGCTCAGCATCCCATTCTTGTACTCATCTATTAGACGCACAAGAAGAAATCTATTCAGATTGATGGGGATTTTGAATCCCAAGTATCTGCAGATTTTGATTTGGACAATGTGAGGAATTATGTGAAAACAAAATATGTGCAACTAATGCTTTTTTCAATCGATTATTACTTAGTGTTGGCCTATCAGTTAGGCTTGATAGGTTACCTTCTATGGCCCTCAACAGCTTTGTCCATGTTTCCATTGTATGTAGGCATAAAAATATCACTTTCTATTGCCACTATATAATCCAAAGCTGCCATCCTATTTGAATGGTTCTGGAAAGACTCAAGATCAGAAGGGTTTAATAGTGTTTCCTTCTTTACCTATTACACACACACATACACAGAGAAGGGCAAAAGGTACATCAGCAAAGCAATTCATAACAAATTTCTTTTGAATAATATTACATTTATGCATTGAAGTTTTTAATTTACCAAATTTGGAAATGCTTTTCTTAGAGGTTCGATCCTCTTCTCTTCCCCGTATATATCTCCAGCAGCTATGTAAATTTGCATTCTGGGGTCAATGTCCAATGCACTTAATGTCAGAGCAGTTTCCTCAGGGGTTAAAGGACATAAACCCAATCGTCTTGTTATATGGTAGTCAATTTGATGCACTCCCCACTGTGGATATGAATGCCTGAAATTATGATTTGACAGAACTTATAGGAGAGTAAGATGGGAGAGATTTCAGTGTATTAATTATGTAGTAATTTATTATTGTATTATCAAATTTGACTGTTTGATATGTCATTTAGTAATATGAAAAATTTGACCTATAAAAAAAATAAATATAGTGATAATATCAAATAATTAAATTTAATAATATATTAGTACAATACTGTATTATAAGTTGTTCCAAAAGTAAATTGACAGAACTTATAAAAGAGGGGAAAGATTTCGGTGTATTAACTATGTATTATTATGATTTGACAGAACTTATAAAAGAGTAAGAGGGAAGAGATTTAGGTGTACTAATTATATAGTAATTTATTTTTATATTATCAAATTTCACTGTTTGATATGTCATTGAGCAATATGAAAAATTTGACTTATAAAAAAAAATAAACCTAACGATAATATCAAATAATTAAATTTGGTAATATCGTGGTATAATACTGTATTATAAATTGTTACAAAAGTAAATTGATGGTCTTGATTACAAGCAGATCTTTTAACTTCATAAGTTGTCTTCTAATGCAAACATGTTCTATGATGTAATGAAATCTAATATTGTTTTTGGAGGCTTTTGTCATTTAATAATTCGAATTCAAATGCAAAACATTCTCCTTTAAGTGATTTGTTACTTCACACTTTCTTAGATAAACAAAAAATTTGTTAATATAAAAGCTTACACTGTTAGAAGAAAAGTGCCAACACATCAAAATAATGCTCGTACTACAGTTCTCGAAAATTTTTTTCTTATAATCTTTTAATATGCCACATCATTTCAGTAATAGTGCAAAGTCCTTTTACTTGCAATGACTTGAATCCAAAGGTAGGAATCTGGTTGGACTTCTAGGAAATAGTGTTAGAAAATTTATATTTTTTTTACCTCACGTTAATTTAATTTATAAATAAATTGTTAATATTAATATTGTTTAATATCCAATATCAAATATCATTAAGTTGAGGATATAATTGATATTTAAATTAAATATAATACAATTAGATATGAATTTTGTGATGAATAAATTTTGTGATCTAATTTAATTATTATATTATTAAGTTACTACCTCTCCAACGCTGGACGATTTGTATTATCATCTTATCAAAATATGGAAAGTGAAATTAATTGTTAAGGGTTAATATAGGGAGCGTGTCCCCTTCGCATCTTTATTTTGTTTGTGTTTGCTCCACGAAGTACCTTGTATCTATTTGTTCATGCAAGTTATAGACACGCGGTTAATTTCTAAGGAATTTCGGAAGTTAATAATTTAGGAATATACATGGAAGGCTCATCTGACTCATGTTAGAGTCAATTTTTTATTTCACTTTTCTTATCACATCGATGAATTATTCTGCTCTTTATATTATACTCGTTAATTTTATAAAAAGTTTTATATAAAATTTTTTATGAACTTTTTGAAAAATGATCAAAATTATTTAATTGGCAAAGATAAATAAATTCTTATAAATTGTTCTTTTTACCTAAAGAGATAAATAAGAAACTTTCTCCATATTATTAAAATTAGAAATTTTTAAAAAATTTAATTTCCTCTATTTTACATATTAATAATTAATTAAATAATTTATTTATTTTTTATTTATCGAAAAATTTCACTTTCCTTGATACTGCGGATCAAATAACCTTTTAGTAATATGAAAATGGTACGATCAGTAGTCCAAAATTTTTACCTTCAGTCTCGTGGGTCTTAATTCAAAAAAAAAAAAAAAAAAAAAAGGAGCTTGATGCTACGGTAGAATCCAACGAAACCATTGAATATTTTCTTTTACCTTGGTAAACTTTAAAATTAGAATTCTATTAAAAATTATATTTGAGTTTAAATTTTTTAAATTTTATTTTATTTACATTATTGCCATTTTAAAAATTTTATTTACATTTGGTAAAAATTCATTTCATTTTCAATATAATATTTTCATTAAACAATTTTACCCTTAATTTTTCAAGTTATTAATAGTTAACTCTCATTTTGAATTTTCTCTCTCTCACTCTTAAGGATAATATTGTAAATATAAATATTTGAAATGAATTCCACAAGTTTTAGAAAAGTTTCAAATAAAAAAAAATCATTTCAAAGTGAAATGAGATTACATTTTGCATAATTTATTCCAAATAAAAAAATTATTTAAAAATGAAATGAAATCATTTTTACTAAAATGAAAGGAAAGAAATTTTATTTTTAAGTTTGTCAAACAAAAGGTAATTTGCACTCACCTCAACTTTCTCAATTCTTCAATTTCTGTTTCATTCAGACCTCCAGAGCAACCAGAGGAAGCTACCATATCCATTTCATATCTGAGGTGAACAGCCAAGAAAAGGTCCTTTCGCCTCAGAATTCTAACTATCTTCTTCCCAACTTCTTCTATTTGGGGAGTGAATCTTAGAGCCTCATAATTTGCCCGGCATCGCAGTCTTTGAACATCCTCCGGAATGCCATTATTGGCAATTCTAGAATCAGTTTTGATAAAATGCACAACATGGTACTTTCTTATCCGAGGAAGAACCTGTAAACAGGATGAATAAGTACAAAACCAAGTTTCACATAAAAACATAACAACTCACTTAAGTTTGTGCGCTCATGTAAGGAAAAGAAAAAAATGTGCATTCATGTAAGAGAAAATAAAAAATACAAATAGGCACAACGATCAATTAGTCGAAACCAATTGTGTTCCTCTAAAATCGCACGATTGCATTTTAATAAGTAAAATAGAATATCACAATCATTAATAATAAAATTGAGAGTTTAGAATTTAATAAATAATAATCCTCTAAAATTGCATGATTGTATTTTAAAGAGTAAAATAGAATATCACAATCTTTAATAAAAAATTGAGAGTTTAGAATTTAATAAATAATAATCCTTTAAAATTGCATGATTGTATTTTAAAGAGTAAAACAGAATATCACAATCATTAATGATAAAATTCAGAGTTTAGAATTTAATAAATAATAATCAATTAAAAAATTAAAATTTAAAATTGCAATTACTTTCTTAATTTTTTTTATCAATTTTTGTGATATTTATTTTATTTTTTAAAGTACTAATCTAAATTAATTAACAGATTGTGAAGAAAATCGAAAAGTATTATATCGCTCCTTGTAATAAAAATGACTTATGCAGAAAATGAGCCTTCAGACAAGAAAATTACAGTATTATAATAGTAGTACATGTCAGACCAACTAATAGGTATCATGGAATAGAGATAGTTATTTTCCACCCTCTTCTTCAACTGAGGAGGCAGTTCCTTCAATATTCTAATGTCATCTCTCAATGATTCAATGAAATAATCTGCATCAAATATTTCTTCGAAGTGACTGCCAAATCAAATTCAGCCAGATTTAGTAATTATGAATAAGTAAATTTAAAGTAAGAAAAATAAGGTTTTGATCATTTGGAGCATACCTAGGATCATTCCAGAAAGATGCTTTATCCAATTCTGGAATTATTAAGGTGAGATTCAAATATCTAGCGATTGCTACCATGTCACTTATCTACAGCACAATATTTTTCACATGATTATGGTAACATCAAGAATTTGATACCACCAATAGTACAAAATTCTAATCCTCCATCTTGTTGGGTTTCACCAAAATGGAGGGTCAAGATTTTGTAGTATCTCTAACAAATATTCTTAGTATTATCAAAGTCTTCACCTGTATAAACCCTAGTCAAATTAATTAATTGAAATCATTAAACAATTAAACAGAAAATGAAATTTTATAGAGAGACTTACACTAGATCGCATTTGGTTCAGTCCTCCGTGGCAAGATATCATCAAATATCCATTGTTGTGATAAATCCCTGAAAATTCAAAATATTACAGAATATACTAACAATTGAAGGGTCTACATTGATATATATGCATGTAGAACTCAAGGCACCGTACAAAAAATAACTCCAAACATCTTTTGGATGTTTTCAGTTTCTTATTCCAAAAAATTATTCTAATTGCAGTCATAGCAGCCGTAAAATTCACTGGGTCGTAATGTTTATGGTTATGATTACATTAATGTCATAATTAATAAAAATTATGGGCAAATGCAAAAGAATATTGTTGACTACAAAAAATTGTGGTGGAGTCTATCATAATATTGTTATTGTTGATTGCAATATAAAACAGAAAATTACGAATTTCATCCTAAAAATTATAAATTGATGATAAAATAATTCTTAAATTATATTAAATGACTAATTTTATTCATAAATAATAATATATATAAAAATAATTTTGAAAGAATTTAAAGATAAAATTATTTATAAGAAAAGATAAAATTATCTTTAGAAATTATTATTTCAAAATAAAATTAATCATTTAATATGATTCAGAAATTATTTTATCAGTATTTTACAATTTTACAGTTAAAATTGATAATTTTATCCCATATGAAATCCTGCCACAAACATTTTGGACCAATTAGCTGCAATAGATCCGCACTTGCAACCGCAGACAGCAACACACATGATTCTAGTTCTCACGGCAGACTGTTGCATGATTTTAAATTGCCGACTACAAATTCAACCCCCCAGCGAAAGAAAATTGTAGTCTACAATTCTAAGTTTCCATAATTTTTCTTTACAACAGTAATATTTTATTTTATTTTTCATATTTACCCATAATTTTACTAATCATAATATAACAATCATTATGATTTTAAATTGCTATTGCAGTTATGCTACTATTAACAAATCGTGAATAAATGCATAAAAATATAGATTTCACAGTACAAAATTGTAGAAAATTGTGATGTGCAATTCGAAATCAAAACAGGTTCCTAACTTTCTGGCGGACCAAAATGTTGATGATAAGAGATGGACTTTAACAGCCTTGGCGTCATTGTGTTACAAAGTGTTGTCATCAAAATAGCACCCACAAACATCATGTTAATGGCTCCAACCACCAACAGTATGAGAAGACTCAAACCGGACCGAGAACTCCTTTGATTAATCCTCATGCTGTCAGCTTTGATCCATTTAAGAATCAAGAATTTTAGCTTCTCAGATTCGACGACGCCAACGTTGTCGACGGTTTTGCCTGTCATTTCTGAATACATTTGATCATCACGCCTGGTTTTGTCCATCTCTGGGTTTAAGCTTTCGGGGGCAAAGGTGGTTTCTTCTCCAGCTTTCGGATAACTTGAGAATATTCGAAAGCTGGTTTGAGGAGCAATGAGATTAATTATTGGTGATTTGTGCGTATTTATGTTCTTCCGTACGTTGAGAAATACTCGTATACCTTTACTGTAACATGTATATCTGACGTAATTAAGATTTTTAACTTGAAGAGGACAGGTATATAAAAATTGTAAAATATATATAATTTTTTTTTTTTTATGTTTACTCTAACATTATTGTATATAATAAATAAAGATCTTAGAAATTTTGGATTAGAGACCGTCGCCCATTCCTCTCTAGGTAATGGGAAAAAGCCGGCGGTCACTTATTGTTCATATTGACTGTTTTGTAAAATTTAGGTACCTTAAAAATTATATTTTTAAAATTTTAAGATATTAAAAATTATAATTATCTTTCTTATTGAATGAGTCAATGAGATTAAATGAGTATATTTTCAAAATATTTGTATGAATCCAGTACATGTCATTTTTTAAAGCAAATTGTATTAACCTAGTACATGGCATTTTTTAATGCATCCGAGTATTTTTCGAAAACATTTTTATGAACCTAATACATGTGATTTTGCTCGTCACATTTCCTGTTTATTACAATTTAGAGGTCCGATCCAAACTAATAATAAATAGAATATATAAAATTGATATTGATATACATATGATTCATGCTAACAAGCCCATCCAAACAAATAATAAAGAGAGAATATAAAATTGATATTGATATACATTTGATTCATGCTAAAACAAAGCACGGACTCAAGTATATATGATCATTCAGTGTGCATTGACTCAATTGATATATTTTCACTGTAACATGTATCCAATGACGTAATTAAGAATTTTAACATGGAGAGGTCTACGTACATAAAATATTAACATCATTTTATATAAAAAAAAGTAAAGATATGAGGATTTTTGAATGGCCCAGACCCTTGGCCATTCCTCTCTAATTAATGGGAAAAGACATCGGTCACTTTTATTGTTTCTATTGGTAGTTTTGTAATTTCCTTTATTTTGATTTGATGATCTTTAATATCTGGCAGTTCTATTAGGTTTGGACTAATCCGAAATCAATTTGAGTTGGAACTCTTTTGAAAATAAAGTTCTCTTATTACTTATTTTCTTTATTCACAATGTTTGAATTTTATACTTTACTTAAGAGATCGAATTTTTAATCATTCGTATAATCAAACATTAATTCAATTCCATTTAATTTAACGTCAAATTAATTTTACAGTTAATATTATTATTTGATTGGCATCAAATTACTCCCAAACTATTATGCTAACATCTAGTTAGTTGTAACTTTTGTTTTGATATCAAGGTAGTTCAATCATTAGTATTTTCGTTAACAAATTTGAATTATAGTTAAATTAATTAAAATTAATTATGGATCAATTAAAATTATAAAATACTAAATTGAGTTAGAAAATTAATTTTTTTTTTGGAAAAAGTATTATATCTTACTCTCAAACAAAGGATCAAACTTTAAACATTTAATAATAATACTTGTTTGAAAAAATTAACCAATGAATCAAATAATGAGTGAATTTATAAGAAAGTAAAGCAAGCATTTGAACCAAATAGGTTGGGTTTTAAGTCTTTATAGATAGTAAACTAATCTAGAAAAATTGAGATTTTAAGCAAGATGTCTCAAACTCTAGCAATAACAGCAAATAGCATCATTCTAAAATACAACAACAATATCACATGTTAAAATGAATTACAACTTGAACAACTAAATTAAGGTCCATATTAAAAAATTACAAACTAAACAATGAAAGGTTCCAAACTTTTCATCCTTTATAGATGAGAAACACAAAACATAAGAATTTTTGAAGTGAGATTTGAAAAAGCAATTGATACGTGTTGAAAATTTGTGACATCTTTTCAAGGCTATGTCCCTATTCAGTTGTATCAAAATCTTCATTTTTAATGAAAATTCTAATATTACTATTTAAATATTTGTGGTTTGTATACTTTGGGGATATAAAAATAGGATGAGACTACATAAAAATCACATATTAAATTTTTATTCACTAATTCTTCTATTCCACTTTTATTCCATAGAAAATGAAAAAGTATATAATGGAAGAGAAATGAAGATTAAAGTTCTTCTATTATATATTCCATCAATGAAAGCGGTGTGAAAAATCAATACTAACATTATGTATCATTTAAACAATAGTTGTTGACTAAAATAAATGTCTTATGATTTTATAATTTCCAATGAAGTTTTTGACTAATGGTTAAGTAAAACATTGACGTTCTAAATTTCTGTACAAAATTTAGACATTAATTATATCCTTATCCATTATCTTAAGTTTTTATATAATTTAAAAAAATGCTATTTCATTAAAATAAACATCGGTCTTAATGTAAACCAATGTCTGTTGACTAACATAAATTATTAATTCTATAGTAGTAATTCTTTATTTTTCTCAAATTTGAAAATAGCTTTTAAAAATAGAAAAATTAATTTTAAATTTAAACTTTTAATAACAACTTTTAGAAACAGTTTAACAAAAACATATTAAAAAACACACCCTTCAATTCTATTTATGAATACAAGTCTTCACCTTATGGGGTTTAATTGGCTCATTGAAATGAAATCTTTGAAAAAAAAATTAAAGGTAGTTTTTGTTTCAATCCTTTTTATTGTAGGAAATGTTTGATATACTCTCTTCTAATTAACAGCGGAGTGTACAAACTTATAAATTTCATAATTTATGAGAGGGAAGTGAATAGAAAATAAATATAGAGGATGAAAAAAAATTATTGGAGAACATCAAGAAATTACATTCAATTAATTATCAATTTATTGGAAAAAAAATCACGGGGAAGTAAAGTTTGAAAGCTAAGTGCATTAAATGTAAATAAAACAATGAGAGTTACTATTTTAAGGTGGACATTATTGCTACAGGCTGTAGCTATCAGATCATTAAGAGTTTTAATATGTTTGGGGCACCTTCTAGCTCGCATTAATTAACAAAATTGCAATCAAGTTTACTTACTTGTTAGAGTTAATTTTTTTTTTGGGGGGTCATGTATCACAGTTTTAGAATTGAAAATGAAATCCATTCATTTTCACTGTTATGTTTGGTGTGCTAAACAGTAGAGTTAGAATTTTGGAATTTCATTTCTGCTTTACGTTTGCTGCGTATGACGGAATAATGGAAATTCCTAATAGTCCCGAACAAAATGGGGCGAATAAAAAATAGTGAAATATTAATTTATTTTATAAAATTGTAGGATTTTATATAAAGAAGTTAATCTTTTTCAAAAATTTGAAACCAGTTAATCTATTTCAAAAAGTTGAAACCCCACAATTCAATTTATGTAATTTGATAGATAGTTGTAAAATATTAAAATGATGAGAAATATTTTATATTAAACATAGAGAATGTAGTAGCAGATAATATCTTTTATTTTAAAGAGAAAATTATTTTTTCCAACTAATACCTTAATTTTAAATATCATAATTTTTTAATCAAGATATGTAAGTGATATATTACTTATTCATTTATAAACAAAAAATGAAATATCTCGTGACAAATCAATTGGAGCCTCAGATACTTTTCATTTAGTTGGAAGCAAAATAAAAGGAAAAAAAATCCATTCCCATGCTAAATGTTCCATTTACATGTGATGAAATCCATTACCGTTACTTAACTTTAACAAACTCCTCTTATTTGATTCTCTTCCTCTGTTTATAATATCAAGTTATGTTATTCACTAAAAACAAAAAATACTTATCTTTTACTACCATAAATATCAGTATTGCCATTGTCATTATATCATTATTGTCACTATCATTGTTATAAATATTATTACTGCCACTATTATTACTATCGTTGTCAATACAACCATAACCATAACTATAACTACAACCACGACTATGACCACAATTATGACCATGGCCACAATTGCCATTACAAAAAAGGAATTCACTAATAATATTACAATAAAAATGTCTTATTAAAAACTAAATAAACCACAAGAAAGGGAATTATAAACAATATGATTATGGGCATGTTTCTTTACTATTTTTAAAAATAGTTTCTTTTTTGTTTTTAAAAATTAAATAATCTAGTTTTATAATTTATTTTTAAAAATTATTCTCAAAATATGTAATTTTAAAAATAAAAATAGAAATAATTTTTAGATATTTTCTGAACCTATTGTTTTATTCTTAATGTCAATTTTGTAATTGTATAAAATATTTCATTATTTGCAATACTTAACATCTTCTAATATTTGTTTTCCTTTAATTGAAAAAAGTTTTTGAAAACACAAAAATCATCCTATATTTCTATCAAACTTTTCATAAAAGGCAAAAAAGCAAAAATAGTTTTCTTTCTCTTATCCCTTTTCCTTTGATTTCATTCTATAGAGTGAATCAAACATCTTTTTAATTTTTTGTGAAGAAGTTACTGTTTTATCATAAAAAGACATAATTTTTTAAAAATTGTACCAAAACAAAATCCATGATTTATTTACGTGGCAAAAATATTTTCATTTTGTAAAAATATGCTGAGTTGATATATTAATTTGCATAAACTATAGGTTAAATTTAAACTAAAATCAAATTATATAGTTCATGATTCATTGGAAACCTAAATTATTTTGGACTTTTATTTTGTAAAATCATTCTCATATTTTTTTAATGCTTCAAGGGAATGTCCAATTCTTATTATTTTTGGGAAACATTTACAATTTTGGGATTTTTTTAACTCAATATTTTTTAAAACTATTTTCATAAAGAAAGTGGATGATTTACATTCACATAACATAAAAATATTTTAATAATATAATTAAATTATTTTACTCATCTTTCTATAAAGCTGTCATCCTCCCACCTCAACCTATCACTTGTCATCATGATTGTTAACCACATTAATACATTATTATTAACCACTTTCTATTATCACTCATTATTATTAATTATTATCCACTATCACTTATTGTTATTAACCATTGCCCATCATCGAAAACCGCCATTGACTATTATCTAATTCTACTTATTATTGTTGATCACCGTTAGCTACGATCTCCTGTTGTTCACCACCATCAATCAATGTAGATTATTGCTTGCCATCATTTGTTGATGTTGATGGCCACTTACTATCACCATCAACTATTTTATTGTGAACCATGACATATCATCGTTAACCATTCCTTATCACCCCTTTTGCCGTTGACCTTTGCTTGTCATCATCTATCATTATTGACCATCTCTTGCAACCATTTATTATTATTGATCACCATCCTACGCACTCATTCTTATGTTGATCATTATTTATCATCATTGACTACTTTCAACTATCATTTATTGTTGTTGATTGCTTCCTACTACCCACCATTCATTATGGTTTCTTAATTAATTTTTATTAGCTACTCAATTTCAAATCACAACATTTTTTATAATTTATTAATGAATTTAAAATTATGTAAATAAATTACAATATAATATTGTAATATTTTTAAATATTTTTTAATTAAATAAAATATGATATTACAATATTGTTTTAGAAAATACATTCTCAACAATGTTATAATTATAAAAAATGAATGACATCACGTCACAATTTTACTTGAATCAAAAGGCACAGTTTCAATAAATTATTTTTGTTATTAGTCTTAAAACAGAAAAATTAGCAAGAAAGCTTAGGGACATTTTTTTTGTTAGTCTAAAACAAAAAAATGAGTAAAAAAATAATAGACTTTCACATTATGTAATGAATTAAGCAGTCTTCTCTGTAAAAGAATAATAATCAATTTAACTATTATTAAATATTAATACCATATTAATTATGAATGTATGTTATTTTTTTAAAAAAATGATGAAAGAGTTGGTGGGAGAAAAAAAAAGCAAGATGTATGAATGCAATTTTTCAAAAAAGAAATTAGGTTCCTAATTTTTAAGAAAATTACCATATTACTCGTATTATATCGTACCCATGTAACATGACATCCCACCTTGTGTTGTGCTTGTATCATAGAATATTAATTCAAACTTCAATGTTATTGAGCATTTTTGGGGATGGCAATTTTATGATATATAATAGCATGCTTTTATCGACTCCATTTCTTCAGCATTTATGCATGGAGTGCCCAATATTATAATTTTAATGGTGTGAATTCTTTTAGTGCAGTCTTTCTTAAAATTAATAAAATAGAAAGCAGATAACGGGCAACTTGTTTTTTTCTTTTTCAAATGATACTAACGTAAAAGTTCAAAACCCCATATTTAATATGGAACAGAACTCTTAAAATAATATTAAATATCATTACATTACGAACATACTGTCCAATAAATTTTAGATTTCGTTGATAATAATTTACAGTGATCAGTACAAGTTGAGATAACATTAGTTTAATGTTAGAATTTACTTACATGTGGTCTATTTTACAATAAAATTGTTTCTGCCAGGAAATATAATGATAATCTGATAAAAAATTGTAATTGAATAACATTTGCCACTGGATCAACGAGGGCAAAATGACTTAATAAAAAAAAATTATAAAACTTTCAGAAAATTTTATTATAATGAACAGTTTTAAAAATTTTGGGTTTCAAGACCTCCCTTAATCCCAACAAAGCCCCGCCATTGCTCTGAATACGGCTCTCTAAATTGTAAAAAGGCCAATAATATAACACCCACTTAAGCTGCCGCCATCATGAAGTTACTTTCTAGCCAATACCAAATCACCCTAAGATGAGTTGCTTTCAATTCAGTGGAATGCATATAAACAATACTCAAAACATAGCCTCATTTTGAATCAGAGAAAGCTTTCACTTTCCCAGATAATTTAAGAGGCTGCAAGTGCAACAACACTTATGTTGAACCACTCTTGGATTTTTGGACACTTTCTGGCAGGCATTCCTGAGGATTTTTGTAGAAGTAATCCTCAAACATGGGTCTTGTAGGAACTGTCCTTCTTTTAGTTGGGCCACCTCTCTTGTTAGCATGAACTGCCTTCACAGCTCTAGAAAATTCATCCCAGCCCAGTGTCCCATTCTCGTACTGATCTATTAGACGCACAAGATGAAATCTGTCTGGATTGATGGTAGTTTTGAATCCCAAATATCTGCAAAATACCAGCTCAGTTGGACTCAGACAGTGCCAGTTATGGGTGTCACCACAATTTAAATTTTCTCTTTTTTTTTGTTTTGATTATTTTCCTATCATATTGAAGATAGACACAATTACGCAAAATTCTAACGTGCAGGGAGATTCACAATCCTTTTTTTATGTATAATGAAACCTACAAAAAGTGCTCTATCTACCTTACTCTAATATAACAGAAAAATGGTTAGAAGTTAAATAAGATAATCTAGATCTGTGTCAGGCTTGATAGGTTACCTTCTGTGGCCTTCAACAACATTGTCCATGTTTCCTCTATGTGTAGGCATAAAAATATCACTTTCTATTGCCACTATATAGTCCAAAGCTGCCATCGTATTTGAATGGTTACAGAAAGGTTCAAGATCAGAAGGTTCTAATAGTGTTTCCTTTGTTACCTGTTTTCACACACATAAAAGAAGGGCAAAGTATGTCAGTAGAGCAATTCACAACAAATTTCATTTTGAATAATCGTACTTTTATGCATTGAAAGTTTTAATTTACCAAATTTGGGAAAGCTTTTCTTAGAGGCTCCATTCTCTTCTCTCCCCCATATATATCTCCAGCAGCAATATAAATTTGCATATTTGGGTCAATGTCCAATGCCTTCAATGTCAGAGCAGTTTCCTCAGGGGTTAAAGGACAAAAACCCACTTGTCTTGTTAGATGGTAGTCAATTTGTTTCGTTCCCCACACTGGGTATGAGTGCCTGAAATTATCAGCAATTTACCAAACTTAGAAGAGTAAATCAATAGACTTGATTCCTGCACGGTTTTTCGAAGAAAAAAAAAAAGGAAAGCTAAATCCACTTCCAAAGATGTGGGTTTGTCACACCCTTTACTAAAGCGTGCAGCAGTAACTAAAATAAGGCTCAATTTTTTTCTGCAAGAGAATGTAAGGGGAAGATTGAGAATGACATTGTTACATTTTTTTAGTAAATAAAATTATCAATTTCATTTTTAGTAAATTGTAAGGCATTGATCAAATGATCATTAAATTATATTAAATAGTCAATTTTGTCTCTAGATAATAATTTATATAAATAATTTCATTTTTCCATATAAATTTATACAAATAATTTTATTTATAAATATTTGTATAAAGAGATTAAATTGTTTGCATAGACTATTATTTAAAAATGAAATTGACAATTTAATATAATTCAAAATTTATTTTATCAATGCTTTACAATTTTAGTGATAAAATTAATAATTTTATCTTTTTTAGTACTTAAAATTTTTCTTCTCTCATGGGTACTCCCAGTAGGGCAATGATATCTATTACTATCTTTGAGACTTTTGTACAATTTTTTAAAAATCAAACAATACTAGAAGATAGTTCAATTAGTCTAATTGGTTAAATTAAGGGTCAAGTTAGATGATGTCATTAAAAACTTTATATAAATTTATTAAAAGATAAAAAATAGTCAATTTATACCGTAGATATGAAGTTATAATTTAAAAAAGTGAAATAAGTTAATTTTTTTAATCAATTAGGCGTTCAATTTTTTGTTTCATTTCTTAAATTTTGGTTAGACGTAAGTTTATTGGGTTAACTTAATCCAAAAATAAATTTCTAAAAGCAAGAATTTTAAAATAAATTGGCTGATTAGTTTTTTTAAAACTGAAACAATTTTCCAATATTTTTGGATTCTTATTGTTCTGATCGATTTGATTGCTAAAACAATGTTAGGAGTTGTCTCAAACCAGATAATACAGCAAATAACAATCGAACCGTTCAATCTAATCCCATTTTTTAAAATATAGTGTTTGCCTTTCAACGGTGAAATTTAAATCCAAAATCCTTGATATATGCCTTAACTAATCTGTTACTTCCCACTAGTGTGAGAGTTTTTACTACTTCCTCGATATAATATTACTACTTCATAAGGTTTCCAGAAAATAAATTATTTTTTTACCTTATTTAATACATGACATCATTTCACTAAAATATAGAACTCATTTGCATTACGAGAATCAAAATTAAATATTATTTTTAATGAGTTTGCACTCACCTCAAGTTTGTCAATTCTTGCACTTCTGTCTCATTCAAACCTGCATAGCAAGCAGAGAAAGCTATAATGTCCATTTCATATCTGAGGTGAAGAGCCATGAAAGGGCCTTTTTGCCTAAGAATTCTGACCATTTTCTTCCCAACTTCTTCTATTTGGGGAGTGAATCTAAGAGCTTCGTAATTCACCCGGCAACGCAGTCTTTGAACATCCTCCGGAATTCCATTATTGGCAATTCTAGCATCGGTTTTGAGAAAATGCACAACATGATACTTTCTTATCCGAGGAAGGACCTGTAGACAAGATCAACATGTACTAAACCATGTCATGTATTTATAAGAAAAATGCTACAGTGATATCCGCCTCGACTCACATCATATATGTTGACAATAACTTTCATAAATTTGGATTGTAGCTTTTTTTAAATTTAGATAATAATTTCACATAAATCCACCACTTTTTACTAAAGGACTTAACGCCCAGATATGAAACTTGGGTATGTCATTAATAATGCTCTGTCTATAACTATGTGTATACTATATTTAATATATAAAAAAAGAAATTAATGGATACATATTTTAATTTTTAATAATTAAGATTGTATCACATAATGATATAAATAAAATATTTATCATGTGGACAGGAGCTAAGCTACGGCCAAACTTGAGGTGGCTTTAATAAAATTTGTAGTCATTCCAAGCTTGGAAAAATTTAAAGTTTTTATTTTATCATTCTTTAATTTTTTTTGAAAATTTATATTTAGTCTCTCAAAAATTAATAAATTTTCATATAAATTCTTAATAAATTTAAATTCAACACCCTCAATGATATTGCCTTAGTTTCACCGCTGCATGTGAATATAAAATATAAGGCTTAATTGGTTTCAAATATTCAAGTTTATGCTTAATTTATTTATAAAATACAATCTAAGATTTTGCCGAAGTGTAAATAATCCTTTGATCTAATTCTTCGCTCCAAATCCTACTTTTTCACAGTTAGGTCTTTATTAGAAATCCAACCAGATTGTATTTGCCCAGTCTAATACATCAAGTTCAAATCAAATCTTGTCCAAGGCACGTTGAATGAACAGTTTGTTAAAAAGGAAAAAAAAAACTATAGAATGAGTATAGTACTCCCTCTATTTCTTTTTATCTATCGTATTTTTTTTAAAAAAATTATTCTTTTTTATCTGTCACTTTAGAATTCCAATGAAGCATTAAATATTCTTTTTCTAAATCTATCCTTTTTTTTCATTAATAAATATTTTATTATTCTACACTATTAGTTAACTTACATTTATTTCTTTATATTTTTTTCTCTATTTTCAATTATTTTGAATTTTGTATATAAAGGGTAATCTTATAAAGCTCATTAAAAATAAACAAATTTAACTACTTTATTAATATGTGTGAAATCGGTTAATAGCGACAGATGAATAGGAATGGAGGGAGTATTACTGTATTATAATAGTAGGACATGTCAGACCAAATTTTTGGTGTCATGGAGTAGAGATATTCATTTTCCACCCGCTTCTTCAACTTAGGAGGCAGTTGCTTCAATATTCTAACTTCATCTTTCAATGATTCAATGAAATAATCTGCGTCAAATATGTCTTCAAAGTGACTGCCAGATCAAATTAAATGGGATTTAGTAATTTTCAATATTTAAATTTAAAGTAAAAAAAATAAGATTTTGATCATTTGGAGCATACCTAGCATCATTCCAGAAGGATGTATTATCCAATTCTGGAATTATTAAGGTGAGATTCAGATATCTGGCAATTGCTACCATATCACTTATCTGCAAAATAATAATTTTCCAATGATTATAAATACACTAGTGAAGATTACGATAATATTATAGTGTTGTCAGTTCCACAAAATTCTAACCATTTATTTCGGTAGATTCCACTAAAATGAAGGGTTAGAATTTTGTAATACCCTTGAACATTATTTTTAGTGTGATGAGAGTCTTCACTTATATAAATACTGGTAAAATTAATTAATTGGAATAATGAGAAATAATTTAAATAGAAAATGGAATTTTATTGAGAGACTTACCCCTGATCACATTTGGTTCAGTCCTCCATTGCAGTATATCATCAAATATCCGTTGTTGTTATAGATCCCTGAAAATTCAAAAATATTACAGAATATACTAATAATTAAAGGGTCTGCACTGATATACTTGCATAACTCAAAGAATTATACAAAAACAACTTAAAACATATTTTTGAGATTTTGTGTTAATTTTTTCGTTAATACGTACAAATCCTGATCTTGAATTGATTGCAATTGTAATTATGCGGAAATTAATGAAATCGCACACAAGTGCAAAGAAACATGGCAGATTAAAAAATTGTGGTTACAAAATATATCATAATATTATTATTGTGGATCATAATCTAAAATCATGTCACAAATATATTAAACCATTATTTAGTTGCAGTAGGACCGCGCTTTCAACGGTAGGCTTGAATGTACATTGTTCTAGTTCAAGTCTCACCACAAACATGATCTGTTTCATGATTTTAAATTATATTCCGCAACTGTAATTTTACTTTATATCAGCTACATTTTCCTCTATGTATATATATATATATATATATATATTTCCAGAATTTTAGTAATTGCAACTTAGTAATAACTCCGATCATAACTACAATTTAAAAAAGAAAAAATTTCTTTCAAAACCAATTTCCTGTTTTTCTTTCATAAACAAAATCAAAATATGAAAATTAAAACAGACTACTAACTTTCTGGAGGACCGTGAAGTTGATGTTTAGGAGAGACAGAATTTGACAGCCATGGCTTCACTGTGTTCTTGAGTGTTGTGTATTCTATAAAAATGGCACCCAGAAACATCATGCTAATGGCTGCAACCACCAACGATCTGAGGAGAGTCAAAGGAGACAGTGAACTTAATGAATTCATCAGACTTTCAGCTTTGATCCATTCAAGAATCAACAATTTCAGGTTCTCAGTTTTGGCAACTCCAACGTTGTCGGTTTTGTATGGGATTTCTGGACCAGACTTGGTTTTGATCATCTCTAGTTGGTTCCTTCTGCAGATTTCGGTTAACTCATGGATATCCCAAAGCTGGCTTAAGGAGCAACGAGATCTGATTATTTCTTATTATTGCGTATTTCTTGTCTTCATCAAAACATGGAGGTGATCCCCCGCGAATAAGTGACCGTAACGTTATGCGTAAACGCAGTGAATGATAGCTATCAAATTTGGTGTGAAAATAAGATAAAATTAAAATATAAAATTATATGATATTTAATTATATTTAGATTTTAACTACATTTTAATTTTAATAATTTGATGATCATAATTTATAAATAGAAGTCATAGATATTATATCTTTTTTAACAAAAAATATTTAAAAATTCTATATCAAATTTGAGATAATTTAAAACCCAACCTTTTTAAGAATACGGGCTAACTCAACCTTTTTTACTTTATATGTCCCCACTATGAACTGAATCAATGTTAATTAGTATCTTTACATGTCATTTTTAATGTAGGATTAAACTTTAATGGGCAGCATTGGTAGTTTAACTTATTTTTCTTAATAACAATGTCCAATTAAATTGAACTAATGTCACATTTTTTTAATTGATTTATAGACGTCCACATTAAGAGCAAAGTCAACTAAAAGTACTGACATATAGGAGATTCAATTTAATTGGGCGTTATTAATAATAAATTTAAACTATATACATATGTCACGAAATGTTATTCAATAATTATCAATTATTGGCAAAAATAAATGATGGGAAAGTAAAGTTCGAAAGCTACTTGAATTGATTCAATGTAAATAAAACAATGAGAAAGAGGTGCCTTTTTAAATACCCAAAGACCTATGGACCACAGGTTACAACTATCAGATCACAAGAGTTTTAAAATGTGGAATGCATTTTATAGGGTCACTTTCTCGCATTAATTAACAAATTTACTTGTTTCATTGGATGGAACGATTTAAGAGTATAAGAATTGAATAAATGAAAATTCATTCATTTTCACTATTATGTTTGGTGTGCTAAAAATTGGAGTTAGTTCCATTTCATTGTTACGATTGCTATGTCAGAAAGATGGAATCATTAATTATTTTTTCTATACGTCAAAATGATATAGAAATGAGATGAAGAAGTAAATATATCAGTCTTAGTTGCAAAAATACTGAGAAAAATATTTTATAAAAATGAGAGAGAGGTGCTTTTTTAAATACCCAGAGACTCATGGACGACAGGTTACAACTATCAGATCATGAGAGTTTTAAAATGTGGGATGCATTTTATCGGGCCACTTTCTCACATTAATTAACAAATTTACCTGTTTGATTGGATGGAACGATTTCAGAGTTTAAGAATTGATAAATGAAAATCCATTCATTTTCACTGTTATGTTTGGTGTGATAAAAATTAGAGTTAATTCCATTTTATTATGTTTGCTAAGTGAAAAAGATGGAATCATTAATTATGTTTGCTATAGGTCAAAATGATATAAGAATGAGATGAAAAAGGAAAATATTCGCCACAGATGCAAAATAGTGAGGTAATATTTTATAAAAATGATATAAGAATTGAAAATGCAAATCGCTTCGTTCTCACTATTATATTTGGTATGCTAAAAAGCAGGATTAGAATTCCATTTCATTGTCATGTTGCTTAGTCAAAAAGATGGGACCATTAATTATGTTTGCTACGTCCAAATGATATAAGAATGAGACAAAGAAGGAAAATATTATAGTAAAAAAATAATTTACAAAGTTGCAAGATTTATATACTTACTATAAAAATATAAATATACATGGAATACTTAACAAAGAGCATGTGGATTTTCAATCAGCAATGTTATATATTAGATTTTTACATTGATCATATGATTGACATGGAATTAAAAAAAAAAGATTACTATATCAATTTTTTTGCTAAAACATCTAACGTCTTTTATTTTATTTTAATTTTAATTTTTTATATTTCATGTCAATTTTTTTGAAAAAATTGATGTGAAATATTTACAAAATATTTTTTTAATGTTGAATTTTCATTTCTCTATCAAAATATTTATAGTATAGATTGATTAAATTTACAATTTTATCAAAAGTATATATTTTGAATTAAAAATTTTAAAAGGCCATAATTTTAACCTCGATTGCTTGTTTAGGGTAATTTTTTTATTTTATGTAAATTTTAAAAATAAATTAATTGATAAACCACCATTGGTAATATATTCTCTCAAAATTACAAAGAAAAGGTTGTATTGATATACCTTTTTCACTTTTTTTTCATCTCGTCATTATTCAACCAACTCTGAATTCTATCATAATAGTTTATCAAACACATAATAGGCCTCTAAAAATTAAATACAACCTTAAAAATTATAAAAATGAGACACAAAAAAAAAAGATTTGTAAAGAAAATATGTACAAAAAATCGAAAAAATAGAAGAGCTGAAGATTAGAGAAATAAAAGCAAGAATGATAGTTCTTGTATTTGAAATTAGTGGCTTAGAATACAACATTTACTTTATGCTTGATATTAGTTAAAAAAGCATTGGTTGCTTATTAATGTATAATAGATGATGGATTGAAGTCTAAGGTTTTGTAAAGGGAGGTGGACAAAAATAGAGATTGAACTTGGAAATAAATAAGAATGTGTGTGCACACGCAAGGTGATAATGAGAAAACAAAAATAAGGTTTGCTTTATTTATGGTGAAAGACTTTAGGTGTTGGTTTTTTTTTTTTATAGGAATTGACATCTAATATTTAGATTTTAGACATCAATTCACTCATAGAAACCAACATCAAAAGTAAAATGAGTTATTTTATGAAAAATCAAAGTATAAATTTTTTTTATATTTTCAAAACTGTTATTAATTCCAAAATTTTAGATGTTGATTATTTTATGAACTGATATTTAAAGTTTGCTCATTTTCTCACTAACTTGGTGATTACTATACCTTTAGATATCAGTTTCATATAAAATCAATGTATTAATTTTTTATGTTTCCCAATCAAATGTTTGCAATACCTTTATATGATGGTGAATTTCAAAACCAATGTATTGAGTTTTTTGGTTTTCTATGTAACCTTCAATGTATTAAGTTTTTACATTTCCTAACTAAATGTTTGCAATACCTTTAGACAATGGTTACTTTTAAAATCAATGTATTAAGCTTTCATTAGATGTTGATGATTTTGTAAACTATGTTTGAAATCTTCAAAGAAATGAAAATGTCCATTATTTATAAAAATTAACATTTTAAATTTTTTTATAATTTTAAAACTGTCACTATTCCAATATTCATGTTGATCTTATTTTAAGTTGATACTTATGTAATGACATCTATTTACATTTCTATGGTAGTAATGTAAAAAAAATTATTTGTTTTAAAAAGTTACAATCCTATTTAAAATACTTAATATTTTTGGAAGAATTGTAACTTAAACATGAAAATTACAATTTTTTTAAATTGTACTAGGAAATATACGATTTATTGATATGACTGAAATATTCTCATTTCATAAAAATATATGAGGTCGATATATTAATCCACATAAATTGTAAGTTGAATTTAAATATAATCAAATTATATTGTTCATGATATGACACAATGCCCAAATTTAAATAAGACTCAAAATTAAGAAAAAATTTAGAATTTTTTAACTCCAAATTTCATTGAGATATTTTTATGAGAGGTGGTTATTTCAAATTTTCATGAAATGAAAACATTTTAATGACATAAAAAAATTATTTTGCGAAATGTTTCATTAGAAGTTTACTATACTATTATCTCAACCTACCATTACCTATCAATTTAACCACATCCTTTCTAAGTCATCATCTCATTGATTATTGTATTTACCATTTATCATTGTTGACTATTATTTACCATTATCTATTATCATTGATTATCACCTAATATCACTCATCATTATTAACAATTACTCACCAGCACTAACAACCATTTCCTGTTATTTTAGACTACCACCTGCCATTATTAATCATTATTAACTATTATCTATTATTGATCACTGATTACCACTATCTATTATCACTAATCTTTGCCTAAATGAGAATACACTTGTACTCTACATAAGCTCACATTTTAAATGGTCTTGAAAATAGAAGTCAACCTCATCCTAAGATCAGCACAAGCTTTGAGGTGACATTAGTTTAATGTTAAAATTTATTTACATGTGGTCTGTTTTATAATAAAATTGTCTCTACTAAGAAATATAACGATAATCTGTTAAAAAATTGTAATTGAATAACGTTTGCCTCTGGATCAATGAGGGCAAAATGACTTAATTAAAAAAATATATAAATTTTCAGAAAATTTTATGATACCAAAGAACAGTTTTAAAAATTTTGGGTTTCAAGATCTCCTTTAATCCCAACAAAGCGTCACCATTGCTCTGAATACGGCTTTCTAAATTATGTATAAATTTTAAGATTTTCCCAACACCTTCCCGTTTTGGCACTCTCTATTAGTGGGAAAATTTTCTAGTTATATCATAGTAGTACTAAAATTCTCGGTACTATTTCCGATTATTTTTTGGATATATCAGTAATCTATTTCTCAAATTTAAGAATTATTAGTTATAATTACTGATTTGTCTAAATATAGTAAGAAATAATACTGAAACCTCAATGTTATAATAGGATTAGAATTCTTTTCCCCTACTAGTAATAATGGTTGCCCATTCAAATTTTAGTTATAAATGGTTGAAAACTACAAACCTTATTTAATAGTAATATCTTTTAATATTTATCCATAATTTTACTAATCAAAACATACACAATTCAAAATCATGATAAAAAAAATTCCTCTCTCACTTCAAAGTTATGTAGTTTATGTTTGAAAACGACTCGTTCAGGCAATCGTAAATATTTTATACCCTTCAAGATTATATTTATAGGAGTTAATTATTGTCTTTTAAATAACGTAAAATTATTCATAAATATTGAAAACTGAAAGCATTGTTTTATCACGTACCATATCATAGTAATATGTCATTCTAGGCCAACTAATGGGAGGCATGGAAAATTTTATCCTCACCTCATCTCTTAACGATGTTATGAAATATTTCACTTCAAATATATCTGCAAATTGCCTGCCATCACAGCTAGTAGAGTCTTTAATTGCTGTTTATTGTTCCCCTTTAAATCAGTCGTTAGACATTAGTTAAGAATCACCAAACTAAATACATCAAACTAGCTTATTTTTTGGAATTATTATGATTGAAACTAATATTGTACAGTGAACATAAAATCATTAATCTCGCATCATTGATGTTGGTACATCTATTTTTTGTTTCCGCCATCAACTCAATCCACATCACATTTATTAATTATTATGGGACAAATTGCATTGGTCTCTTCTAAAATTTAGTGGTCTTATTATACTAGTCACATTTCATTTTTTTTTAAATTATATATTTTTTATTTTTCAAGTACTTGAATGGTTATGAATTCAATAATATTAATTTTTAAATTGTAACTTATGCTCTACATGCTGTTCTTCACAATTGGAAGACGATTTTTTATATTTATATACATAAATATGTCCTTCTAATTTGAAAAGAAAAAATGAATCTCTTTATTTTTTATATATAATTGTTTTACAATATTTTTACATAAATAAAATTTAAATTTACAATTATAGTTGCTACAACATACTATGACCAATCTAATTTCTAAAAAAATAGTTGATTTCTTAAAAGAAGGCAATTTCTTATCAAATCAAATTATTAAATTAAAAAATAATATATTTTATAATATTTATATGAGATTAGCTATTAATATAGTAATAAAAATTTTTTGTACTAACATATTGTACCAACCAACTATTATCGCAAATTTAAACTCACCATCATTGATCATCACTTGCCATTCCTCATTATTACTGACCACCGCTTTATTTTTTCTTTTGCTGTGTAGATCATTGTTTGTCATTCACCACTATTAGTCACTATTAGCTATCATTTTACTATTGTTGATTATTACCTATTGCCTACCATTCACTATGGTTTTTGGTTAACTTTTCTTAGCCATTCAATTTCTAATCATGACATTTTTTATAATTTATTAGCACTTTTAAAACTATACAAATAAATTATAATATAATATTGTAATATTTTTAAATATTTTTTATTAAATCAAATATAATAATATAATATTTTTAGAAAATACATTCTCAAAAATGTTATAATTATTAAAAATGAATGACATCGCGTATCAAACGCCACAGTTTTAATTGAATCAAAAGTCAAGTTTCAATAAAATATTTTTGTTATTGGTCTGAAAACAGCAAAATTAGCAAGAAAATTAAGGACATTTTTGTTGTTAGTCTAGAACAACAAAATGGGTCAGAAAATAAATATACTTTCACATTATGTAATGAATCAGTCTTCTCTGTAAAAAAATAATAATCAATTTAACTATTATTAAATAATTAGTAACATGTTAATTATAAATGTATGTAATTTTTTTTTCATAAAAAAAATCAACAAAAGAGTTGGTGGAAGAAAAAACAAGATGTATGCATGCAATTTTTTAAAAAAAACATGAGGTTCCTAATTTTTAAGAAAATTACCATATTACTCGTATTGTATCGTACCCATGCAACATAACATCCCACCTTGTGTTGTGCTTGTATCGTAGAATATTAATTCAATCTTCAATGTTATTTAGCTTTTTGGGGATGGCAATTTTGTGATAAAAAATAGCATGCTTTTTTTAACTCCATTTCTTCAGCATTTATATATCGAGTTGACCAATTTTATAAATTTAATGGTGTGAATTCTTTTAGTGCAGTCTTTCTTAAAATCACTACAATAGAAAGCAAATAACAGGAAGCTTTTTTTTTTTTTTAATGATAATAATAGTAATTCTCTTAATATAAAATTCTAAGCTTAAACCATATATATAATAGGGAATAGAGTTCCAAAGATAGTATTAAATGTCATTACATTACTAACATGCTGGCCAACAGCTTTTGGATTTTGTAGACAATAATTTGCAGAGATCAGCCTTGAGGTGACATTAGTTTAATGCTAAAATTTATTTACATGTGGTTTGTTTTATAATAAAATTGTCTCTGCTAAGAAATATAATGATAATCTGTTAAAAAATTGTAATTGAATAACATTTGCCTCTGGATGAATGAGGGCAAAATGACTTAAAAAAATATATAAAATTTTCAGGAAATTTTTTCATACCAAAGAACAGTTTTAAAAATTTTGGGTTTCAAGATCTCCCTTAATCCCAACAAAGCCCCACCATTGCTCTGAATACGGCTTTCTAAATTATAAAAGGGCCAATGATATAACACCCATTTAACCTGCCGCTGTCATGGAGTTACTTTCTAACCTATTCCCAATCACCCCAAGATGAGTTCCTTTCAATTCAGTGGAATGCAAGCAAACAATACTCAAAACATAGCCTCATTTTGAATCAGAAAGCTTTCACTTTTCCCAGATAATTTAAGTGGCTGCAAGTGCAGCAACACTTATGTTGAACCACTCTTAGATTTTAGACACTTTCTGGCAGACATTCCTGAGGATTTTTGTAGAAGTAATCCTCAAACATGGGTCTTGTAGAAATCGTCCTTCTTTTGGTTGGACCACCTCTTCTGTTAGCATGAACTTCCTTTACAGTTCTAGAAAATTCATCCCAGCTCAGTGTCCCATTCTTGTACTGATCTATTAGACGTACAAGATGATATCTATCCAGATCGATGGTAGTTTTGAAACCTAAATATCTGCAAAACACCAGCTCAATTTGATTCAGAAAGTGCCATAAATGCACATGTGAGGAATTATGTGAAAATAGAATATGTGCAGCTGGCAACTTTTTTATCATCTATTAGTGGGTGTCACCCAATTTAGATTCTCATTTTTATTATTATTTTTTTATTATGTGGAAGATAGAAATTAACACATAAAATTGTAATGTGCAATGGGACTCAGAATCCTTCTTTTGTATATAATAAGACTCAAAAAATGCTCCATTTGCTTTACTTTAGCATAACAAGAAAAATGGCTAAAAAAATGAGATGATTCAGGTTTAATAGATTACCTTCTGTGGCCTTCAACAACATTGTCCATGTTTCCTCTATGTGTAGGCATAAAAATATCACTTTCTATTGCCACTATATAGTCCAAAGCTGCCATCCTATTTGAATGGTTCTGGAGAGGCTCAAGATCAGAAGGTTCTAATAGTGTTTTCTTTGTTACCTGTTTTCACACTCACAAAAGAAGGGCAAAGTATGTCAGCAGAGCAATTCACAACAAATTTCTTTTAGAATAATAGCATATTTATGTATTCAAGGTTTTAATTTACCAAATTTGGGAAAGCTTTTCTTAGAGGCTCCACTCTCTTCTCTCCCCCATATATATCTCCAGCAGCCATATAAATTTGCATATTTGGGTCAATGTTCAACGCCCTCAATGTCAGAGCAGTTTCCTCAGGGGTTAAAGGACAAAAACCCAGTTGTCTTGTTAGATGGTAATCAATTTGTTTCATTCCCCACACTGGGTATGAGTGCCTGAAATTATCAACATTTTACCAAACTTAGAAGAGTAAATCAATAGACTTGATTACTGTACAATTTTTCAGAAAAAAAAGAAAAAGAAAAAGGAAAGCTAAATCCACTTCCAAAGATGTGGGTTTGTCATACCCTCTACTGCTAGGTGTAGGGCTAAAGTAAGGTTCATAATTCTTGAATTATATTACATAGTCAATTTTTTTAAATAATAATTTATATAAACAATTTTATCATTTTGTACAAATCTATCATTTCATTCATAAATATTTATACAGAAGAATTAAATTATTTATACGTATTATTATTTATAGACAAAGTTGACTATTTAATATAATTCAAAAATTATTTTATCAGCACTTTATTACAATTTTAGTGACAAAATCAATAATTTTATCTTTTTAGTACTTAAAATTTTTCTTCTTTTGTGAGCATTCCTAGTAGTGCAATGATATCTGTTGTCATCTTTGAGACTTTTGTGCAATGTTTTAAAAATCAAACAACACTAGGAGATAGTTCAACTAGTCTAGTTAAACCAATGGTTAATTTGGATAATGTCATTAATAAAAATTTATTAATGATTACAAAATAACTAATTTATGTTGTAGATATAAACTCATACTTTATAAAAAATGAAATAAATTAATAAATTTTCAATCAATTAGGCATTCAATTTTTTCCATTTCTTAAATTTTGGTTATACGTAAGTTTATTAGGTTAACTTAATCCAGAAAAATTTCTAAAAGCAAAAATTAAAAAAAAAGTTGGCAGGTTAGTTTTTGAAAACTGAAATAATTTTCCAACAGTTTTTTTATTCTTGTTGTTCGGATCAATTTGATTGCGAAAACAATGTTAGGGGTTGTCTCGAACCAGAAAATGCAACAATTAACTATCGAAACCATTCAATGTAATCCCATTTTTTAAAATATTGTGTTTGCCTCTCAACGGTGAAGTTTAAATCCAAACCCTTGATATATGCCTTAACTAATCTGTTACTTCCCACTAGGGAAAGAGTTTTTACACTATCATAAGAGAACTGCCATTTCCTCAAAATAGTATCACTAATTCATAAAGTTTCCTGATAATAAATTATTATTTTTTAAACCTTTTTTAATACATGACACCGTTTCACTAAAATATAGAACATATTTGCATTACGAGAATCAAAATTAAATATTATTTTTAGTGAGTTTGCACTCACCTCAGGTTTTTCAATTCTTGCACTTCTGTCTCATTCAAACCTGCATAGCAAGCAGTGAAAGCTATCATGTCCATTTCATATCTGAGGTGAAGAGCCATGAAAGGGCCCTTCTTGCCTCAGAATTCTGACCATCTTCTTCCCAATTTCTTGTATTTGGGGAGTGAATCTAAGAGCTTCGTAATTCGCCCGGCAACGCAGCCTTTGAACATCCTCAGGAATTCCATTATTGGCAATCCTATTATCACTCTTGAGAAAATGCACAACATGATACTTTCTTATCCGAGGAAGGACCTGTAGACAAGATCAACATGTACTAGACCATGTCATATATTTATAAGAAAAAATGTTATAGAGGCACCATCTCAACTCACATCATATATGCCGATAATAATTTTTATAAATTTGAATTGTAATTTTTTTAAACTTAGATAATAACTTTACACAGACCTATCACTTTTTATCAAAGGATGTGACACCCAGGCATGAAACTCAAGCATATTATCAACAATACTCTATTTATAATTATGTATATATCATATTTAATATATAAAAGAAGGAAATTAATGGATACATATGTTAATTTTTAATAATTAATATTTTTATAATATAATGATATAAATAAAAATATTTATCATGTGGACAGAAGCAAAGCTATCGACAAACTTGGGGCGGCTTTAATAAAATTTGCAGCCATCCCAAGCTTGGGAAAATTTGAAGTTTTTATTTTTTTTTATTCTCTAAATTTTTTTAAATTTATGTTTAATCTCTCAAAAATTAAGAATTTTTCGTGTAAGTTCATAATAAATTTATATCTAGCCTCCTCAATAATATTGCTCTATCTTGAACCCTGCATGTGAATATAAAATATAAGGCTCAATTGATTTCAAATATTTAAGTTTAAGCTTGACTTATTTATAAAATATGATCTAAGATTTTGTTGAATTGTAAATAATCCTTTGATCTAATTCTTCACTCCATATTCTACTTTTTCAAGGTTAGGGTCTTTATTAGAAATCCAACCAAGTCAGATTGTATTTTGCCCATCCTAATAAATCAATTGAAATCAAATCTTGTCAAAGGCACGTTAAATGAACAGTTTATTAAAAGGAAAAAAAAACTCTAGGACGAGTATAGTATTACTGTATTGTAATAGTAGGACATGTCAGACATAAGTTTTGGTGTCATGGAATGGAGATATTGATTTGCCACCCTTTTCTTCAACTCAGGAGGCAGTTGCTTCAATATTCTAACTTCATCTTTCAGTGATTCAATGAAATAATCTGCATCAAATATGTCTTCAAAGTGACTGCCAGATCAAATTAAATAGTATTTAGTAATTTTGAATATGTAAAATTAAAGTAAGAAAAATAAGATTTTGATCATTTGGAGCATACCTAGGATCATTCCAGAAGGATGCATTATCCAATTCTGGAATTATTAAGGTGAGATTTAGATATCTAGCAATTGCTACCATATCACTTGTCTGCAACACAATAACTTTCACATGATTATAAATATACCGGTGAAGATTACAGTAATACTCTAGTGTTGTTTGTATCACAAAATTCTGGCCATCTATTTCGGTAGGTTCTACCAAAACGAAGCCAGAATTTGTAATATCTTTGAACCTTATTTTTAGTGTTATGAGAGTCTTCGCTTATATAAATACAGGTAAAATTAATTAATTGGAATAATGAGAAATAATTTAAATAGAAAATGGAATTTTATTGAGGGACTTACGCCTGATCGCATTAGGTTTAGTCCTCCATTGCAATATACCGTCAAATATCCATTGTTGTTATAAATCCCTGAAAATTCAAAAAATATTATAGAATATACTAATAATTTAAAGTTCTGCACTGATATACTTGCAGAACCCAAAGAATTATACAAAAACAACGTAAAACATATTTTTGAGTTTTTATGTTAATTTTTTCATTAATCCGTAAAAACCCTGATCTTGAAATGATTGTATTTTTAATTTTGCAGAAATTAATGAAATTGCACACAAATGCAAAGAAATATGATGATTAAAAAAAAAAAATCGTGGTTACAAAATATGTCACAATATTATTGTTGTGGATCATAATTTAAAATCATGTCACAAATATATTAAACCATTATTTAGTTGCAGTGGGACCGCGCCTGCAACGGTAGGCTTGAATGCACATTATTCTAGTTCTCGTCTCACCACAAACATGATCTGTTACATGATTTTAAATTACATTCCATAACTGTAATTTACTTTATATCTTTTCTATATATATCCAGAATTTTAATAATTGCAAGATAGTTATAACTCTGAGCACAACCGCAATTTTTAAAAAAAGAAAAGAGAAAAATTCTTTCCAAACCAATTTTTCTGTTTTTCTTCCATAAACAAAATCAAAATATGAAAAATTAAAACAAACTACTAACTTTCTGGAGGACTGTGAAGTTGATGATTAGAAGAGACAGAATTTAACAGCCATGGCTTCACTGTGTTCTTGAGTGTTGAGTATTCCATCAAAATAGCACCCAGAAAAGTCATGCTAATGGCTGCAACCACCAACGATCTGAGGATAGTCGAAGGAGACAGTGAACATATAGAATTCGTCAGGATTTCAGCTTTGATCCATTCAAGAATCAACAATTTCAGGTTCTCAGCTTTGGCAGCTCCAAAGTTGTCGGTTTTGTCTGTGATTTCTGCACCAGAATTGATTTTGGCCATCTCTGGTTGGTCTCTTCTACAGTTTCCGGTTAACGCATGAATATCCGAAAGCTGATTTGAGGAGCAATGAGAAGTGATTTTTCTTATTTCTGCGTATTTATGGTCTTCTTTATAGTATGGAGGTGATCCCCCGCGCTTGTAAGGGACCGTAATGTTTTTATACGAGTGAAAGCAATAAATGGTAATTATCAAATTTTGCACGAATAAGATAGAATTAAAATACAAAATTATATAACATTTAATTATATTTAAATCTTAACTATAATTTAATTTCAACAATTTAACAGCCACAATTTATGGTATGGGATTTTTTTTTTTCTGGTGACAGGAGTCATTGACATTAATCCTTTTTCAATAATGGAATTTCTAAGAATCAAATATATGATCATTTATTGAATTTAAAATGTTTTGAAATTCATTTTTCATTTTTTTTAATAAGAGGTAAGATAATGTGTTTTTACTTTATATGTCCCCGCTATGAACTGAATCAAGGTTAATTAGTATCTATACATGTCATTTTTTATCGTATGATTAAACCTTAATGCGCAGCATTGATAGTTTAACTTATTTTTCTTAATAACAATGTCCAATTAAATTGAAACAACGTCACATTTTTTTTGTTGTACTACAGACGTCCACATTAAGAGCAAAGTGAACTAAAAATACTGACATATACAAGATTCAATTTAATAGGACATTATTAACAATAGGATTTAAAATGTATATATAAATATCATGAAATTTTATTCAATCAATTATCAATTATTGGTTTAAAAAATGATAGGAAAGTAAAGTTCGAAAGCTACTTGAATTGATTCAATGTAAATAAAACAATGAGAAAGAGGTGCCTTTTTAAATACCCAAAGACCTATGGACCACAGGTTGCAACTATCAGATCACAAGAGTTTAAAAATGTGGGATGCATTTTATAGGGTCACTTTCTCGCATTAATTAACAAATTTACTTGTTTGATTGGATGGAACTATTTAAGAGTGTAAGAATTGATAAATGAAAATTCATTCATTTTCACCATTATGTTTGGTGTGCTAAAATTGGAGTTAATTCCATTTTATTGTTACGATTGCTAAGTCAAAAAGATGGAATCATTAATTATGTTTGCTATACGTCAAAATGATATAAGAATGATATGAAGAAGGGAAAATATCAGTCTTAGTTGCAAAAATAGTGAGAAAAATATTTTATAAAAATGATTTAACAATTGAAAATACAAATCCATTCATTCTCACTATTATGTTTGGCAGGCTAAAGTTTGCTTAGTAAAAAAGATGGAAGCATTAATTATATTGCTTCACCAAATGGTATAAGAATGAGATAAAGAAAGAAAATATTATAGTAAAAACTTAATTTACAAAGTTGCAAGATTTATATACTGCAATAGAAATATAAATATATATGAAATATTTAATAAAAAGTATGTCGATTTCTAATCCATATCTAAGGGAGCAATGTTACATATATTAATTTTTTATGTTAGTTATATAATTAACCTAAAAAAAGATTATTATGTTGGTTTTTACTAAAACATCAGCATTTTTTATTTTATTTTAATTTTTTCATATTTTATATTATTTTTTAATAAAAATTGATGTAAAATATTTATAAAATATTTTTTTAACATTGAATTTTCACTTTTCCATGAAAAGATTTATAGTATAAATTGAATGAATCTAACATTAAGCTAAAAATGGTGAATTCTAAGGTACCCCTAAGGGTTAGTACCTGGGGTGATGTGATAAAATACAGGCTATTAAATAAGATTACTAAGTTATTACTAAAATTTTTGTAATCTCATCCAGTGACCTGTATTTGCCACATCACCCCAGTACCAAACTCTTAGAGGCACTTAGCAAGCACTGCTAAAAATATATATTTTGAAATTGAGAACTTTTAAAAGCTATACTTTAGGCTTAATTATCTATTTAGGACAAATTTTTTATTTTAAGTAGTTTTTCAAAATAAATTTATTTACAAACTGCCTTTTGGAATTTATCCTCTCGGGATTGCAAGGAAAAAGCCATTTCAATATACTTTTTTTTTATCTCATCACTAATTTTAAATTTCTCTACAATAATTTATCAAACACATAATAGACTTTTAAAATTAAAGTAAGATTGTAACTTTTTTAAAAAAATTAACTTTAACATGAAATTACATTTTTTTTAAATTGTACTGCAAAATTTATGGTTTATTAAAGTTCTCTTATTACTTATTTTCTTTATTCACAATGTTTGAATTTTATACTTTACTTAAGAGATCGAATTTTTAATCATTCGTATAATCAAACATTAATTCAATTCCATTTAATTTAACGTCAAATTAATTTTACAGTTAATATTATTATTTGATTGGCATCAAATTACTCCCAAACTATTATGCTAACATCTAGTTAGTTGTAACTTTTGTTTTGATATCAAGGTAGTTCAATCATTAGTATTTTCGTTAACAAATTTGAATTATAGTTAAATTAATTAAAATTAATTATGGATCAATTAAAATTATAAAATACTAAATTGAGTTAGAAAATTAATTTTTTTTTGGAAAAAGTATTATATCTTACTCTCAAACAAAGGATCAAACTTTAAACATTTAATAATATACTTGTTTGAAAAAATTAACCAATGAATCAAATAATGAGTGAATTTATAAGAAAGTAAAGCAAGCATTTGAACCAAATAGGTTGGGTTTTAAGTCTTTATAGATAGTAAACTAATCTAGAAAAATTGAGATTTTAAGCAAGATGTCTCAAACTCTAGCAATAACAGCAAATAGCATCATTCTAAAATACAACAACAATATCACATGTTAAAATGAATTACAACTTGAACAACTAAATTAAGGTCCATATTAAAAAATTACAAACTAAACAATGAAAGGTTCCAAACTTTTCATCCTTTATAGATGAGAAACACAAAACATAAGAATTTTTGAAGTGAGATTTGAAAAAGCAATTGATACGTGTTGAAAATTTGTGACATCTTTTCAAGGCTATGTCCCTATTCAGTTGTATCAAAATCTTCATTTTTAATGAAAATTCTAATATTACTATTTAAATATTTGTGGTTTGTATACTTTGGGGATATAAAAATAGGATGAGACTACATAAAAATCACATATTAAATTTTTATTCACTAATTCTTCTATTCCACTTTTATTCCATAGAAAATGAAAAAGTATATAATGGAAGAGAAATGAAGATTAAAGTTCTTCTATTATATATTCCATCAATGAAAGCGGTGTGAAAAATCAATACTAACATTATGTATCATTTAAACAATAGTTGTTGACTAAAATAAATGTCTTATGATTTTATAATTTCCAATGAAGTTTTTGACTAATGGTAAAGTAAAACATTGACGTTCTAAATTTCTGTACAAAATTTAGACATTAATTATATCCTTATCCATTATCTTAAGTTTTTATATAATTTAAAAAAATGCTATTTCATTAAAATAAACATCGGTCTTAATGTAAACCAATGTCTGTTGACTAACATAAATTATTAATTCTATAGTAGTAATTCTTTATTTTTCTCAAATTTGAAAATAGCTTTTAAAAATAGAAAAATTAATTTTAAATTTAAACTTTTAATAACAACTTTTAGAAACAGTTTAACAAAAACATATTAAAAAACACACCCTTCAATTCTATTTATGAATACAAGTCTTCACCTTATGGGGTTTAATTGGCTCATTGAAATGAAATCTTTGAAAAAAAAATTAAAGGTAGTTTTTGTTTCAATCCTTTTTATTGTAGGAAATGTTTGATATACTCTCTTCTAATTAACAGCGGAGTGTACAAACTTATAAATTTCATAATTTATGAGAGGGAAGTGAATAGAAAATAAATATAGAGGATGAAAAAAAATTATTGGAGAACATCAAGAAATTACATTCAATTAATTATCAATTTATTGGAAAAAAAATCACGGGGAAGTAAAGTTTGAAAGCTAAGTGCATTAAATGTAAATAAAACAATGAGAGTTACTATTTTAAGGTGGACATTATTGCTACAGGCTGTAGCTATCAGATCATTAAGAGTTTTAATATGTTTGGGGCACCTTCTAGCTCGCATTAATTAACAAAATTGCAATCAAGTTTACTTACTTGTTAGAGTTAATTTTTTTTTTGGGGGTCATGTATCACAGTTTTAGAATTGAAAATGAAATCCATTCATTTTCACTGTTATGTTTGGTGTGCTAAACAGTAGAGTTAAAATTTTGGAATTTCATTTCTGCTTTACGTTTGCTGCGTATGACGGAATAATGGAAATTCCTAATAGTCCCGAACAAAATGGGGCGAATAAAAAATAGTGAAATATTAATTTATTTTATAAAATTGTAGGATTTTATATAAAGAAGTTAATCTTTTTCAAAAATTTGAAACCAGTTAATCTATTTCAAAAAGTTGAAACCCCACAATTCAATTTATGTAATTTGATAGATAGTTGTAAAATATTAAAATGATGAGAAATATTTTATATTAAACATAGAGAATGTAGTAGCAGATAATATCTTTTATTTTAAAGAGAAAATTATTTTTTCCAACTAATACCTTAATTTTAAATATCATAATTTTTTAATCAAGATATGTAAGTGATATATTACTTATTCATTTATAAACAAAAAATGAAATATCTCGTGACAAATCAATTGGAGCCTCAGATACTTTTCATTTAGTTGGAAGCAAAATAAAAGGAAAAAAAAATCCATTCCCATGCTAAATGTTCCATTTACATGTGATGAAATCCATTACCGTTACTTAACTTTAACAAACTCCTCTTATTTGATTCTCTTCCTCTGTTTATAATATCAAGTTATGTTATTCACTAAAAACAAAAATACTTATCTTTTACTACCATAAATATCAGTATTGCCATTGTCATTATATCATTATTGTCACTATCATTGTTATAAATATTATTACTGCCACTATTATTACTATCGTTGTCAATACAACCACAACCATAACTATAACTACAACCACGACTATGACCACAATTATGACCATGGCCACAATTGCCATTACAAAAAAGGAATTCACTAATAATATTACAATAAAAATGTCTTATTAAAAACTAAATAAACCACAAGAAAGGGAATTATAAACAATATGATTATGGGCATGTTTCTTTACTATTTTTAAAAATAGTTTCTTTTTTGTTTTTAAAAATTAAATAATCTAGTTTTATAATTTATTTTTAAAAATTATTCTCAAAATATGTAATTTTAAAATAAAAATAGAAATAATTTTTAGATATTTTCTGAACCTATTGTTTTATTCTTAATGTCAATTTTGTAATTGTATAAAATATTTCATTATTTGCAATACTTAACATCTTCTAATATTTGTTTTCCTTTAATTGAAAAAAGTTTTTGAAAACACAAAAATCATCCTATATTTCTATCAAACTTTTCATAAAAGGCAAAAAAGCAAAAATAGTTTTCTTTCTCTTATCCCTTTTCCTTTGATTTCATTCTATAGAGTGAATCAAACATCTTTTTAATTTTTTGTGAAGAAGTTACTGTTTTATCATAAAAAGACATAATTTTTTAAAAATTGTACCAAAACAAAATCCATGATTTATTTACGTGGCAAAAATATTTTCATTTTGTAAAAATATGCTGAGTTGATATATTAATTTGCATAAACTATAGGTTAAATTTAAACTAAAATCAAATTATATAGTTCATGATTCATTGGAAACCTAAATTATTTTGGACTTTTATTTGTAAAATCATTCTCATATTTTTTTAATGCTTCAAGGGAATGTCCAATTCTTATTATTTTTGGGAAACATTTACAATTTTTGGAATTTTTTAACTCAATATTTTTTAAAACTATTTTCATAAAGAAAGTGGATGATTTACATTCACATAACATAAAAATATTTTAATAATATAATTAAATTATTTTACTCATCTTTCTATAAAGCTGTCATCCTCCCACCTCAACCTATCACTTGTCATCATGATTGTTAACCACATTAATACATTATTATTAACCACTTTCTATTATCACTCATTATTATTAATTATTATCCACTATCACTTATTGTTATTAACCATTGCCCATCATCGAAACCGCCATTGACTATTATCTAATTCTACTTATTATTGTTGATCACCGTTAGCTACGATCTCCTGTTGTTCACCACCATCAATCAATGTAGATTATTGCTTGCCATCATTTGTTGATGTTGATGGCCACTTACTATCACCATCAACTATTTTATTGTGAACCATGACATATCATCGTTAACCATTCCTTATCACCCCTTTTGCCGTTGACCTTTGCTTGTCATCATCTATCATTATTGACCATCTCTTGCAACCATTTATTATTATTGATCACCATCCTACGCACTCATTCTTATGTTGATCATTATTTATCATCATTGACTACTTTCAACTATCATTTATTGTTGTTGATTGCTTCCTACTACCCACCATTCATTATGGTTTCTTAATTAATTTTTATTAGCTACTCAATTTCAAATCACAACATTTTTTATAACTTATTAATGAATTTAAAATTATGTAAATAAATTACAATATAATATTGTAATATTTTTAAATATTTTTTAATTAAATAAAATATGATATTACAATATTGTTTTAGAAAATACATTCTCAACAATGTTATAATTATAAAAAATGAATGACATCACGTCACAATTTTACTTGAATCAAAAGGCACAGTTTCAATAAATTATTTTTGTTATTAGTCTTAAAACAGAAAAATTAGCAAGAAAGCTTAGGGACATTTTTTTTGTTAGTCTAAAACAAAAAAATGAGTAAAAAAATAATAGACTTTCACATTATGTAATGAATTAAGCAGTCTTCTCTGTAAAAGAATAATAATCAATTTAACTATTATTAAATATTAATACCATATTAATTATGAATGTATGTTATTTTTTAAAAAATGATGAAAGAGTTGGTGGGAGAAAAAAAAAAGCAAGATGTATGAATGCAATTTTTCAAAAAAGAAATTAGGTTCCTAATTTTTAAGAAAATTACCATATACTCGTATTATATCGTACCCATGTAACATGACATCCCACCTTGTGTTGTGCTTGTATCATAGAATATTAATTCAAACTTCAATGTTATTGAGCATTTTTGGGGATGGCAATTTTATGATATATAATAGCATGCTTTATCGACTCCATTTCTTCAGCATTTATGCATGGAGTGCCCAATATTATAATTTTAATGGTGTGAATTCTTTTAGTGCAGTCTTTCTTAAAATTAATAAAATAGAAAGCAGATAACGGGCAACTTGTTTTTTTCTTTTTCAAATGATACTAACGTAAAAGTTCAAAACCCCATATTTAATATGGAACAGAACTCTTAAAATAATATTAAATATCATTACATTACGAACATGCTGTCCAATAAATTTTAGATTTGGTGATAATAATTTACAGTGATCAGTACAAGTTGAGATAACATTAGTTTAATGTTAGAATTTACTTACATGTGGTCTATTTTACAATAAAATTGTTTCTGCCAGGAAATATAATGATAATCTGATAAAAAATTGTAATTGAATAACATTTGCCACTGGATCAACGAGGGCAAAATGACTTAATAAAAAAAAATTATAAAACTTTCAGAAAATTTTATTATAATGAACAGTTTTAAAAATTTTGGGTTTCAAGACCTCCCTTAATCCCAACAAAGCCCCGCCATTGCTCTGAATACGGCTCTCTAAATTGTAAAAAGGCCAATAATATAACACCCACTTAAGCTGCCGCCATCATGAAGTTACTTTCTAGCCAATACCAAATCACCCTAAGATGAGTTGCTTTCAATTCAGTGGAATGCATATAAACAATACTCAAAACATAGCCTCATTTTGAATCAGAGAAAGCTTTCACTTTCCCAGATAATTTAAGAGGCTGCAAGTGCAACAACACTTATGTTGAACCACTCTTGGATTTTTGGACACTTTCTGGCAGGCATTCCTGAGGATTTTTGTAGAAGTAATCCTCAAACATGGTCTTGTAGGAACTGTCCTTCTTTTAGTTGGGCCACCTCTCTTGTTAGCATGAACTGCCTTCACAGCTCTAGAAAATTCATCCCAGCCCAGTGTCCCATTCTCGTACTGATCTATTAGACGCACAAGATGAAATCTGTCTGGATTGATGGTAGTTTTGAATCCCAATATCTGCAAAATACCAGCTCAGTTGGACTCAGACAGTGCCAGTTATGGGTGTCACCACAATTTAAATTTTCTCTTTTTTTTTTGTTTTGATTATTTTCCTATCATATTGAAGATAGACACAATTACGCAAAATTCTAACGTGCAGGGAGATTCACAATCCTTTTTTTATGTATAATGAAACCTACAAAAAGTGCTCTATCTACCTTACTCTAATATAACAGAAAAATGGTTAGAAGTTAAATAAGATAATCTAGATCTGTGTCAGGCTTGATAGGTTACCTTCTGTGGCCTTCAACAACATTGTCCATGTTTCCTCTATGCGTAGGCATAAAAATATCACTTTCTATTGCCACTATATAGTCCAAAGCTGCCATCGTATTTGAATGGTTACAGAAAAGTTCAAGATCAGAAGGTTCTAATAGTGTTTCCTTTGTTACCTGTTTTCACACACATAAAAGAAGGGCAAAGTATGTCAGTAGAGCAATTCACAACAAATTTCATTTTGAATAATCGTACTTTTATGCATTGAAAGTTTTAATTTACCAAATTTGGGAAAGCTTTTCTTAGAGGCTCCATTCTCTTCTCTCCCCCATATATATCTCCAGCAGCAATATAAATTTGCATATTTGGGTCAATGTCCAATGCCTTCAATGTCAGAGCAGTTTCCTCAGGGTTAAAGGACAAAAACCCACTTGTCTTGTTAGATGGTAGTCAATTTGTTTCGTTCCCCACACTGGGTATGAGTGCCTGAAATTATCAGCAATTTACCAAACTTAGAAGAGTAAATCAATAGACTTGATTCCTGCACGGTTTTTCGAAGAAAAAAAAAAGGAAAGCTAAATCCACTTCCAAAGATGTGGGTTTGTCACACCCTTTACTAAAGCGTGCAGGACTAACTAAAATAAGGCACAATTTTTTTCTGTAAGAGAATGTAAGGGAAAGATTGAGAATGACATTATTACATTTTTTTAGTAAATAAAATTATCAATTTCATTTTTAGTAATTGTAAGGCATTGATCAAATGATCATTAAATTATATTAAATAGTCAATTTTGTCTCTAGATAATAATTTATATAAATAATTTCATTTTATATAAATTTATACAAATAATTTTATTTATAAATATTTGTATAAAGAGATTAAATTGTTTGCATAGACTATTATTTAAAAATGAAATTGACAATTTAATATAATTCAAAATTTATTTTATCAATGCTTTACAATTTTAGTGATAAAATTAATAATTTTATCTTTTTTAGTACTTAAATTTTTCTTCTCTCATGGGTACTCCCAGTAGGGCAATGATATCTATTACTATCTTTGAGACTTTTGTACAATTTTTTAAAAATCAAACAATACTAGAAGATAGTTCAATTAGTCTAATTGGTTAAATTAAGGGTCAAGTTAGATGATGTCATTAAAAACTTTATATAAATTTATTAAAAGATAAAAAATAGTCAATTTATACCGTAGATATGAAGTTATAATTTAAAAAAGTGAAATAAGTTAATTTTTTTAATCAATTAGGCGTTCAATTTTTTGTTTCATTTCTTAAATTTTGGTTATACGTAAGTTTATTGGGTTAACTTAATCCAAAAATAAATTTCTAAAAGCAAGAATTTTAAAATAAACTGGCTGATTAGATTTTTTAAAACTGAAACAATTTTCCAATATTTTTGGATTCTTATTGTTCTGATCGATTTGATTGCTAAAACAATGTTAGGAGTTGTCCTCAAACCATATAATACAGCAAATAACAATCGAACCGTTCAATCTAATCCCATTTTTTAAAATATAGTGTTTGCCTTTCAACGGTGAAATTTAAATCCAAAATCCTTGATATATGCCTTAACTAATCTGTTACTTCCCACTAGTGTGAGAGTTTTTACTACTTCCTCGATATAATATTACTACTTCATAAGGTTTCCAGAAAATAAATTATTTTTTTACCTTATTTAATACATGACATCATTCACTAAAATATAGAACTCATTTGCATTACGAGAATCAAAATTAAATATTATTTTTAATGAGTTTGCACTCACCTCAAGTTTGTCCAATTCTTGCACTTCTGTCTCATTCAAACCTGCATAGCAAGCAGAGAAAGCTATAATGTCCATTTCATATCTGAGGTGAAGAGCCATGAAAGGGCCTTTTTGCCTAAGAATTCTGACCATTTTCTTCCCAACTTCTTCTATTTGGGGAGTGAATCTAAGAGCTTCGTAATTCACCCGGCAACGCAGTCTTTGAACATCCTCCGGAATTCCATTATTGGCAATTCTAGCATCGGTTTTGAGAAAATGCACAACATGATACTTTCTTATCCGAGGAAGGACCTGTAGACAAGATCAACATGTACTAAACCATGTCATGTATTTATAAGAAAAATGCTACAGTGATATCCGCCTCGACTCACATCATATATGTTGACAATAACTTTCATAAATTTGGATTGTAGCTTTTTTTAAATTTAGATAATAATTTCACATAAATCCACCACATTTTACTAAAGGACTTAACGCCCAGATATGAAACTTGGGTATGTCATTAATAATGCTCTGTCTATAACTATGTGTATACTATATTTAATATATAAAAAAAGAAATTAATGGATACATATTTTAATTTTTAATAATTAAGATTGTATCACATAATGATATAAATAAAATATTTATCATGTGGACAGGAGCTAAGCTACGGCCAAACTTGAGGTGGCTTTAATAAAATTTGTAGCCATTCCAAGCTTGGAAAATTTTAAAGTTTTTATTTTATCATTCTTTAATTTTTTTTGAAAATTTATATTTAGTCTCTCAAAAATTAATAATTTTTCATATAAATTCTTAATAAATTTAAATTCAACACCCTCAATGATATTGCCTTAGTTTCACCGCTGCATGTGAATATAAAATATAAGGCTTAATTGGTTTCAAATATTCAAGTTTATGCTTAATTTATTTATAAAATACAATCTAAGATTTTGCCGAAGTGTAAATAATCCTTTGATCTAATTCTTCGCTCCAAATCCTACTTTTTCAAAGTTAGGTCTTTATTAGAAATCCAACCAGATTGTATTTGCCCAGTCTAATACATCAAGTTCAAATCAAATCTTGTCCAAGGCACGTTGAATGAACAGTTTGTTAAAAAGGAAAAAAAAACTTAGAATGAGTATAGTACTCCCTCTATTTCTTTTTATCTATCGTATTTTTTTTAAAAAAATTATTCTTTTTTATCTGTCACTTTAGAATTCCAATGAAGCATTAAATATTCTTTTTCTAAATTTATCCTTTTTTTTCATTAATAATATTTATTATTCTACACTATTAGTTAACTTACATTTATTTCTTTATATTTTTTTCTCTATTTTCAATTATTTTGAATTTTGTATATAAAGGGTAATCTTATAAAGTTCATTAAAATAAACAAATTTAACTACTTTATTAATATGTGTGAAATCGGTTAATAGCGACAGATGAATAGGAATGGAGGGAGTATTACTGTATTATAATAGTAGGACATGTCAGACCAAATTTTTGGTGTCATGGAGTAGAGATATTCATTTTCCACCCGCTTCTTCAACTTAGGAGGCAGTTGCTTCAATATTCTAACTTCATCTTTCAATGATTCAATGAAATAATCTGCGTCAAATATGTCTTCAAAGTGACTGCCAGATCAAATTAAATGGGATTTAGTAATTTTCAATATTTAAATTTAAAGTAAAAAAAATAAGATTTTGATCATTTGGAGCATACCTAGCATCATTCCAGAAGGATGTATTATCCAATTCTGGAATTATTAAGGTGAGATTCAGATATCTGGCAATTGCTACCATATCACTTATCTGCAAAATAATAATTTTCCAATGATTATAAATACACTAGTGAAGATTACGATAATATTATAGTGTTGTCAGTTCCACAAAATTCTAACCATTTATTTCGGTAGATTCCACTAAAATGAAGGGTTAGAATTTTGTAATACCCTTGAACATTATTTTAGTGTGATGAGAGTCTTCACTTATATAAATACTGGTAAAATTAATTAATTGGAATAATGAGAACTAATTTAAATAGAAAATGGAATTTTATTGAGAGACTTACCCCTGATCGCATTTGGTTCAGTCCTCCATTGCAGTATATCATCAAATATCCGTTGTTGTTATAGATCCCTGAAAATTCAAAAATATTACAGAATATACTAATAATTAAAGGGTCTGCACTGATATACTTGCATAACTCAAAGAATTATACAAAAACAACTTAAACATATTTTTGAGATTTTTGTGTTAATTTTTTCGTTAATACGTACAAATCCTGATCTTGAATTGATTGCAATTGTAATTATGCGGAAATTAATGAAATCGCACACAAGTGCAAAGAAACATGGCAGATTAAAAAATTGTGGTTACAAAATATATCATAATATTATTATTGTGGATCATAATCTAAAATCATGTCACAAATATATTAACCATTATTAGTTGCAGTAGGACCGCGCTTTCAACGGTAGGGCTTGAATGTACATTGTTCTAGTTCAAGTCTCACCACAAAACATGATCTGTTTCATGATTTTTAAATTATATTCCGCAACTGTAATTTTACTTTATATCAGCTACATTTTCCTCTATGTATATATATATATATATATATATATATATATATATATATATATATATATATATATATATATATATATATATTATTTCCAGAATTTTAGTAATTGCAATTTAGTAATAACTCCGATCATAACTACAATTTAAAAAGAAAAAATTTCTTTCAAAACCAATTTCCTGTTTTTCTTTCATAAACAAAATCAAAATATGAAAATTAAAACAGACTACTAACTTTCTGGAGGACCGTGAAGTTGATGTTTAGGAGAGACAGAATTTGACAGCCATGGCTTCACTGTGTTCTTGAGTGTTGTGTATTCTATAAAAATGGCACCCAGAAACATCATGCTAATGGCTGCAACCACCAACGATCTGAGGAGAGTCAAAGGAGACAGTGAACTTAATGAATTCATCAGACTTTCAGCTTGATCCATTCAAGAATCAACAATTTCAGGTTCTCAGTTTTGGCAACTCCAACGTTGTCGGTTTTGTATGGGATTTCTGGACCAGACTTGGTTTTTGGTCATCTCTAGTTGGTTTCCTTCTGCAGATTTCGGTAACTCATGGATATCTCAAAGCTGGCTTTAAGGAGCAACGAGATCTGATTATTTCTTATTTGTGCGCATTTCTTGTCTTCATCAAAGCATGGAGGTGATCCGCCGCGTATAAGTAACGGTAACGTTATGAGTAAACGCAGTGAATGATAGCTATCAAATTTGGGTGTGAAAATAAGATAAAATTAAAATATAAAATTATATGATATTTAATTATATTTAGATTTAACTACATTTAATTTTAATAATTTGATGATCATAATTTATAAATGGAAGTCATAGATATTATATCTTTTTTAACAAAAAATATTTAAAAATTCTATATCAAATTTGAGATAATTTAAAACCCAACCTTTTTAAGAATACGGGCTAACCTCAACCTTTTTTACTTTATGTGTCCCCACTCTGAACTGAATCAATGTTAATTAGTATCTTTACATGTCATTTTTAACGTAGGATTAAACTTTAATGCGCAGCATTGATAGTTTAACTTATTTTTCTAATAACAGTGTCCAATTAAATTGAACTAATGTCACATTTTTTTATTGATTTATAGACGTCCACATTAAGAGCAAAGTCAACTAAAAGTACTGACATATAGGAGATTCAATTTAATTGGGCGTTATTAATAATAAATTTAAACTATATACATATGTCACGAAATGTTATTCAATAATTATCAATTATTGGCAAAAATAAATGATGGGAAAGTAAAGTTCGAAAGCTACTTGAATTGATTCAATGTAAATAAAACAATGAGAAAGAGGTGCCTTTTTAAATACCCAAAGACCTATGGACCACAGGTTACAACTATCAGATCACAAGAGTTTTAAAATGTGGGATGCATTTTATAGGGTCACTTTCTCGCATTAATTAACAAATTTACTTGTTTGATTGGATGGAACGATTTAAGAGTATAAGAATTGAATAAATGAAAATTCATTCATTTTCACTATTATGTTTGGTGTGCTAAAAATTGGAGTTAGTTCCATTTCATTGTTACGATTGCTATGTCAGAAAGATGGAATCATTAATTATTTTTTCTATACGTCAAAATGATATAGAAATGAGATGAAGAAGTAAATATATCAGTCTTAGTTGCAAAATACTGAGAAAATATTTTATAAAAATGAGAGAGAGGTGCTTTTTTAAATACCCAGAGACTCATGGACGACAGGTTACAACTATCAGATCATGAGAGTTTTAAAATGTGGGATGCATTTTATCGGGCCACTTTCTCACATTAATTTAACAAATTTACCTGTTTGATTGGATGGAACGATTTCAGAGTTTAAGAATTGATAAATGAAAATCCATTCATTTTCACTGTTATGTTTGGTGTGATAAAAATTAGAGTTAATTCCATTTTATTATGTTTTGCTAAGTGAAAAAGATGGAATCATTAATTATGTTTGCTATAGGTCAAAATGATATAAGAATGAGATGAAGAAGGAAAATATTAGCCACAGATGCAAAATAGTGAGGTAATATTTTATAAAAATGATATAAGAATTGAAAATGCAAATCCCTTCGTTCTCACTATTATATTTGGTATGCTAAAAAGCAGGATTAGAATTCCATTTCATTGTCATGTTGCTTAGTCAAAAAGATGGACCATTAATTATGTTTGCTACGTCCAAATGATATAAGAATGAGACAAAGAAGGAAAATATTATAGTAAAAAAATAATTTACAAAGTTGCAAGATTTATATACTTACTATAAAAATATAAATATACATGGAATACTTAACAAAGAACATGTGGATTTTCAATCAGCAATGTTATATATTAGATTTTTACATTGATCATATGATTGACATGGAATTAAAAAAAAAAGATTACTATATCAATTTTTTTGCTAAAACATCTAACGTCTTTTATTTTATTTTAATTTTAATTTTTTATATTTCATGTCAATTTTTTGAAAAAATTGATGTGAAATATTTACAAAATATTTTTTAATGTTGAATTTTCATTTCTCTATCAAAATATTTATAGTATAGATTGATTAAATTTACAATTTATCAAAAGTATATATTTTGAATTAAAAATTTTAAAAGGCCATAATTTTAACCTCGATTGCTTGTTTAGGGTAATTTTTTTTATTTTATGTAAATTTTAAAAATAAATTAATTGATAAACCACCATTGGTAATATATTCTCTCAAATTACAAAGAAAAGGTTGTATTGATATACCTTTTTCACTTTTTTTTCATCTCGTCATTATTCAACCAACTCTGAATTCTATCATAATAGTTTATCAAACACATAATAGGCCTCTAAAAATTAAATACAACCTTAAAAATTATAAAAATGAGACACAAAAAAAAAAGATTTGTAAGAAAATATGTACAAAAAATCGAAAAAATAGAAGAGCTGAAGATTAGAGAAATAAAAGCAAGAATGATAGTTCTTGTATATTGAAATTAGTGGCTTAGAATACAACATTTACTTTATGCTTGATATTAGTTAAAAAAGCATTGGTTGCTTATTAATGTATAATAGATGATGGATTGAAGTCTAAGGTTTTGTATAGGGAGGTGGACAAAAATAGAGATTGAACTTGGAAATAAATAAGAATGTGTGTGCACACGCAAGGTGATAATGAGAAAACAAAAATAAGGTTTGCTTTATTTATGGTGAAAGACTTTAGGTGTTGGTTTTTTTTTTTTTATAGGAATTGACATCTAATATTTAGATTTAGACATCAATTCACTCATAGAAACCAACATCAAAAGTAAAATGAGTTATTTTATGAAAAATCAAAGTATAAATTTTTTTTATATTTTCAAAACTGTTATTAATTCCAAATTTTAGATGTTGATTATTTATGAACTGATATTTAAAGTTTGCTCATTTTCTCACTAACTTGGTGATTACTATACCTTTAGATATCAGTTCATATAAAATCAATGTATTAATTTTTTATGTTTCCCAATCAAATGTTTGCAATACCTTTATATGATGGTGAATTTCAAAACCAATGTATTGAGTTTTTGGTTTTCTATGTAACCTTCAATGTATTAAGTTTTACATTTCCTAACTAAATGTTTGCAATACCTTTAGACAATGGTTACTTTTAAAATCAATGTATTAAGCTTTCATTAGATGTTGATGATTTTGTAAACTATGTTTGAAATCTTCAAAGAAATGAAAATGTCCATTATTTATAAAAATTAACATTTTAAATTTTTTTATAATTTTAAAACTGTCACTATTCCAATATTCATGTTGATCTTATTTTAAGTTGATACTTATGTAATGACATCTATTTACATTTCTATGGTAGTAATGTAAAAAAAATTATTTGTTTTAAAAAGTTACAATCCTATTTAAAATACTTAATATTTTTGGAAGAATTGTAACTTAAACATGAAAATTACAATTTTTTTAAATTGTACTAGGAAATATACGATTTATTGATATGACTGAAATATTCTCATTTCATAAAAATATATGAGGTCGATATATTAATCCACATAAATTGTAAGTTGAATTTAAATATAATCAAATTATATTGTTCATGATATGACACAATGCCCAAATTTAAATAAGACTCAAAATTAAGAAAAAATTTAGAATTTTTTAACTCCAAATTTCATTGAGATATTTTTATGAGAGGTGGTTATTTCAAATTTTCATGAAATGAAAACATTTTAATGACATAAAAAAATTATTTTGCGAAATGTTTCATTAGAAGTTTACTATACTATTATCTCAACCTACCATTACCTATCAATTTAACCACATCCTTTCTAAGTCATCATCTCATTGATTATTGTATTTACCATTTATCATTGTTGACTATTATTTACCATTATCTATTATCATTGATTATCACCTAATATCACTCATCATTATTAACAATTACTCACCAGCACTAACAACCATTTCCTGTTATTTTAGACTACCACCTGCCATTATTAATCATTATTAACTATTATCTATTATTGATCACTGATTACCACTATCTATTATCACTAATCTTTGCCTAAATGAGAATACACTTGTACTCTACATAAGCTCACATTTTAAATGGTCTTGAAAATAGAAGTCAACCTCATCCTAAGATCAGCACAAGCTTTGAGGTGACATTAGTTTAATGTTAAAATTTATTTACATGTGGTCTGTTTTATAATAAAATTGTCTCTACTAAGAAATATAACGATAATCTGTTAAAAAATTGTAATTGAATAACGTTTGCCTCTGGATCAATGAGGGCAAAATGACTTAATTAAAAAAATATATAAATTTTCAGAAAATTTTATGATACCAAAGAACAGTTTTAAAAATTTTGGGTTTCAAGATCTCCTTTAATCCCAACAAAGCGTCACCATTGCTCTGAATACGGCTTTCTAAATTATGTATAAATTTTAAGATTTTCCCAACACCTTCCCGTTTTGGCACTCTCTATTAGTGGGAAAATTTTCTAGTTATATCATAGTAGTACTAAAATTCTCGGTACTATTTCCGATTATTTTTTGGATATATCAGTAATCTATTTCTCAAATTTAAGAATTATTAGTTATAATTACTGATTTGTCTAAATATAGTAAGAAATAATACTGAAACCTCAATGTTATAATAGGATTAGAATTCTTTTCCCCTACTAGTAATAATGGTTGCCCATTCAAATTTTAGTTATAAATGGTTGAAAACTACAAACCTTATTTAATAGTAATATCTTTTAATATTTATCCATAATTTTACTAATCAAAACATACACAATTCAAAATCATGATAAAAAAAATTCCTCTCTCACTTCAAAGTTATGTAGTTTATGTTTGAAAACGACTCGTTCAGGCAATCGTAAATATTTTATACCCTTCAAGATTATATTTATAGGAGTTAATTATTGTCTTTTAAATAACGTAAAATTATTCATAAATATTGAAAACTGAAAGCATTGTTTTATCACGTACCATATCATAGTAATATGTCATTCTAGGCCAACTAATGGGAGGCATGGAAAATTTTATCCTCACCTCATCTCTTAACGATGTTATGAAATATTTCACTTCAAATATATCTGCAAATTGCCTGCCATCACAGCTAGTAGAGTCTTTAATTGCTGTTTATTGTTCCCCTTTAAATCAGTCGTTAGACATTAGTTAAGAATCACCAAACTAAATACATCAAACTAGCTTATTTTTTGGAATTATTATGATTGAAACTAATATTGTACAGTGAACATAAAATCATTAATCTCGCATCATTGATGTTGGTACATCTATTTTTTGTTTCCGCCATCAACTCAATCCACATCACATTTATTAATTATTATGGGACAAATTGCATTGGTCTCTTCTAAAATTTAGTGGTCTTATTATACTAGTCACATTTCATTTTTTTTTAAATTATATATTTTTTATTTTTCAAGTACTTGAATGGTTATGAATTCAATAATATTAATTTTTAAATTGTAACTTATGCTCTACATGCTGTTCTTCACAATTGGAAGACGATTTTTTATATTTATATACATAAATATGTCCTTCTAATTTGAAAAGAAAAAATGAATCTCTTTATTTTTTATATATAATTGTTTTACAATATTTTTACATAAATAAAATTTAAATTTACAATTATAGTTGCTACAACATACTATGACCAATCTAATTTCTAAAAAAATAGTTGATTTCTTAAAAGAAGGCAATTTCTTATCAAATCAAATTATTAAATTAAAAAATAATATATTTTATAATATTTATATGAGATTAGCTATTAATATAGTAATAAAAATTTTTTGTACTAACATATTGTACCAACCAACTATTATCGCAAATTTAAACTCACCATCATTGATCATCACTTGCCATTCCTCATTATTACTGACCACCGCTTTATTTTTTCTTTTGCTGTGTAGATCATTGTTTGTCATTCACCACTATTAGTCACTATTAGCTATCATTTTACTATTGTTGATTATTACCTATTGCCTACCATTCACTATGGTTTTTGGTTAACTTTTCTTAGCCATTCAATTTCTAATCATGACATTTTTTATAATTTATTAGCACTTTTAAAACTATACAAATAAATTATAATATAATATTGTAATATTTTTAAATATTTTTTATTAAATCAAATATAATAATATAATATTTTTAGAAAATACATTCTCAAAAATGTTATAATTATTAAAAATGAATGACATCGCGTATCAAACGCCACAGTTTTAATTGAATCAAAAGTCAAGTTTCAATAAAATATTTTTGTTATTGGTCTGAAAACAGCAAAATTAGCAAGAAAATTAAGGACATTTTTGTTGTTAGTCTAGAACAACAAAATGGGTCAGAAAATAAATATACTTTCACATTATGTAATGAATCAGTCTTCTCTGTAAAAAAATAATAATCAATTTAACTATTATTAAATAATTAGTAACATGTTAATTATAAATGTATGTAATTTTTTTTCATAAAAAAAATCAACAAAAGAGTTGGTGGAAGAAAAAACAAGATGTATGCATGCAATTTTTTAAAAAAAAACATGAGGTTCCTAATTTTTAAGAAAATTACCATATTACTCGTATTGTATCGTACCCATGCAACATAACATCCCACCTTGTGTTGTGCTTGTATCGTAGAATATTAATTCAATCTTCAATGTTATTTAGCTTTTTGGGGATGGCAATTTTGTGATAAAAAATAGCATGCTTTTTTTAACTCCATTTCTTCAGCATTTATATATCGAGTTGACCAATTTTATAAATTTAATGGTGTGAATTCTTTTAGTGCAGTCTTTCTTAAAATCACTACAATAGAAAGCAAATAACAGGAAGCTTTTTTTTTTTTTTTAATGATAATAATAGTAATTCTCTTAATATAAAATTCTAAGCTTAAACCATATATATAATAGGGAATAGAGTTCCAAAGATAGTATTAAATGTCATTACATTACTAACATGCTGGCCAACAGCTTTTGGATTTTGTAGACAATAATTTGCAGAGATCAGCCTTGAGGTGACATTAGTTTAATGCTAAAATTTATTTACATGTGGTTTGTTTTATAATAAAATTGTCTCTGCTAAGAAATATAATGATAATCTGTTAAAAAATTGTAATTGAATAACATTTGCCTCTGGATGAATGAGGGCAAAATGACTTAAAAAAATATATAAAATTTTCAGGAAATTTTTTCATACCAAAGAACAGTTTTAAAAATTTTGGGTTTCAAGATCTCCCTTAATCCCAACAAAGCCCCACCATTGCTCTGAATACGGCTTTCTAAATTATAAAAGGGCCAATGATATAACACCCATTTAACCTGCCGCTGTCATGGAGTTACTTTCTAACCTATTCCCAATCACCCCAAGATGAGTTCCTTTCAATTCAGTGGAATGCAAGCAAACAATACTCAAAACATAGCCTCATTTTGAATCAGAAAGCTTTCACTTTTCCCAGATAATTTAAGTGGCTGCAAGTGCAGCAACACTTATGTTGAAACCACTCTTAGATTTTAGACACTTTCTGGCAGACATTCCTGAGGATTTTTGTAGAAGTAATCCTCAAACATGGGTCTTGTAGAAATCGTCCTTCTTTTGGTTGGACCACCTCTTCTGTTAGCATGAACTTCCTTTACAGTTCTAGAAAATTCATCCCAGCTCAGTGTCCCATTCTTGTACTGATCTATTAGACGTACAAGATGATATCTATCCAGATCGATGGTAGTTTTGAAACCTAAATATCTGCAAAACACCAGCTCAATTTGATTCAGAAAGTGCCATAAATGCACATGTGAGGAATTATGTGAAAATAGAATATGTGCAGCTGGCAACTTTTTTATCATCTATTAGTGGGTGTCACCCAATTTAGATTCTCATTTTTATTATTATTTTTTTATTATGTGGAAGATAGAAATTAACACATAAAATTGTAATGTGCAATGGGACTCAGAATCCTTCTTTTGTATATAATAAGACTCAAAAAATGCTCCATTTGCTTTACTTTAGCATAACAAGAAAAATGGCTAAAAAAATGAGATGATTCAGGTTTAATAGATTACCTTCTGTGGCCTTCAACAACATTGTCCATGTTTCCTCTATGTGTAGGCATAAAAATATCACTTTCTATTGCCACTATATAGTCCAAAGCTGCCATCCTATTTGAATGGTTCTGGAGAGGCTCAAGATCAGAAGGTTCTAATAGTGTTTTCTTTGTTACCTGTTTTCACACTCACAAAAGAAGGGCAAAGTATGTCAGCAGAGCAATTCACAACAAATTTCTTTTAGAATAATAGCATATTTATGTATTCAAGGTTTTAATTTACCAAATTTGGGAAAGCTTTTCTTAGAGGCTCCACTCTCTTCTCTCCCCCATATATATCTCCAGCAGCCATATAAATTTGCATATTTGGGTCAATGTTCAACGCCCTCAATGTCAGAGCAGTTTCCTCAGGGGTTAAAGGACAAAAACCCAGTTGTCTTGTTAGATGGTAATCAATTTGTTTCATTCCCCACACTGGGTATGAGTGCCTGAAATTATCAACATTTTACCAAACTTAGAAGAGTAAATCAATAGACTTGATTACTGTACAATTTTTCAGAAAAAAAAGAAAAAGAAAAAGGAAAGCTAAATCCACTTCCAAAGATGTGGGTTTGTCATACCCTCTACTGCTAGGTGTAGGGCTAAAGTAAGGTTCATAATTCTTGAATTATATTACATAGTCAATTTTTTTAAATAATAATTTATATAAACAATTTTATCATTTTGTACAAATCTATCATTTCATTCATAAATATTTATACAGAAGAATTAAATTATTTATACGTATTATTATTTATAGACAAAGTTGACTATTTAATATAATTCAAAAATTATTTTATCAGCACTTTATTACAATTTTAGTGACAAAATCAATAATTTTATCTTTTTAGTACTTAAAATTTTTCTTCTTTTGTGAGCATTCCTAGTAGTGCAATGATATCTGTTGTCATCTTTGAGACTTTTGTGCAATGTTTTAAAAATCAAACAACACTAGGAGATAGTTCAACTAGTCTAGTTAAACCAATGGTTAATTTGGATAATGTCATTAATAAAAATTTATTAATGATTACAAAATAACTAATTTATGTTGTAGATATAAACTCATACTTTATAAAAAAATGAAATAAATTAATAAATTTTCAATCAATTAGGCATTCAATTTTTTCCATTTCTTAAATTTTGGTTATACGTAAGTTTATTAGGTTAACTTAATCCAGAAAAATTTCTAAAAGCAAAAATTAAAAAAAAAGTTGGCAGGTTAGTTTTTGAAAACTGAAATAATTTTCCAACAGTTTTTTTATTCTTGTTGTTCGGATCAATTTGATTGCGAAAACAATGTTAGGGGTTGTCTCGAACCAGAAAATGCAACAATTAACTATCGAAACCATTCAATGTAATCCCATTTTTTAAAATATTGTGTTTGCCTCTCAACGGTGAAGTTTAAATCCAAACCCTTGATATATGCCTTAACTAATCTGTTACTTCCCACTAGGGAAAGAGTTTTTACACTATCATAAGAGAACTGCCATTTCCTCAAAATAGTATCACTAATTCATAAAGTTTCCTGATAATAAATTATTATTTTTTAAACCTTTTTTAATACATGACACCGTTTCACTAAAATATAGAACATATTTGCATTACGAGAATCAAAATTAAATATTATTTTTAGTGAGTTTGCACTCACCTCAGGTTTTTCAATTCTTGCACTTCTGTCTCATTCAAACCTGCATAGCAAGCAGTGAAAGCTATCATGTCCATTTCATATCTGAGGTGAAGAGCCATGAAAGGGCCTTCTTGCCTCAGAATTCTGACCATCTTCTTCCCAATTTCTTGTATTTGGGGAGTGAATCTAAGAGCTTCGTAATTCGCCCGGCAACGCAGCCTTTGAACATCCTCAGGAATTCCATTATTGGCAATCCTATTATCACTCTTGAGAAAATGCACAACATGATACTTTCTTATCCGAGGAAGGACCTGTAGACAAGATCAACATGTACTAGACCATGTCATATATTTATAAGAAAAAATGTTATAGAGGCACCATCTCAACTCACATCATATATGCCGATAATAATTTTTATAAATTTGAATTGTAATTTTTTTAAACTTAGATAATAACTTTACACAGACCTATCACTTTTTATCAAAGGATGTGACACCCAGGCATGAAACTCAAGCATATCATCAACAATACTCTATTTATAATTATGTATATATCATATTTAATATATAAAAGAAGGAAATTAATGGATACATATGTTAATTTTTAATAATTAATATTTTTATAATATAATGATATAAATAAAAATATTTATCATGTGGACAGAAGCAAAGCTATCGACAAACTTGGGGCGGCTTTAATAAAATTTGCAGCCATCCCAAGCTTGGGAAAATTTGAAGTTTTTATTTTTTTTTATTCTCTAAATTTTTTTAAATTTATGTTTAATCTCTCAAAAATTAAGAATTTTTCGTGTAAGTTCATAATAAATTTATATCTAGCCTCCTCAATAATATTGCTCTATCTTGAACCCTGCATGTGAATATAAAATATAAGGCTCAATTGATTTCAAATATTTAAGTTTAAGCTTGACTTATTTATAAAATATGATCTAAGATTTTGTTGAATTGTAAATAATCCTTTGATCTAATTCTTCACTCCATATTCTACTTTTTCAAGGTTAGGGTCTTTATTAGAAATCCAACCAAGTCAGATTGTATTTGCCCATCCTAATAAATCAATTGAAATCAAATCTTGTCAAAGGCACGTTAAATGAACAGTTTATTAAAAGGAAAAAAAAACTTTAGGACGAGTATAGTATTACTGTATTGTAATAGTAGGACATGTCAGACATAAGTTTTGGTGTCATGGAATGGAGATATTGATTTGCCACCCTTTTCTTCAACTCAGGAGGCAGTTGCTTCAATATTCTAACTTCATCTTTCAGTGATTCAATGAAATAATCTGCATCAAATATGTCTTCAAAGTGACTGCCAGATCAAATTAAATAGTATTTAGTAATTTTGAATATGTAAAATTAAAGTAAGAAAAATAAGATTTTGATCATTTGGAGCATACCTAGGATCATTCCAGAAGGATGCATTATCCAATTCTGGAATTATTAAGGTGAGATTTAGATATCTAGCAATTGCTACCATATCACTTGTCTGCAACACAATAACTTTCACATGATTATAAATATACCGGTGAAGATTACAGTAATACTCTAGTGTTGTTTGTATCACAAAATTCTGGCCATCTATTTCGGTAGGTTCTACCAAAACGAAGGCCAGAATTTTGTAATATCTTTGAACCTTATTTTTAGTGTTATGAGAGTCTTCGCTTATATAAATACAGGTAAAATTAATTAATTGGAATAATGAGAAATAATTTAAATAGAAAATGGAATTTTATTGAGGGACTTACGCCTGATCGCATTAGGTTTAGTCCTCCATTGCAATATACCGTCAAATATCCATTGTTGTTATAAATCCCTGAAAATTCAAAAAATATTATAGAATATACTAATAATTTAAAGTTCTGCACTGATATACTTGCAGAACCCAAAGAATCATACAAAAACAACGTAAAACATATTTTTGAGTTTTTATGTTAATTTTTTCATTAATCCGTAAAAACCCTGATCTTGAAATGATTGTATTTTTAATTTTGCAGAAATTAATGAAATTGCACACAAATGCAAAGAAATATGATGATTAAAAAAAAAAAATCGTGGTTACAAAATATGTCACAATATTATTGTTGTGGATCATAATTTAAAATCATGTCACAAATATATTAAACCATTATTTAGTTGCAGTGGGACCGCGCCTGCAACGGTAGGCTTGAATGCACATTATTCTAGTTCTCGTCTCACCACAAACATGATCTGTTACATGATTTTAAATTACATTCCATAACTGTAATTTTACTTTATATCTTTTCTATATATATCCAGAATTTTAATAATTGCAAGATAGTTATAACTCTGAGCACAACCGCAATTTTTAAAAAAAGAAAAGAGAAAAATTCTTTCCAAACCAATTTTCTGTTTTTCTTCCATAAAAAAAATCAAAATATGAAAAATTAAAACAAACTACTAACTTTCTGGAGGACTGTGAAGTTGATGATTAGAAGAGACAGAATTTAACAGCCATGGCTTCACTGTGTTCTTGAGTGTTGAGTATTCCATCAAAATAGCACCCAGAAAAGTCATGCTAATGGCTGCAACCACCAACGTTCTGAGGAGAGTCGAAGGAGACAGTGAACATATAGAATTCGTCAGGCTTTCAGCTTTGATCCATTCAAGAATCAACAATTTCAGGTTCTCAGCTTTGGCAGCTCCAAAGTTGTCGGTTTTGTCTGTGATTTCTGCACCAGAATTGATTTTGGCCATCTCTGGTTGGTCTCTTCTACAGTTTCCAGTTAACGCATGAATATCCGAAAGCTGATTTGAGGAGCAATGAGAAGTGATTTTTCTTATTTCTGCGTATTTATGGTCTTCTTTATAGTATGGAGGTGATCCCCCGCGCTTGTAAGGGACCGTAATGTTTTTATACGAGTGAAAGCAATAAATGGTAATTATCAAATTTTGCACGAATAAGATAGAATTAAAATACAAAATTATATAACATTTAATTATATTTAAATCTTAACTATAATTTAATTTCAACAATTTAACAGCCACAATTTATGGTATGGGATTTTTTTTTTTCTGGTGACAGGAGTCATTGACATTAATCCTTTTTCAATAATGGAATTTCTAAGAATCAAATATATGATCATTTATTGAATTTAAAATGTTTTGAAATTCATTTTTCATTTTTTTTTAATAAGAGGTAAGATAATGTGTTTTTACTTTATATGTCCCCGCTATGAACTGAATCAAGGTTAATTAGTATCTATACATGTCATTTTTTATCGTATGATTAAACCTTAATGCGCAGCATTGATAGTTTAACTTATTTTTCTTAATAACAATGTCCAATTAAATTGAAACAACGTCACATTTTTTTTGTTGTACTACAGACGTCCACATTAAGAGCAAAGTGAACTAAAAATACTGACATATACAAGATTCAATTTAATAGGACATTATTAACAATAGGATTTAAAATGTATATATAAATATCATGAAATTTTATTCAATCAATTATCAATTATTGGTTTAAAAAATGATAGGAAAGTAAAGTTCGAAAGCTACTTGAATTGATTCAATGTAAATAAAACAATGAGAAAGAGGTGCCTTTTTAAATACCCAAAGACCTATGGACCACAGGTTGCAACTATCAGATCACAAGAGTTTAAAAATGTGGGATGCATTTTATAGGGTCACTTTCTCGCATTAATTAACAAATTTACTTGTTTGATTGGATGGAACTATTTAAGAGTGTAAGAATTGATAAATGAAAATTCATTCATTTTCACCATTATGTTTGGTGTGCTAAAATTGGAGTTAATTCCATTTTATTGTTACGATTGCTAAGTCAAAAAGATGGAATCATTAATTATGTTTGCTATACGTCAAAATGATATAAGAATGATATGAAGAAGGGAAAATATCAGTCTTAGTTGCAAAAATAGTGAGAAAAATATTTTATAAAAATGATTTAACAATTGAAAATACAAATCCATTCATTCTCACTATTATGTTTGGCAGGCTAAAGTTTGCTTAGTAAAAAAGATGGAAGCATTAATTATATTTGCTTCACCAAATGGTATAAGAATGAGATAAAGAAAGAAAATATTATAGTAAAAACTTAATTTACAAAGTTGCAAGATTTATATACTGCAATAGAAATATAAATATATATGAAATATTTAATAAAAAGTATGTCGATTTCTAATCCATATCTAAGGGAGCAATGTTACATATATTAATTTTTTATGTTAGTTATATAATTAACCTAAAAAAAGATTATTATGTTGGTTTTTTACTAAAACATCAGCATTTTTTATTTTATTTTAATTTTTTCATATTTTATATTATTTTTTAATAAAAATTGATGTAAAATATTTATAAAATATTTTTTTAACATTGAATTTTCACTTTTCCATGAAAAGATTTATAGTATAAATTGAATGAATCTAACATTAAGCTAAAAATGGTGAATTCTAAGGTACCCCTAAGGGTTTAGTACCTGGGGTGATGTGATAAAATACAGGCTATTAAATAAGATTACTAAGTTATTACTAAAATTTTTGTAATCTCATCCAGTGACCTGTATTTTGCCACATCACCCCAGTACCAAACTCTTAGAGGCACCTTAGCAAGCACTGCTAAAAATATATATTTTGAATTGAGAACTTTTAAAAGCTATACTTTAGGCTTAATTATCTATTTAGGACAAATTTTTTTATTTTAAGTAGTTTTTCAAAATAAATCTATTTACAAACTGCCTTTTGGAATTTATCCTCTCGGGATTGCAAGGAAAAGCCATTTCAATATACTTTTTTTTTATCTCATCACTAATTTTAAATTTCTCTACAATAATTTATCAAACACATAATAGACTTTTAAAAATTAAAGTAAGATTGTAACTTTTTTTAAAAAAATTAACTTTAACATGAAATTACATTTTTTTTTAAATTGTACTGCAAAATTTATGGTTTATCTACATGACTAAAATATTTTCATTTCATAAATATGTACACAATCATTATATTAATTTGCTTAAGTTGTAGTTGAGTTTAAAATCATATCAATTTATATAATAGATCTAAATAATTTTTCGTGGTATTTGGTTCTTAAAATTATTCTTACATATATGAACATATCTTTAAGGAATTATAGATTTTCTTATATAGCTCAAAATTAAGAAAAAAAATTTTGAGAATATTTTTAATCCAATATTTCATCAAAATATTTTCATGAGAGGTGAATATTTTATATTTTCATAACATAAAAATATTTTAATAATATAAAAAGACTTTTTTCTAAAACTTTATAATACAATTACCTTGACCTACCATTACCTATCACCTTAGTCACATCTTATTGTGAATGATCACCTTGTTGACTCTTGATTTTACCATCTACTATTATTAATTATTGTTTGCCATCATTCATTAGTATTAATTATTACTTACTATAACTTATTATTATTAATCATTACCTACCATTACTAAAATCCATTATCCACCATTTTAGACTACCACTTTTTACTATCAATTATTATTAAATATTATTTGTTGTTAACAACTAATTATTACTATTTATCGTTGTTGTTGGCCATTATTCATAAGAGCATATGCACATACAAGTCGATTTGCATAAGTTCACATTTTAAACAATCTTAAAAATAGAAGTCAACCTTATCCTATGATTAGTCCACATAAACCCACAAGTTTATCCACAGAATTGCAAATTCTGCCTAATTTGTTAAATTATCTTATCTTTTATTTTTTAAATTGCACTGGATTAGGGCAGGTTACTGGACCACTAGCTATCCATCCCGCACCGCATAGGTGGACTAACTCATTCAAGCCCGTAAGTTAAATGGGCTAATTTGAGGCCCATACTATGCTAAATCCACTGGTTAGTCCGGAAAATCCGAGAGCATCCCTAAATACATGGACCCAAATTCGATAATTTGCATAGTACATTTGCGATGCGCATTTTCTCTCCGTTTTGGCTGATAAATTAAAATTTGAGTCTCAATATTTTTTTATTATGCTATTTTTTTAAAAAAATATGAAATCTAAAGAAGGAACAGAATTCATCAATTATATTTGAAATAATATAATAGTCACTCTTGTCAATCTTGTCAATTTAATGTAATGGATTTAAATTTATTTAATTTTTAGTGTAAATTAGTTATATACTGCCACTAATTTTTGGTACCTCAATAAAAATTGTAAAAACATTCTTACTACTGGAAAAATTTATTAATTATTATTTCTTATTCAATGATGTGTCATTGTCTTATTTATTAATGGTGTAAGAATTTTTACTCCAATAATGGATTAATTTAAACTATAATAGCCACTAATTTTGCTGCAAAATCTCACTTCAAATGTGCAGTTTTTTTTTTTTTTTTGGGGGGGGGGGGTAAATCCAAAGTGCCTAGGCTCAAGGAACAAGACAGAAAACCAAGAAAAAAAAATACGAGAAAAAATCAACAAGAAATCTTCCTTTCATTGGAGATCTGAATCGCATCAGCAACAAATTCAAATCTAGAGGAGAGCGGAAAGGAAAGAGGTGCCAAATTTCTGAGAAACTCCAAAGTTGCATCCTTTGCGGTAAGTGTCGATAATATGGATATTCCAATCTCTTGACAACAAGGTACTGGATAGCTTGGAAGAGGGCAGGATCCATTCCATTTGATTCTGAAATGTGAACCAGGTTTTGGTCAAGGTTGTGTTTGGCACAAATAGCAAATAAGTTAACTGATAGTTGATAACTGATAATTAATAAGTTAACAAAGTATTTCATAAAATTAGCTGTTGAATTAGTTGAAATTGTAAAATGATAGAAAAAGACATATATATATATATATATATATATATAATTAAAATAATTTATATTTATCTAAAAAATTAAATTATACTTACATAATTAAAAAATTTTAAATAAAAGTATAATTTTTAATATATAATTAATTATATTTTATAAACTTATATATTTATTTTATTATATATTATAGAATTATAGTTACTTAAAATATAATTAATCATATTTTATAAAAATTATTTTAATTTATGTTACAAAAGGCGTGAGTTGTAAATTAATAAAAAGAATAAAGATAGATTTAGAAAGAATTTAAAAAGATAGCTTATTAAATCAGAACTTATAAGCTACATGTGAGATACTCCAAGTAATTTATTAAAAAGGTACCTTAGAGGTTAGCTTATAACTTATATTGATTAGATTAATAAGATATAAATTAATTTATTTATTGCGTAAAATAGATCCCAAGTCTCAAAAAGTCACACTCGAAGATGACTTTTCTGAAATTCAAATTTCATGCCAATCCCTATAATTCTACTTTGGCTGCTGAACATCTTAAATTTTGTGCAAAACCTTGCACCCATTCTCCATTACAATCATGAATTAAGGATCCATTTTATAGCAATAAATAAGTTAATTTATAATTTATTGACCTAATTAATAACTTATAAACTAACCTCTAGAAGTGTTTCTCGTACTAGCTTATAAGTTACTTCAGATAACTTATAAGTTCTGATTTAATAAGTTACCTAGAGTAGCTTATAATTTATAAGTTTTGATTTAATAAGTTACTTAAATTAGCTTATAACTTATAAACTATTATTTTTTAAAATTTTTTCTAAATCTATCCTTATTCTTTTTATTAATTTACAATACATGCCTTTTGTAATATAAATTTAAATAATTTTTATGAAATTTAATTAATTATATTTTAAGTAATTATAATTTTATAATAAATAATATAAAAATTATATAAGTAAATAAATATATAAGTTTATAAAATATAATTAATTAAATATTAAAAATTATTAATTTATTTTAAAATTTTTAGTTATGTTAATATAATTTAATTTTTAGATAAATATAAATTATTTTAATTATATATGTATTTCTATTAATATATCATTTTATGTTATTTTATAATTTCAGTTAGTACAACAGCTAATTTTACAAAATATTTTAGTCAGCTTATCAGTTATTAACTATTAATTATAAACTATCAGTTAGTTTATTAGTTATCAGTTAACTTATTACTTATTTACGCGAGTCTAAACCTCGACTGATGTGTAGATTTTACCAAATACAATTTTGTATATTTGGTTTCACAAAAAAAATCAAATTCATATTACTTAATTATCAATTTGATTAAATTGAATTGAAAGAAAGGAGGGAAATGTTGTCGTTATCAATTCAGATGGCAGTCTATATTTTAAAAATCGAATTGAGAAAGCTTGTGGTTTGCGGCTTGATTAATTTGATTGGTTAAACTAATTGTTAAACTAGATGATGTTATAAGTAAAAAATTCAAAATATTAGAAAAAATTATTAATAAATTAAATATCCACCTTTAAAATATAAGAATTAAATCTTAATCTATACAACATAGAAAATGTAACGGATAAAATAATAAAGAAATTTGAGATCTGAGATTATGTATGTTTTCTTCTAATTATTTCTTAAAATTATTAGTAGGTTTTTTTAACAACTTTGTTATGAGCTGGCTCAATAATATTAAAGAAGATGAAATAAGCAAAAAAAAAAATTTTTTTAGGTAAAATAGTTTTCTTTTACCAGGTCATTTTTTCTTTTCTTTTCAATTTTAATCAATTTGGAATGGTTCAAACGAATTTGACTGGAAAAACGATTTTAGGAATTGATTCAATATCGGTAAGGCGCGGATTGGTGGTTGGACTGATTATCAATTGTCTGGTTAAATCCGGTTTTACAAACATTAATGGCAACCAACAATAACGGAATTAATTATTGACTAACACTAGCTTAGGTATTAAATTGTTCTTAATTTGAAATAATTTTTTTTTATTACATACCCCATAGATTACAGATGTAAAATTCATTCGACCCAATAAATATTTCATATTCATAATACAAGCTTGTTCTAATATGGAAGAACCACTGCTTCTACCTGCTTAAAATTTCACTGCAGCGAGTTAATAATTTCATGATTTTATTTAACAAAAAATTTGCGTACTAATGCAAAAACCTTTCTTCTATCTAAATTTCTGTACAAGTAGTGTTTTGAAAACCGAGCCAAACAGCAAATCAAAAGCATCATTGAGTCTTGATTAGTTCATTTAGGTCAAACTAGATGATATTTTAAATAAGATTAAATAATAACTAATATAAGTTATAATGAGTCCATAAGTTATAAATAAGAAGAAAAGAAAAGAAGTACAATAAACTTGTGATCTTTTTATCAATTATTAAGTTTATATTTTGTTATTTTGATAGCTGCGAGTTGCATATAAATTTAATGGGACAATTAAATCAAGAAAAAGTCTGAAAAAGAAAAAGATAACAATTTATTGTGCACATAGTTCTTGAAATTCAGACTAATTTTTCAAGTTCTCTAGTCTAGCCAAGTCCTAATGGTTCAAATCAATTGAAATATGTTTGATCACTAAAATGGTTCGGATCAATTGAAACAAGTTTAATCATTAAAATAATTCTTTGAGTCAATTCGCATCAGATAACAAAATAGTTAGAAATTAAATCACTCGATTTGGTTCAATTTTTAAAACACTAGGTAAAAGCACATTGTAATAGTACCATGTGATGTGATCTACAATTTAAATTTGAAGAAGATAAATAAAGTTTTTAAAATTTTTGGTATGAGATTTTTCGTTCAAATTGTAGCATGTCTATTAATTATTTTATTAATTATGATTAACAATGCAATTTGCTACTTGCAATAACTATTAATGTTATATTTATTTTTTTATAAATAGAGTAACTAAAATTTATGTCATAATTTGAATAGGGAATTTACAATAAAAGTCTGAAGAACTCTATGTAAGTTTCTCCCTCCAATTTTTTTGCCTCCTACTAATAAATTGATAAATTTGAGTTCTCTTTAAATTTATTCGTTTTTGTTTATTTTATTAGTTCAATGAAAACAAAAATTTTAAATGCAGACGGATTAAAAAATGAACACATAAATTAGTTCTCTTGCATATCTACTCGAATGAATGAGCAAAATTATAAGAATAATATTTAAATTTGCAATTTTAATTGCCGTTATATTAAGGATAACCTAACCAATGTTCGGACATTAATATGATAGATCAGGTAGGGTCGGAATGAGAAAATTACATATAAACGTGACTAGCTAAGATAATATGTTCCCAATTATTTCAAAAAAATTATTCTTAAGACTAGAAATTAATTTGAACTTAATTGCCTAATAATGAATAAATTCATAATATACAGAATCATCGCCTTTGACTACAAATATTTGGGGATATACAGATGAAACCTATAGTTTCGATCATCTGTATAGGCTTTTGAAAATTATATTTTTTTAAAAAAATTAAAAATCTATACAAACGACATTTGTCATTTGTATAGGCATGTTATCTGTATAGACAGGGGCTATACAGATAACAAAGTCGTCTATATAGATCTACCAAAATAAAATTTTGAGAGGACCTATACAGATGACAATGTCATCTATATAGCCCAACTCTATACAGACTACAGGAGTAATCTATATAGAGTTAGTCTATACAGATTACAATATCATTTGTATAGGTCCTTACATATATTTTTTCAACCTATACAAACAACACTAGGATATGCAAATCACAGTATTGTCTGTATAGGTCTTTACCTATACAGATTACATGTGTGGTTTGTATAGGTTCGACCTTATACGGACGACATTATGGGATATGTAGACAATGTTGTGGTCTGTATAGCATAACTCTATACAGATCACACGTGGTCTGTATAACCTTAACTTATACATACGACAATTATCGTTTATATAGGTATTTTTAAAAAATTTTATTAAAAAAAATTAAAAAATTCTATACAAACGACAAGAAGTCGTCTGTATAGAGTTCAAATTTTTAGAAGCAGTAAAAATTTAGCGCGTTAAAATTTAAAAAGTAATATAGATGATCGAGGAACTTATACAGACAATAAATATCGTTTGTATAGAGTTTACTTATAAATTCTCGCCTAGGGGCCATTTTTCTCATTTTTCTTGGCGCAAGTGGAGCTTTTTTTTAGTGGAGCTCTTCCATGGAGTTCAAGTATGTCATCTTTTTTTCTTTATTTTTACCATCATTTTATAATTATTTATTAATTTTTATATTTATTTTATTATATATTTTGATTATATTGTTGCATTGTTGATTAAAATTTCTAATTATTGCTTTGCAATTTTAATCATATATGTTAGAAAAATTTACACACAAAATTTTTTTAATAGTATTGATATAACAAAATGTATAAACTATTAATTTTTATTATATAATATTATATAACTATTAAATAATAACATAAACTTTCATTATATAAAAACATATAAACTATTATGTAAATATCTATAGACTATTATATAATTATATAAACTGTTATATAATATTATATAAACTATATTATAATATTTTTTTATGTAAGAATGAAAGTAAAATTATAGAAATGATTAACTTTATTATGTTATATTATATAAATTATTATATATGATATCAACTTTCATTATATGAAACTTTATAACGTATTATATAATTGTATATAAATTATTGTATAATGATATAAACTATTATATAATATTATGTAAATTATTATATAATGTTGTAAACTTTAATTGTATACTATTATATAATATTATATAAACTAATCATAAAGATATTTTTATCTAAAAAAAGTAAAATTATATAAGCAATTAAATTTATTATATAATATTAATTAAACTATATCATAATAATATTTTTATATAAGAATGAAAGTAAAATTATATAAATTGTTAACTTTATTATATAATATGATATAAACTATTATATAATATTATGTAAATTGTTCTATAATGACATAAACTTTAGTTATATGCTATTATATAATATTATATAAGCTATATTATAATAATATTTTTATATAAGAATAAAAGTAAAATTATATAATTTTTTAACTTTATTATATAATATTATATAAACTATTATATAATGATATAAACCTTCATTATATAAAACTATATAAAGTATTATATAATTGTGTATAAACTATTATATGATATTATGTAAACTATTATATAATGATGTAAATTTCAATTATATATTATTATATAATTTTATATAAATTATATTATAATAATATTTTTATATAAGAATGAAAGCAAAATTATATAAATTATCAACTTCATTATATTATATTATATAAATGATTATATAATGACATGAACTTTCATTATAACTTATTATGGAATTGTATCTAAACCATTATATAATGATATAAACTGTTATATAATATTATATAAATTATTATATAATAATGTAAACTTCTATTATATATTATTTTATAATATTATATTATATTATATTATATAATTATATTTTTATATAAGAATGAATGTCAAATTTTATGGACTATTAACTTCGTTGCATAATTTTATACAATATTATGTAAATTATTATATAATGATGTAAACTTTTATTATATATTATATAATAATATATAAATTATAGCATAATGATATTTTTATATAAGAATGGAAGTAAAATTATATAAACTTTTAACTTTTATTATATAATATTATAGTAATAATTATTTATTGACATAAATTTTCATTATATAAAAATTTTAGGTAATTATATTTATATGTATATATAGAGATATATATATATATATATATATTTATTTACATATCTAAAAACATATATATTTTGAAATAATTATTATGTTTTTATTTTACATATATAAATTTAAATATTTTAATTAGATTTAAAAATTTTTTAGTGATTATCATTCTTTAAATTATGAACACAAATTTTAATATATTAAAAAATTTATTTTTTAAAAATTTTAGAGGTTATACAAATGACATTATCGTCTGTATAGAGTAAACCTATACAAACAACATTTCTGGTCTGTATAGGTCCAGGCTATACAGACAACAAATGTCATCTGTATAGGTTCACTCTATGCAGATGATAATAGATCCAAGCTATACAGATAATAATCTATATCGTCTATAATATCTATACAAATGACAAATGAGTCTATACAAATAATTTTTTGTTATTTGTATAGCTCTTTTTTTTTTTTGGTAGCGCTGCCTTTGTGGTAGAAATAAATGACCAACATCCAAATGACCAAATAGGCAAATAAAATAAATAAAAAAATTGAGATTTAATCCAACGCTCTGTGATTCTAAATTACATTGTTGTCGTGCAAGATTTCACAACAACTGAATTTGTCTATATTTGTCCGCAATTTTATTGATGTCTGTTGTGCAAAATCTCGTTACAACTGAATTTGTTTATATTTGTTTTCAATTTTACTGATATTTTCCGTACAAGATTTCACAGCAATTGAATTTGTGTACATTTGTCTGTAATTTTACTGATGTTAACGTAAACGCAATTTCAACTAGAGGGACAAGCACTCTTGTGGGTTGGTGTAGAAATAGTCCTCTAGTTTAGGCTTGCCAAGCACCACTGATCTTGTAGCTGGTTTTCCTACTCTGTCTGCATGAACAGCCTTCACAGATGTTGAAAATTGGTACCAATTTATTGTCCCATTTTTTAACTGATCTATCAGCCCAACCAGAGCTTTTCTGTCCAGAAGTATTGTCTTCTTGAAACCCAAGTACCTGAAGAAGTTAAAGGACAAAATTTACCATCTTGACCACAAAAGTTTAAATTGTGAAGTGATGACTCTGAAATAATGGAGCTATAATCCTTTTTGAACGTGTTAGAAATACTTTTAATCTTCTTGTGTAGCCCTGAATTAAAATTTTATTTCTATCATACTGACAAATCAGATATTTTGACATTATAATCAAGTGAATAGTAGAATTTGATTTGTCAAAATACAAAAACTAGTAATATTCTAACATTATCAATAAATTATAACTAGAAATATTTTCAAACAAACCCATTATCATGCAAAAGTTTTTTTTTTTGGGGTAACTTAAAAGAGTAAAGTGTTAAATTTATTCTCCAGAAAACAGGTCCTGTGTTTTTTTTTAATATAAATTTAATCAATACCAATTTTTAAGGAGTTTATTTTTCAAAAATTGAAATTAAATTAGGATTAATTTGATATTAATCAAATATTTTTAAAGGGAATTTGGTGTTCCTCTTGCTTTAATTACAAATCTTCATGAAATTAATTTTTGCTAAAAAAGTGTACCTTCTGTGGCCTTCAACAAGTTTTGCCATGTTCCCTCCATATGTGGGAACAAATATATCACTTTCTACTGACACATAATAATCCAATGCTGCCATTTGGTTTGAATGCTTTCTGAAAGGATCAAGTTCTGAGGGTTCCAACAATGTCTCCTTTTTAACCTATTTCACAGTAAAAAAAATATTAATTAAAACATATAAGCAACTAATAATCAATTATATAATTTTGCAGATTGTTCTTATAAATTAAAAAAAATATTAATTTTCACTAACCACTTTTGGAAAAGTTGCTTTTAATGCTGCCATTCTTTTCTCTGATTTATATATATTGCCAGCAGCAATATAAACTTGAATGTTACGATCAATGTCCAATGCACGCAATGTCAGAGCAGTTTCCTCAGGTGTTAAAGGGCAAAGACCATCTGTTCTTTTCTTCTGCGAGTCTATCTCCTTCTCCTTCCACCATGGATAAGCATACCTATATTTGATAAGCAAAATTGTACATAATTATAATTTTTGGCCTTCTTTTTAAATAATAGTTACACTTTTATTTTAATTAGTAAAATTACAAATAAATATTAAAAAAAATTAACAATTGCAAAGTGAAATTGTAAAAATATTTAAGTTGCGGCGGCTTCTATGGTACCCCTACTTGGGAATGTGGTAAAATGCACGCCATAGGATGACATTATTAATTTTTACTGAAACTTTTTATAATCTCATATAATGGTTCAACTTTTGCCACACTCATATGGGCTTATGAGTAATATAGAATTTACCTTTAAGTTGCAGAGCTCAATGCAATAACAATATTGCTAGATAAGCAACCTCAATAATTTTCGAATTATTACAATTTTGTGCAAACACTGCATTTTCCTACGGTGATAGGTACTGGTGGAGTTTTCAAGGGTTCAAAGGCGTCAAGGCTCTCAAATTTTCAAAACCATGTGATAGTATTATATAATTATATGAAAATTTGTTGAAAAAAAGTTATATAAATCATTTGATCCCTTATTTTTTCTTTCTTGACCTTCCAAAATTTTATATCAAAATTTGTTATTGATTACTGAAAATTCAAAATCATAATATTTAATTTCATAATTATCAATTGCAATTGGCAGTCGTTATATTAGTATAATATTATTATTTTGTTGCACTAGGTTGTGCGGCTATGAATTTTTTTCTTTTTTTTTCGTTACTTTTGCTTTGTAACATTACATATTTTCACACTGTCTAGAATTTTACTAATGATTATGAAACCATAACCGCAGCTTAAAAATATAATTAGTTTCTAAAGAAGATTACCTCATTTTTGTTAATTCGTCAACTTCTTCCTGATTGCAACCTTCGTTGCAACCGGAGAAGGCAATCATATCCATTTCATATCTAAGATGAAGGGATAAGAAAGGTCCCCTCTCTTTGAGAATCTTTACAATTTTCTGTGCCAACTTTTGAATTGGGGGAGCAAATCTCAGAGCTTCGTAGTTCACACGGCACCGCAGTTTCTGAACTTCATCTGGAATTGCATTGTTTGCAAGCCTAGCATCTGATTTTGTGAAGTGTACCACTTCATATGTTTTAATACGAGGAAGAATCTACAAAGAAAAAATAGCTAAATTAATTATATTAATTTAACTAAGATTAAGATAATTAACATGGTTCTAAATTATTGTTCAATATAGCTAGCAATATATATATATTTTTTTACAATAAAAGTTTAGGAGCTGTGTTGGTTACTTTCTTTCAAATAACGTAAAATTATTCATAAATATTGAAAACTAAAAGTATTGTTTTATCACATACCACATCATAGTAATATGTCATGTTAGACCAACTAATGGGAGGCATGGAATAGAGGGATTCAGCTTCCACCTTCTTCTTCTGTTGTGGAGGCAGTTCTTGCAGTATCCTCACCTCATCTCTCAACGATGTTATGAAATATTTCACATCAAATATATCTGCAAATTGGCTGCCATCACAGGTAGAAAAGTCTTTAATTGCTGTCTATTGTTCCCCTTCAAATCAATCATTAGAAGAATCACCAAATTAAATACATCAAACTATCTAGCTTATTTTTGGAATTATTATGCTTGAAACTAATATTATACGAAGAAAAATAGAAAACATCAAATCAAATTATTAATATAGCTATTTCACAATGATGATGATGAGCTTTAAATATATGTCTCGCATCATTAATGTTTATGCATCTATTTGTTTTTTCACCATCAACTCCAACCGTTTCACATTTATTAATTATTATAGGACAAATTGTGTTGTTCTCTTCTAAATTTAGTCTGATTATATTGGTCACATCTTTTTTTAAAAAAATTATATATCCTTTATTCTTCAAGTACTTAAATTATTATGAAATGTAATAATATTAATTTTTAAATTGTAACTTCTTTTTTACATGTTGTTCTCTGTAATTGAAAGGTTAATTTTTTTTATATTTTTATATATAAATATGCCCCTTCTAATTTGAAAAGTAAAAATAATATCTCTTTTCATATATAATTATGTTACAATATGTTTAGGTAAGTAAAGTATAAATTTATGATTATAGTTGCTACAAGATGTTATCAGCAATATGATTTTTCAAAAAGTAGCTATTTTAGAAAAAAATATTAATTTTTGACCAGATTAGATTATTGAATTAAAAAATAATATACTTAACTATATTTATGTAAAAGTAGTACTAAATTTTTATAAGAAATTTTCCTGCGAACATGTTGTAGCAACTATAACCTTAGATTTAAACCTTATTGCCCTATTTCATAATTGATTTCACTCACCTGTGGTCATTCCAAAAGGATGTATTATCTAATTCAGGAACTACAAGTGTGACATTCAGATATCTTGCAATGGCAACCATGTCACAGATCTGCGTGCACAAAATACAAATAAAGAAAAAATTGAAAATTAATAAAAAAGTTGGGCCATCAATTATGAAATACGACATAAACTAATTCGAAAATTATTAGTACTGCATACTCCAGATCGCATTTGATTCAATCCTCCGTTGGAAGAAACCATCAGATATCCATTATTTTCGTATATTCCTGCAAGAAAATTATTCGTTCTTATATTATTGCTTGAAGCTTTCACGAGGTGTAAGTAAAAAATACATGTTTTAATTTCCGTATTGGTATAGATCCATAGCAAATGAAAAACGAGATACTCCTTCTTAATAATTAATATATGATAAAAAAATTATAATTATAATTGTTAATGATTATAAATGCATAAGAATTTTTTCTTGGTGTATCACTAAATGTAATAAATAATTATTTAAAAGATTAGAATATTAATAAATTTTTTTCTTTTGAAAATTATTATATTTAAAATTTAAAAGTATCATTCTCGATATTCTAATTCATGCCCATTAATAAGAAAAACGACTCCGCTGGGGGAAGAGAATAGAATTTCTCCTTATAAATTACTATTTTTTAATATTCTAAAGAGTGAATGATTATTGTTAAAAGGAAAGAAAATAAAAAGCTTCACCTTAAACATTATATTTAATTTATTGATGTTAAGGTATATTCGAAAAGGGAATAGTTTACGTCTTCAATTAATTGATGACTTGATTACTAGTAGTCTGGTTTGTAAGTTTTAATTAGCAGCCAAGTTTCAGATAAAGATTTTAGGCGAAAAAATGATCCTGATAACTATTTTTTAATAGATATAAAAATGAATTTAGTAATAAAATATTAGACTAAGGGTAAAAATATTGTTAAGGTAAATTATTGGGATGATATTCTACAATTTTCTAAGCCAAAAAAAGAAAATCAATGTCTCATTATTAAACATTGCCAACTTTATGGTAAAGAACTTTAAAATTAATTATACGGATCCATTTTCAAGTCATATATATGTGACATGTAACTTTCTTTTTCAAGGTAATTTTTTGTCTCGTCAAAATCAGAAGGTTTTAAAGCTTGTCAATTTCCTAATAAATTTAGTTATTAAACAATCTTCCTAAACACAAAATGATTCACCAATCAATTTTTAAAATCAATATTGTGAAGTATAACTTTTTTCCGCTATAATTTTTGTCTGTTCGTAGAATTAGTCAGCTACGTATTCCTAATAAATTGAATTCTTAAATAATGTTTCTAAACATAAGATGCATGATATATCACAATCAATTTTAGAAATCATTCATAATCATTATGCTTCTTTTTTATTTTAATTATCAAGTGGGATGAATAATTAATTCAAATATTCGAATATTAATAAATTTTTTCCTCTCCCAATAAATATCATTTTTAAAATTTGAACTCCTACTTATTAACAAGTCTTCCTAAATTAATTGTGTCATTGTTATATCCTAAAATTATTAATTAGTATGATTATAGAGAATCATGTTGAGAATTTATTTATATAGCATAGTCCATCATAAGCCTAAAAGGAGATATATACATTGTAACATACAAGTCTCCTATGTTAATGGATTTTGCAGATGTAAATCCCCCCGTGGTCCAATGACAAAACTTAGTCATACTACGCTTTATGTGCAAAATCAGCTATGCTACATACACAGTATCGGGAGAAAATGTAACTTCAGATTGTATTTAAATAAATTAACAATGTTGAATTGTTCTTAAAATTAAGAGAATAATTTTTTTATTTATCAAAAAATAATGAGAAATATTTGGAAAATCCTAATGCTATGATAGAATTAAATTTTCTTCCACAATACAAGAGAAGAAATTACAATACAGATGAAGAAATGCTGCAACAAGTAATGAAATTCACTGTCAAGAAATGAGTGTGAGACAATTTTGATACACTTGGAGTCAATTCCCTCTCCTAAGAATGGTTCTCGAATTCTTACGCTAGACTTACTTACGTAAAAATGACTGTATCTAAAAATTTTTCTCATGAATAAGTCTACACCTACTTTCCTTACGCCACTTCCTTCCCACTCTCTTCCACATGTTTGTGGGATAGACACGTGAGAGACAGTGGAAGAGATATAGGTGTAAAGGGTGGAAATAGTAATTTTTTTTTTCAATTGTTTTCAATTTATTTTTATTTTTTCACACTCTAATAATTACTCTCATCCCTCATAGGTGCTTCACGAGGGAATGTAAGAGTAAAAGAGAATATTGAAGAAGGAAAGAACATCTCTTGTTAGCACACTCTTATTAGTGATGTTGAAAATTTTCTCTACAGAAAATAATTTTTATACACATCCTCCCATATGCTGTAAGATTGAGCTCTGCATTTATTGAAAACCACTCAGTATGAAAGAAAGTATTTTTGGAAGTATACCGATTCTATCATTTTTCCGATCTTAATTGGGCAGCCACACCCTCTTTACACGTGGAAGGGGCCACATCTTATTAGGTGAGAACAATGTGAGAAAATTAAATGTGCACAAACATTGAAGAAGACATACGTACTTTGTGGGGGAACAGAATCGACAGAGCGAGTGTTAAACAAGCTTGGCGTAAACCTTTCATCAACTCCTATAAACTGCAATGCAATGGTCCAAAGCACCAACATATATGCGAATCTAAGTGCCCACAATCTCACTTTTGGTGATTTTGATCCTTCGATCAAGAATTGCTTTATACTCTCACTGTTTAGCCCTCCATTTATTAGGATACGCTTGTATTTCTCAGTTTTGATCCCTCCAATTATAAAACTCTTCAGCACTTCAGCTTTTATCACTGCCACATATCTTATCTTGCCGTATGGCTTATGACCCTTTTCATCTTCTAACTCAGGATCCTCAAAGAAAACCTTGCCAAATATCATGGCTGATTTATTATTTTTATGAAGTTCAGAACGCTTTTTTTTTTCTTCTTGGATGATAAAATGAGTGACTGATTTACTAAATATATACACGTAAGAATTCAAATTTTGACTAGAGTATATCAAACAAATAGAAAAAAATGGAAAAACAAAATTGTTATAAAATTTTTGAAGAATTAAAAACAGGGAAGTAGGAAATATCTTGGAATAATAAAAAAATTTATGATTATAAATCTGAATTTTTTTAAAACTTATAAGAAAATCATGAGAAGATCTTGGAAAATTGCTTGAAGAAGATGAATTTTTCAAAGGGCTGAAGCAGAGAAGACAGTGCAGGATGTAGAAGGAGTGGGGAATGCATGAGGTTTTTAAAGTGGCAATTTTGGGATTCTTGAGAGATACGTTAGGTATTATTATGTGCTGATGTTGATATCTTAGTTTCCTTTTCTTTCAGAATCAATAATCAACTAAATTTCTTAATTTAATTTTTCGTTTAATTTATTATATGTTGTTATTGTAAATAGAGGGGGAAAAAAGGAAAGGAAAAACGTAAATATTTTGGCTATACAAACCCGTTGGCTTTGGAGATACAAAAGTTGTGTTCATTATTAAAGTGGGTCATTCACCAAATTAATGATCCAAATATTACAGAAACATCAAATCAATGTTGATTAATATTTTAACATTAATTCAGTAATAAAATAATAAATTTTGTATCAATTTCATATTATTGTCGCCTCCTTTATTAAAATTGTATATATAATTAGTAGTACATACAAATCAAGTTATTGCGGTTAACTTAAGATAAATTGGTATGCACAAAAACTCTTTTTGAATTGAGTTTTAAACGAATTAAGCCTAAGTGATTCGGTCCCAATTAATGTACAATCGAGCCTTGAATTTTATATTATTAAATTTAAACTATTTGTAAGCCTAAATTATTTTAATAATAAAAATATATTTTTATTTTTGCATTAAAAATTATGTAATACATAAATTTCTTATTATATCTAATAAGTTTCTCATTTAAATTTCTATAATTTTGTTTAAGTTAGTATATAATTCAAATTCAAATATAAACTTGAATATTTTGAGTTTAATGGAGAATTTAAACTAAATAACATATATTTCATATATGCTCTTTTAAACTTATATTCAAGTTCGATTTCAAATAAGTAAATATCTAGCTTGATTCAATTTATTTGCAATATCATGTATTTAATAAGTATTAGTTAGTACAGAAGTTAGAATAATATTATAAAATGAAAAATTCAAAAGGAAAAAATGAGAAAAAAAAAGGCAAAGCAGAAATAAAATTAAGTGGTTGGAAAAAAACCTTTGCAAATTTTATGGAAGAAACAAAACATGTAAAATATTACATCAAAACAATATTAAAGTGCAAAAAAAAAAGCAGATAAAAAAATATAAGAATAAAGGAAAGTGAAAATAAAATTTAAGTGACTGTAGGAAGAATTTACTCAATAAATTAGTTTTAGAACAAAAGTGGGGTAAAATAACTTAGACAATCAAGATCTAAGTATAATCATATTAGAATTTATTATAAATGTTTACAAATGAAATAAATTTAGTAGGAAAATAATAAATTGTAAGGATAAGTATCAGTTTACTTATCTGGTCTTCAAAACGATCAAAACATAAAATTTGTTTATAAGAAAATAATTTTTGCAAAATTAACTGAAAAAGTAAATTACTTTCCTATTCTCTAAACTAGATTAATTGTACGTTTGTTAGGAATTGTAAATTATTTTCATCTAAAATAAAGTATTTTACATCAGTTTCATGTTATCTCTTAAAACAATATTAAGTATGGAATTTGTGCTGCAAATTTTTGGATTTTTTTATTTAATACATGAATTTCCGCGTATTTTAAATTGGCAATGTTTTATAAGTAAGTAGTTTTATGATATTTTTTTTCCTTATACCTTAAATTTTCCCTTCAATTTTTTTTGGTAAACATGTAGTTTTATGAATTTTCCTTTTAGGGCATAATAATACGATTTGTTTTCTTATAATTTCCTAAAACTATGGTTTCCCTTGCATTTAAAAAGAACCATATACTTACTATTTGTTTTGAGATTATATATAGAATATTCGTTGATTCAGATAAAGGAAAATTTCCAATCTGTTCATTGCACAAGCCTATATTGTAGTTCTAGTTTACAACAAGTAGGAAAATTACTTTTAGAATAAATATAGTAAATATTTTTTTTTAGAAAACTATTTTTATGTTTCGGAACTTTTGGAGGTCGGGGGTAATTTTTGCTTATTCCCTACAATTTCTTATTTTCTTGCTAAATTTATTTCATTTGTATATAACAATATTTGTAATTTAATATTTATAATAAATTATAAATATAATTATAGTTATATTAATTTATTTTAATGAAAAATATCTCTCACAAGAATATATATAATTATAAAATAGTAACATAATGAGAAATGATATATTTATTCAATGTTTGCCATTAGAGCATAGTGAAAAATAATATCCTTTATTTCAAAGAGAAAATTATTTTCACTCACTACCATGACACTATTAGCATTTTTTTGGTAATATTTATGTATCATAATATTTATGTATCATTTTTTTAATCTTAAGGTATACAAATAATATATTACTTTTTTGTAGAGTTTGTTTCATCTTAATTAAAAACATTTTCTGTATAAAAATAGTTATAAAATATTAAAATATTAAAATGATGAAAAATATTTAATTTATTTAACATAAAATGTGGAGAGTGTAATTATAAAAAATAATGTTCTCTATTCCAAAGTGAAAATTATTTTCCCCTACCATTATGTCACTAGTTATCATAATTTTTTATGTTAAAGGATGCAAATGAAATGTTGTAAAATATTAAAATGACAAAAAATGTTTTATTTGTTCAACTTTAAATGTAGAGTGTGATAAAAAATAATATCTTTTATTTTAAAATAAGAGTTATTTTTTCCCACCATCAACATACTTGTTATCATAATTTTTTTAGTTAAGGGATACAAGGGACATGTCTTTCATTTATATTACTTATATATAAACAAATAAGCAAAGGATTTAAATTTAATTCAATGTTAGTAAAAATCAATTTTACACTATTAATTACTCTTGTGTTGTTATATCATTAAAAAATTATTAAAATTCCTTTATTATTAATAAAAAACCTTGATTACTATAACATTTTATTGATGTATTATTTTTATATTTATTGATTGTGTAAAATATTTTAAACTAATAATACATTAAATTTAAACTCATAGGAAAATGATATCAATAAATTATCTGAACCTTAATTCTTGATTGTGTAACTTTTTTCACTCTCACTTTTGTTCTAAAATTAGTCCGTAGAGTAATTTTTTTCTTCAACCATCTAATTTTATTTCTACTTGCTCCTATTCAACTTTTTAACTTCAATATTATTTTCATACAATATTTTTGCATGTTTATTTTATCCATTAACATATTAAATAATAATTAATTATCTTAAGCAAGTAAAATTATAATCGAAATCATTTTCTCAGTGATAGATGTGATTTTCTTAACTTTTTTTTGGCCATTACCCACGAGTCAATAACATGTCGTAGACTTTCAGTTGTGGGAGGAGTCGTGGAAAAAAACTTCCTCCGCTATATTAGTATTGAGTTCTGACAAAAAAAAATTTATTTTTATAAAAAATTAACTATTTTTTTAAAATTATATTATTAAATTAAATATATATTTATGAAAAAAATAGTACTAAAATTTTAAGTAATATAACATAAAAAACTGTTTCAAGCCTTGCAGAGAAGCTATTGTCCTATTGCCTACGGATTCGGGCGCTCTTAATTTAATATTGCTCCATTCTTATTTTGCCAACTGTCCAGCTGGGGTACATATGCCCTCCTCCTGACCAGGGTATATAATTTATATTTTTTTAATGATAAGAAGGGAGATTCTAAGGTGCCCCATGGGTTTCTAAACCCTGGGTGATGTGGCACAATCTCATCTATGGGATGAGATTACCTATTACCTAAGTCTTTGGTAATCTCATCCCATGGATGAGATTGTGCCACATACCCAGGGTTTAGAAACCCTCGGGGGTACTGTAGTCTTCCCCTGATAAGAATTGTTAAATTATTATATACATGTGTAAAAAAATTAAAAATTTAATTTTGAATATAAAGAAAAATTCAAAATCTTAAAAAATAGATTTAATATCATTTAAATAAAAAAACTCCACAATAATTTATCTATTTTTGGACATGTATTTGTGGATGTTATAACTCATCTTAATCATTATTATTATTTGTTTTCCGTATGAAGGTTGCTGGTAATTATGATATGAAAAGAAAATAATTTAAGGCTGTAACAGCGAGGAGAAAGGAAACCATATTTGTTCACGTTAAATTTCATTTTATCAAATTTATTACATGAAGAAATTAAAAGCATCAAATTGATGGCTTCAATTTATTTATGGAAATAGTCAAGAATACGGTAAGTCTGTTGAAAGGAAAATTTTGTATAAATTATTTGCATCATATTCAGAGATGTCAAATCATGATAACAAATTAAATTCTTCAAATGTCATTCATGGAAAACATGGAAATTATTTATTAAATTCGTTAATTATTACTATCTATAAATTATTTGTCATAATAAAGAATCGAAGACTGACTAATTAATGTGTTTAAGCTACTATGTGATGAGATAGTTCCGAGGGATTTAGGTAGAATATTAGAAATTTTAGATTAAAAAACTTCCTTAGTGTCAATACATCAGAAGAGATTGACCAACGTAATTGATTAATTTGAGTTAGTGGAATCTGATTGTTGGATCTCTGTCTCATTTGGTGCCATGAATCGGAGAAACTTTGTAAGTGCGAAAAATTGTTCATATTTTTGTAGGTTTTTTTATTGAAACTGTAACTTTGATAAAATATGATAATTTTTTTTTATAAAATATGATAAAAGATTTTTATACAAAATTGAGTTACAATTATAACTGTTTGTATATTTGTTCCATGTAAAATATATGCATATAATTTATAAAATTTTATATAAAAAGTTACTAATTTTATGACTTTTATAATAAATTTAATAATTTGTAAATCATGTGAGTCACTTTAACCTTTTTTTAAAAATAAGAATAATAATTCATTTAATGTACATATGCAAAATTTGATATTCAAATCTCAAACATGAATGAAGGTAAAGCTTTAAAAATAATATCCAATGTTTATTACATTATTAAAATATTAACCCACAAGTCACTTTTGAACTAAAGCTAAAGTTTTAGAATAAAATATGTGTATTCTCTCTCGTAATTTATCAAAATTATACAAATCTTCTTCTATTTTCAAATTCTACACATTAATCTATTTAATACAAAATGTTAAGAATACTTTTTTTGAGAAAAATATAAATAATTCTAGCCAACTATAAGGTTTTGTATTTTACCCCTATGAATTATGAAAATGAGTAAATTACCTTCTAAACCTATATAAAAGTTTGATTTTATCCCTACTCTTACCAAATTAACAAAAAATGTTAAAAAAAATTACAAATTAACCACAATAAACATGAAATAATTACTTTGCAATTATTTTGCGGTTATCAAAGTTAATTTGTAATTTTTTTGAATATTTTCTATTAATTTGGTAGAATATTTTCTATTAATTTGGTAAAAGTAGACGTAGAATCTAATTTTTGTAGTTTCAGGGAATAATTTGCTCCTTTCCATAATTTGTGGAAGTAAAATACAAATGCTCTATAGTTGGTGAAAGTTATTTGCATTTATCTCTTTTTTTTACATTTTATAGCTTTTAAATCATTTTTCTTTTAAAATTAGTTATTATATGACTCTACTATCCTTTACCCTTTATTTAGAGCCTCATTGTTGGATGCATAGATATTGGGAGGAAGAGAAATTTAAAAGGAGAAATGCGGCTAGAAAAAGAAATTTCATTTGCTTGGATGTAGGGTGAAATAAGAGCAGATAGAAAATGGAGAAGAAGATTTTTGTTGACCATCCAAACATTTTATTCTCTCCTCAAATGAAGAAAAGATAGGAGAAAGAAGAATTAATAAATTTATTTTACAATATTATCCATATATTTGCTTGAAGGAATCTTTTCATTCAATCTCACATTTTCAAACTAGTTGTTAATGCCTACACAAAATATTATTTATTAAAAATGTAATAACAATAAATTCTATGAAGAAAATAAAATTTTGAGTTTTGATAAAAAAATGTTATTGGAAATATCTTATAGACGAGATTCTTAATAATAGGGTTTAAATGTAATATTGGTTTTACTAAATTATAAATGATGTGATTTTGGTTTCATAATTTTAAATAATATATTTTGATCCTAAAATATTTAATTGGTACAAATTTAATTTTTTATATGATTTTCATCAACTTTTTTGAACTCACAAAATTATTATCATCCAATATTTTTTCATATTAATCTAAAATAGATTTTATGTAAATTCTATGTAAATATAAAAGAAAGTTTTTATTATTATATTAAAAATTTTAAACAAAATCCATAAGTTAAATATGAATGTTAAAATTTATAAATATTCACTGTGTTCTAAATCCTAAAAAATACTCTCTCTATTCTTTTTTATTTATCGTATTTTGTAAAAAAAATTATTTCTTTTTATCTATCACTTTAGAATTCTAATGAAGTATTAAATATTCTTTTTACAAATATACCTTTCTTTTTCATTAATAAATACTTTATTATCCTATGCTATTAATCAGCTTGAATTTATTTCTTTATATTTCTCTCTATTTTTAATTATCTTAAATTTTATACATAAAAGATAATCTTATAAAATTTATTATAAATAAATAAATTAAACTACTTTCTTAATATATATAAAATCATTAATGACGATAGATAAATAGAAACGAGGGAGTATGATTTATTTGAAAATTAATGCATTAAGTACTTCAAGATCAAAAAAATTCAACAAAAATTAATGAAAGTAGGTGAAAATTAAATGGTAAAATTAAAATTATTCCAATTAAATATTTTAAAATTAAAATAAATTATTTTAAATTAAATGATTTAAAATCACACAATTTATATTTTAAAAAAACTAAAATTGTATTAAAATCTAACAATAAATATAACTTACGATTCCACTAATTTTGTGTAACTTATTTTATTGATTTTAATAATAACTAATAATTATTTTTTATGATATATATTACTATTACTATGGTTAAATACTTATAACATTTTTCAATGCAAAATGTTGTTACATTTTTTAAAAAATCACTGTATTAAAATAACTAATAATTTTTTTATTATATTAAAAATTTTTAAAAAATCCATAGGTTAAATATGAATGTTAAAATTTATAAATATTCATTGTGTTCTAAATCTTAAAAAATATTTCATCCATTCCTTTTTATCTGTTATATTTTGAAGAAATTTTTTTGTTCCTTTTTATTTGTCATTTTAAATTTCTAATAAAGTATTAAATATTCTTTTTTCAAATCTACTCTTCTTTTTCATTAATAAATACTTTTTTATTCTATATTATTAATCAAATTGCATTTATTCATTTACATTTCCCTCTTTATTTTTAACTATCTTGAATTTTATGTATAAAAGATAATCTTATAAAGTTTACTATAAATAAATAAACTAAACTACCTTTTTAATATATATAAAATCATTAATGATGACAAATAAATAGAAATTGATGGAATATGATTTATTTGAAAATTAATACATGAATTTCCGCGTATTTTAAATTGGCAATGTTTTATAAGTAAGTAGTTTTATGATATTTTTTTTCCTTATACCTTAAATTTTCCCTTCAATTTTTTTTGGTAAACATGTAGTTTTATGAATTTTCCTTTTAGGGCATAATAATACGATTTGTTTTCTTATAATTTCCTAAAACTATGGTTTCCCTTGCATTTAAAAAGAACCATATACTTACTATTTGTTTTGAGATTATATATAGAATATTCGTTGATTCAGATAAAGGAAAATTTCCAATCTGTTCATTGCACAAGCCGATATTGTAGTTCTAGTTTACAACAAGTAGGAAAATTACTTTTAGAATAAATATAGTAAATATTTTTTTTTAGAAAACTATTTTTATGTTTCGGAACTTTTGGAGGTCGGGGGTAATTTTTGCTTATTCCCTACAATTTCTTATTTTCTTGCTAAATTTATTTCATTTGTATATAACAATATTTGTAATTTAATATTTATAATAAATTATAAATATAATTATAGTTATATTAATTTATTTTAATGAAAAATATCTCTCACAAGAATATATATAATTATAAAATAGTAACATAATGAGAAATGATATATTTATTCAATGTTTGCCATTAGAGCATAGTGAAAAATAATATCCTTTATTTCAAAGAGAAAATTATTTTCACTCACTACCATGACACTATTAGCATTTTTTTGGTAATATTTATGTATCATAATATTTATGTATCATTTTTTTAATCTTAAGGTATACAAATAATATATTACTTTTTTGTAGAGTTTGTTTCATCTTAATTAAAAACATTTTCTGTATAAAAATAGTTATAAAATATTAAAATATTAAAATGATGAAAAATATTTAATTTATTTAACATAAAATGTGGAGAGTGTAATTATAAAAAATAATGTTCTCTATTCCAAAGTGAAAATTATTTTCCCCTACCATTATGTCACTAGTTATCATAATTTTTTATGTTAAAGGATGCAAATGAAATGTTGTAAAATATTAAAATGACAAAAAATGTTTTATTTGTTCAACTTTAAATGTAGAGTGTGATAAAAAATAATATCTTTTATTTTAAAATAAGAGTTATTTTTTCCCACCATCAACATACTTGTTATCATAATTTTTTTAGTTAAGGGATACAAGGGACATGTCTTTCATTTATATTACTTATATATAAACAAATAAGCAAAGGATTTAAATTTAATTCAATGTTAGTAAAAATCAATTTTACACTATTAATTACTCTTGTGTTGTTATATCATTAAAAAATTATTAAAATTCCTTTATTATTAATAAAAAACCTTGATTACTATAACATTTTATTGATGTATTATTTTTATATTTATTGATTGTGTAAAATATTTTAAACTAATAATACATTAAATTTAAACTCATAGGAAAATGATATCAATAAATTATCTGAACCTTAATTCTTGATTGTGTAACTTTTTTCACTCTCACTTTTGTTCTAAAATTAGTCCGTAGAGTAATTTTTTTCTTCAACCATCTAATTTTATTTCTACTTGCTCCTATTCAACTTTTTAACTTCAATATTATTTTCATACAATATTTTTGCATGTTTATTTTATCCATTAACATATTAAATAATAATTAATTATCTTAAGCAAGTAAAATTATAATCGAAATCATTTTCTCAGTGATAGATGTGATTTTCTTAACTTTTTTTTGGCCATTACCCACGAGTCAATAACATGTCGTAGACTTTCAGTTGTGGGAGGAGTCGTGGAAAAAAACTTCCTCCGCTATATTAGTATTGAGTTCTGACAAAAAAAAATTATTTATTTTTATAAAAAATTAACTATTTTTTTAAAATTATATTATTAAATTAAATATATATTTATGAAAAAAATAGTACTAAAATTTTAAGTAATATAACATAAAAAACTGTTTCAAGCCTTGCAGAGAAGCTATTGTCCTATTGCCTACGGATTCGGGCGCTCTTAATTTAATATTGCTCCATTCTTATTTTGCCAACTGTCCAGCTGGGGTACATATGCCCTCCTCCTGACCAGGGTATATAATTTATATTTTTTTAATGATAAGAAGGGAGATTCTAAGGTGCCCCATGGGTTTCTAAACCCTGGGTGATGTGGCACAATCTCATCTATGGGATGAGATTACCTATTACCTAAGTCTTTGGTAATCTCATCCCATGGATGAGATTGTGCCACATACCCAGGGTTTAGAAACCCTCGGGGGTACTGTAGTCTTCCCCTGATAAGAATTGTTAAATTATTATATACATGTGTAAAAAAATTAAAAATTTAATTTTGAATATAAAGAAAAATTCAAAATCTTAAAAAATAAATTTAATATCATTTAAATAAAAAAACTCCACAATAATTTATCTATTTTTGGACATGTATTTGTGGATGTTATAACTCATCTTAATCATTATTATTATTTGTTTTCCGTATGAAGGTTGCTGGTAATTATGATATGAAAAGAAAATAATTTAAGGCTGTAACAGCGAGGAGAAAGGAAACCATATTTGTTCACGTTAAATTTCATTTTATCAAATTTATTACATGAAGAAATTAAAAGCATCAAATTGATGGCTTCAATTTATTTATGGAAATAGTCAAGAATACGGTAAGTCTGTTGAAAGGAAAATTTTGTATAAATTATTTGCATCATATTCAGAGATGTCAAATCATGATAACAAATTAAATTCTTCAAATGTCATTCATGGAAAACATGGAAATTATTTATTAAATTCGTTAATTATTACTATCTATAAATTATTTGTCATAATAAAGAATCGAAGACTGACTAATTAATGTGTTTAAGCTACTATGTGATGAGATAGTTCCGAGGGATTTAGGTAGAATATTAGAAATTTTAGATTAAAAAACTTCCTTAGTGTCAATACATCAGAAGAGATTGACCAACGTAATTGATTAATTTGAGTTAGTGGAATCTGATTGTTGGATCTCTGTCTCATTTGGTGCCATGAATCGGAGAAACTTTGTAAGTGCGAAAAATTGTTCATATTTTTGTAGGTTTTTTTATTGAAACTGTAACTTTGATAAAATATGATAATTTTTTTTTATAAAATATGATAAAAGATTTTTATACAAAATTGAGTTACAATTATAACTGTTTGTATATTTGTTCCATGTAAAATATATGCATATAATTTATAAAATTTTATATAAAAAGTTACTAATTTTATGACTTTTATAATAAATTTAATAATTTGTAAATCATGTGAGTCACTTTAACCTTTTTTTAAAAAATAAGAATAATAATTCATTTAATGTACATATGCAAAATTTGATATTCAAATCTCAAACATGAATGAAGGTAAAGCTTTAAAAATAATATCCAATGTTTATTACATTATTAAAATATTAACCCACAAGTCACTTTTGAACTAAAGCTAAAGTTTTAGAATAAAATATGTGTATTCTCTCTCGTAATTTATCAAAATTATACAAATCTTCTTCTATTTTCAAATTCTACACATTAATCTATTTAATACAAAATGTTAAGAATACTTTTTTTGAGAAAAATATAAATAATTCTAGCCAACTATAAGGTTTTGTATTTTACCCCTATGAATTATGAAAATGAGTAAATTACCTTCTAAACCTATATAAAAGTTTGATTTTATCCCTACTCTTACCAAATTAACAAAAAATGTTAAAAAAAATTACAAATTAACCACAATGAAATAATTGCATTAGAAATAATTACTTTGCAATTATTTTGCGGTTATCAAAGTTAATTTGTAATTTTTTTGAATATTTTCTATTAATTTGGTAGAATATTTTCTATTAATTTGGTAAAAGTAGACGTAGAATCTAATTTTTGTAGTTTCAGGGAATAATTTGCTCCTTTCCATAATTTGTGGAAGTAAAATACAAATGCTCTATAGTTGGTGAAAGTTATTTGCATTTATCTCTTTTTTTTACATTTTTATAGCTTTTAAATCATTTTTCTTTTAAAATTAGTTATTATATGACTCTACTATCCTTTACCCTTTATTTAGAGCCTCATTGTTGGATGCATAGATATTGGGAGGAAGAGAAATTTAAAAGGAGAAATGCGGCTAGAAAAAGAAATTTCATTTGCTTGGATGTAGGGTGAAATAAGAGCAGATAGAAAATGGAGAAGAAGATTTTTGTTGACCATCCAAACATTTTATTCTCTCCTCAAATGAAGAAAAGATAGGAGAAAGAAGAATTAATAAATTTATTTTACAATATTATCCATATATTTGCTTGAAGGAATCTTTTCATTCAATCTCACATTTTCAAACTAGTTGTTAATGCCTACACAAAATATTATTTATTAAAAATGTAATAACAATAAATTCTATGAAGAAAATAAAATTTTGAGTTTTGATAAAAAAATGTTATTGGAAATATCTTATAGACGAGATTCTTAATAATAGGGTTTAAATGTAATATTGGTTTTACTAAATTATAAATGATGTGATTTTGGTTTCATAATTTTAAATAATATATTTTGATCCTAAAATATTTAATTGGTACAAATTTAATTTTTTATATGATTTTCATCAACTTTTTTGAACTCACAAAATTATTATCATCCAATATTTTTTCATATTAATCTAAAATAGATTTTATGTAAATTCTATGTAAATATAAAAGAAAGTTTTTATTATTATATTAAAAATTTTAAACAAAATCCATAAGTTAAATATGAATGTTAAAATTTATAAATATTCACTGTGTTCTAAATCCTAAAAAATACTCTCTCTATTCTTTTTTATTTATCGTATTTTGTAAAAAAAATTATTTCTTTTTATCTATCACTTTAGAATTCTAATGAAGTATTAAATATTCTTTTTACAAATATACCTTTCTTTTTCATTAATAAATACTTTATTATCCTATGCTATTAATCAGCTTGAATTTATTTCTTTATATTTCTCTCTATTTTTAATTATCTTAAATTTTATACATAAAAGATAATCTTATAAAATTTATTATAAATAAATAAATTAAACTACTTTCTTAATATATATAAAATCATTAATGACGATAGATAAATAGAAACGAGGGAGTATGATTTATTTGAAAATTAATGCATTAAGTACTTCAAGATCAAAAAAATTCAACAAAAATTAATGAAAGTAGGTGAAAATTAAATGGTAAAATTAAAATTATTCCAATTAAATATTTTAAAATTAAAATAAATTATTTTAAATTAAATGATTTAAAATCACACAATTTATATTTTAAAAAAACTAAAATTGTATTAAAATCTAACAATAAATATAACTTACGATTCCACTAATTTTGTGTAACTTATTTTATTGATTTTAATAATAACTAATAATTATTTTTTATGATATATATTACTATTACTATGGTTAAATACTTATAACATTTTTCAATGCAAAATGTTGTTACATTTTTTAAAAAATCACTGTATTAAAATAACTAATAATTTTTTTATTATATTAAAAATTTTTAAAAAATCCATAGGTTAAATATGAATGTTAAAATTTATAAATATTCATTGTGTTCTAAATCTTAAAAAATATTTCATCCATTCCTTTTTATCTGTTATATTTTGAAGAAATTTTTTTGTTCCTTTTTATTTGTCATTTTAAATTTCTAATAAAGTATTAAATATTCTTTTTTCAAATCTACTCTTCTTTTTCATTAATAAATACTTTTTTATTCTATATTATTAATCAAATTGCATTTATTCATTTACATTTCCCTCTTTATTTTTAACTATCTTGAATTTTATGTATAAAAGATAATCTTATAAAGTTTACTATAAATAAATAAACTAAACTACCTTTTTAATATATATAAAATCATTAATGATGACAAATAAATAGAAATTGATGGAATATGATTTATTTGAAAATTAATACATTAAGTACGTCAAGATTGAAAAAATTCAACAAAAATTAATGAAAGTTGGTGAAAATTAAATGGTAAAATTAAAATTATACCAATTAAATATTTTAAAATTAAAATAAATTATTTTAAATTAAATGATTTAAAATCACACAATTTATATTTTAAAAAAATAAAATTGTATTAAAATCTAACAATAAATATAACTTACGATTCCACTAATTTTGTGTAACTTATTTTACTGATTTTAATAATAACTAATAATTATTTTTTATGATATATATTACTATTACTATGGTGAAATACTTATAACATTTTTCAATGCAAAATGTTGTTACATTTTTTCAAAATATGAAATATAATTGTATTACTAAATTTCTATTTTAAAATTATTATTATATAATTTATGTATGAAATATTATTAAAATATTTTTTAAAAAAATCACTGTATTATAATTTTAACAATGAATTAAGAATGTTATTATCATTAAATCCTATTAATTTTTCTTTCTCTTCACTTTTTTAATTCAACCAAATAAAAAAATATTTTCTCCTCTAATTTCTTTCTTACCCATTTTCTCTTCAATCAAATATAATGAAAAAATTATATTCACCCTTTTTTTTTCCTCCCCCTGCCCACTTGTTACTCTCTCTTCATTTTCTATCGCCCCTTATCCAAACGAAGCTTCAGAGGGAGCGAGAGTAATGGATCTCAGATTTATCTCCCCAACCTCCTGTGCCTCCGTCGTCAGTTCCACTTCGAGATCCAATTCCACTGTCTGCCCACAACCTACACTTCAACAAAGAAACTATAATGAAGCAGTTGATTCGCAGTCTCTCGAAAGTCACTGACTCATCTCGGTACATTCTTCTCCCATTTGACTCACAGAGTCGGCGACCGCATCGTGCGGCGTCGTTTCGAGCAATTGCCACGTCGAGGCTCCGGCATTCATGTGTTTGGCCCGCGAGGGGGCCGGAAGGCCATGTGCTAATCTATAATGATGATGAGATAGAGAGATTGCTGGTGAGCGCGCAAAGTTATTGAACAACCTGATCTGCAGGTGGATGTTCTCCTTAGATCCTAAAAACCTTCAAACAGCTGAAAAAGCAAAGATCTCTATCCCATGAACAAAGATCCTAAAAGCCTTCAAACCGCTGACAGGAGGTTTAGTGAAAATTCAGGAAAGTCATAAACAATCCTCTGAGAAAATAAAAACAAGTTAGGCTGAGATATGAGAATGAAAACGTATATGCCTACCTAAATTCTGTGAGATCATCTAATATGACTAATGAGGTTATATGCTTATGGGCGTAAAGATTTAGATTTTAGACAAATATTGACACTAGAAAACTAAGATTTAAAAAATAGTTTACAACTGTAATATTATTTGCAATATTGCAATTTTAGACTTGATTGCATGTGCAATTTTTTATAATTTTAGATCTATGATCTTATTTTCTTGCACTTATTTGTATCGCAATGATGTCGCAACCGCAACTACAATTACAATCACAATTTGAATTCCTGTTACAAAGTTCTCGTCATGACTTGCTTGCCTAGAGCTTATAGTTAAATTTTGTGTGGTTTCTGGCAAGAGGTTAGTTTATGGACAATCATCCGATGAGGACGATTAAATGATTGTATTGTTGAAATTGTCTAGATTTCATATCTGGGTCAGCATAATTGATAAAAAAGGATTGTATTTTTTTTTTGTCTTTTGGTCATTCTTGAAAGACAACCTTAGTACTGTAATATTCCTTTTTTTTTTTAAGAAAAGATGAAGGGTTTAATGTTCAGCAACAACTAGTAGTGGAAGAAAACTTGACTTTTGCATCTGATGAAGTCAATGTTTCCTCAAGTGACAAATGAAATTGCTACGGACTATCCTCCACAGTACTTTGCTCCACCAACAATTCAAACTCAATTTTTGTCTCCTAATTATTATCTATCCTCTTAAAAGAAAGGTATTTTTGGAATTATGTAATCAAATTTAGCAAATATCTTTTAACCAAACAAAAGCTAACGGTGTTGTTGTACGGTGAAATTAAATGTAGGATTCATTTTGATTATGAAGAATAATCATAAGTGTTCGAGGTGTAATGCTTTTTTTAGTCTTTATTAATTACAAGATGTGGGAAATTTGTAGATCTAATTGTTGAGCAGGTCTAGAACCGTTGCTGATGAATTTTTATACCACTACCAATTTCATCGGAGGATCTCTTGATCCCTATTTCTTTCTCTGCGTTTTTCTTGTAGATTTGTATTTTTTTCTAAATTATTTTTTATTATCTTGCTAGGTTGAGTCCATGTGAGTTAAGTTGAACTCATGTCAGCATGATCAGGATTAAGAATTGACAAATCAACATTTTCAGTTGGAATTTAGACGAAAAGTTAACTTTGGACTTAAATTAAACAAAATTTATATTTAATGGCACCAAAATCAAGTAAAATGGAATAGGGTATCAAAATCACACAAAATATATGTTAGAAGAGAAAAATGCATTTAACATATATATTAATAGATCCTAACCGATATTAAGGGAAAAATTGTCTTTATCCATGATGCATGATTTCAAATGAGTTCAATCGAGTACCGATAGTTCAAAATGCATTTAATATAGGATGTTTAAATCGAGCAAGTAGTACCTAATAAGTCAGCTAGATCGAAATAGCAAGTTAAGCCAAACAAGTAACTCAAGGAGCAAACTCCTATGTCTCTACACCGAAATTTTCTAAGAAAATGGAAGCATATGCTAACCTATCCAAATGAGTACATCATGGGTGATCCTTTTCAAAAAATTTGAATAAAGTCCTTATTTAAAAATAACAACAACTTAGTTATTCTCCTCCACATTGAACTAAAGAATGTTGGTAAAGCATTTCTTGATAAAAGTTAGATCCATGTCATGCAAAAGGAACTCAGATTTGAAAAGAATAAAGTATGGACACTTGTGCCAAAGCCTCTCAACCATCTTATCATTAGCATTAAGTGGGTATTTCACAATAAGCTTGATGAATCTAGAAAAGTGATAAGAAATAAAGCAAGGTTAGTAGCATAAGGATACTATCAATAAGAAGGTATTGATTATGATGAAATGCATGCTTGCTAAACTTGAATCCATCAAAATGCTACTTACTTTCACATCGTATAGAAATTTCAAGTTTCATCACATGGATGTAAAAAGTGCTTCTTGAATGGCTTCTTAAGTGATGGAATTTATATTAAAGAACCTCCCAAATTTAAAATTCTTGAAAAACCAAATCATGTTTTCAAACTTGCTAAGGCTTTATATGGTTTTAAGCAAGCTCTTAGAGCTTGATATGGAAATTTTAGTAAATTTCTTGTTGAAAATGGTTTTAAAAGAAGGAAAAGTAGGTAGTACCCTTCTCTTCAGACATATTAAGCATAATATTTTAATTATACAAATATATGTTAATGATATTATTTTTAGGTTTACTAATGAACTTTTATGCAAAGAATTTCCTAATATTAAGTTTGAAATGAGCATAATAGGTAAGCTTACATTCTTTCTTGGACTTCAATTAAAACAAACCAAAAATAGAATTTTCATCAATCAAGCTAAGTACATTAAAGATCTCTTAAAGAGATTTGGGATGGAGAATGCAATAATCCTTAATGCACTTATAAGTCCCCTCCACTAAACTTAATAATGATCAAAATGGTAAGCCAGTAAATGAGAAGCAGTATAGAGGTATGATTAGTTCATTGCTCTATTTGATTGCTTGTAAACTAAAATATCATGTTTAGTGTATATTTATGTGCAAAGTATCAATCTAATCCCAAAAAATCACATCTAATGGCTATGAAAAGAATTTTTAGATATTTACTTAATATTAAACACCTTAGTTTGTAGTATCCTAAAAATAATTGTTTTGATCTTATTGGATATTTTAATACCATTTTTGCTAGATGCAAATTAGATAAGAAAAGTACTAATGGAACATATCACTTCCTAGGCTAATACCTTATTTCATGGCAAACCAAAAAGCAAAATTCAATCGCTCTTTCAACAAGCTGAAGTAGAATATATGATAGCTGGAAGTTGTTTTCTCAAATATTATATATGAAGCAATAACTTAGATATTATAGTTTAAATCTTGATCACATCTCAATATTTTATGATAATACTAGTACTATCAATTTAACCAAAAATCCTATTTAACTCTCAAGAACTAAATAGATTAAGATTAAGTTTCATTTTATAAAAGAAGATACTCTTAAAGGGTATATTGAACTTAACTTTATAAATATTGAAAATTAGTTAACTAATATTTTTACAAAATCTTTCCATAATGATAGATTTTGTTTTATGAGAAATGAGCTTGGAATGATTAATTTCAATTAATTTGGTTCAAAATGTTTGAATTAACTTTTTTCTGAAAAATTGAAAATTATATGTTGCATTTTCACTACTTTTACCATAATTAGTTATGCATAATTCATTTTTTGGATAAAATTTTAAATATATAATATTAGGTTCCAATTACATATCATTAGTTCTACATGCACGAAAATTAGCAATTTGCAAAGCATATTCCTTTAGCAAAAGAAAATTACTAAGTCCACAAGAAAAGGTAAATAATTGGACATATTGTTATAGATCCCAAAGCCTAAATATCAATTTTTTAAATGGTTAACTTATCATATTTTCCTTTTATTCCTCCTTCCTTAATTGTTAACTTTTAGTTTTTTCCCATTGACTTTTTCTTTCTTTCTTTATTTTAGAAAAAACTTCCTTCTTTTCAAAACTACCAATTAGGTTTTAAACAAAACTACCCTTTCTCACTTACTTCTTCTTCTTCTTCTTCTGGCAAAATGCTTTTGAAGAATCCCCAAAACTATTGTGTAATTTTATTTTTTTTGCTTTATAAAGCTCAAAAATTACTTTTTACTTCTTTTTACCACTTACACATTTTTAATGAATGTTTTTCAAAGGGCCTAAAGTAGAAATTTTTAATTTTCTTAAATAAAATTATTATTTTAACAAAAATTAAATTTTCCTATTTCTCCTTCACATTGACACCGCTATTGAACTTTCTAAAAGTTTGTAGTTTATTTACAAACATCATTGTTAAACACTCGCAAACCTTAACTTTAATTTTTTGTCAATTTTTACTAAAAGTTCTTTTTTAACCTCTTTATGATATTGAGCTATTTCCTTTTTCTTAATTGCTTTTTTAGTTGTTCATATTTATATGCAAATTTTTCTTTAATTTGATAAACTCATTCTTCTTTCTTGATTTGATTTTTTTCTAATAATTTTTACTTCTACACATAATTTCTTTTCTTTTTGCCCTAACTCTCTTTAGAATCCTTCTTTTCTATAAAAATTGAGCCTCCTTGGTTTCTCTATCCACACTAGAGCTCTTATTTCCTTTTTTATACTTTTCTCACCAAAGTGACCTCCTAATCGTTTCTTATCAAATTTTCAAACCCCTATTTTAGGCAATTCAAGAACAAAACCAAATACATAAAGTTTGTTTCAAAAAAATAGTGTAACCCTTAAAAAATTGATTTAGATTCTCTAGCTTATGAGAATCTGGAAGGTCATAGACCATTTGAGAAATTTGCAATCAAAAAACTTGTTGGAAATGAATGAATTAGTGTATAAGATTTATACAAAACTTTTTTCGTAACATAGATACCTCCAAGTTTGACATTATATTAAAGGTATTTGTGAGAGGAAATCTTGATTGCATCATAACTGAAAGGATAAACTAGGTTATTAGTGCACTTGATGAAGGAAACATTATGACATCAAAAGGAAGAGAGATTATCTTCAAAAGTTACAATGCTAGCCAATGAATTATGGAGCTCTTCAATGGATTTAATCATATGAGAAGAGAAATATTAAGTAAGGATAGAATGCTACTACTTTACATCATTACTCAAATTAGTTTCCCTAAGCGATGTGGTTTGAGTAATTTTAGTAGTTTTAAAGCATTTCTTATATGGGTTGTTGAAAGAGAAGTTAAGATAAACCTAAGATATTTGGTTATCCAACATATGGTGTAAAAGCTTTAGAAGGAAAAAGCTCCTCTACCATATAGGATGATATTCATTAGAATTTGTCAAGAACTTAGAATGAATATGTACCTTTAAAATAAGAAAAAAGTGTGACTGAAAATAATATTATGAATGTAGCATAGTCTAGATCTCTTTCTTATAGAGGTAGTAAGACCACCAAAAAGGCTAAAAGTCCTTTAAAACTCATTGGTATTAAAAGAAAGCTTGAACTTGCTCTACTAGAAAAAGAGTAATTAAAATTAGGTGAAGACTCAAAAGAAATCAAGATTGATTTTAAAAGAGTAAACAAGCTAGAATCATCATCATTTGACCTCAATGATAAACGAACTCCAAAAAGTAAAAGGGTAGCAATCTTTGAATCACCATTTTTTATGAAAATCATAATAGCTTAACCTACTCTTGATTTGAAAGGTAAAAAAGATAACAAGTCCTACTCTTAAAGAAATCCAATAAAACAACTTAAAGAATATGCCAAAAGGTTAAACAAAGCTAGTTTTAAAATCGCTCTTGGAAAACCTCCTTCATCACTAAGTAGATCCAATAGGCTCAAATTTGGTGTTAGAGTTTCAAGCACTAAAAAGAAGTAACAGGCAAGTAAAAACAAGATATATATATATATATATATTGTAGTGAATTTGATAAGAAGGAAGCTATTTATGCTCATCTATTATATTTAAACCAAAAAAAGGTGGATTCTAAAGGGGGAATATGAGGATGTTAAGGATAATTTCTAGGTTAAATATGTTACCTTACTTATTAAAGAATTCTCAATAAGTTTTGAGAAAGAAGATGGTATCAAAAACTAGCAAGTGGATGATGTTATATCAACTTTTGTTACTTAGACTTTAAAAGAACCTGCTATCCAACAAATTAGCCAACCATCCCTTACTTTAGTTGGGCATGAAGAAACTATTCATGATTTTCACCTAATTGGTAAATATTACCATCACGTTTGCCTCACCACAAAAAGGTAATAAAAACTTCTTACCTTACTATTAACTTCTCTACCACCACTCTTAAGGAATCTCCTAACTTTTCTAACCTAAGTCCAATACCAATAACCACATCATAACCTAGTATCACCACCCTTTTTTAAGGTGTCCAATGGCAACTTTATCCATTCATTTGAACAATCATGAACCTATTCCATCCACCACCTATTATTATTAATCTAAGTGGTTTATTCTCGGATAAAACACTAACTTTCTCTTAATTCCTCTAAACCTAATTGGACTTATTACTGTCATTACTATTATAAGATGTTTGGTTCGTGGAATATTTTTAACACTTTTGGAAATATTTCAAGAGAATATTACATTCTTATGTTTAGTTCAAAATTTCAAAAAAAAAAAAACACTTAAGGATGTCACATTTTTGGGAATGTTTTTGTCCAATTTTTTTCTCAAAATATTCTTATGGGGGAAATGAGTATCTCAAATTCTCATGAAATGGAAATGTTAATACTAAAATAAAATGACAAAATTACTCTCGTATTTAATTCTCTTTCTTATTTATCATTTTATTAAATAATTTTTAATTTAAGTTAGAAAATAATTATCACTTTATTTTTAAAATATTTTTATTATTAAAAATATAATAATATTAATTTTTAATTGTAATTCCTTTTCTATTATTGTTCCTAATATTTGAAAGATTATTTTAATATATTTATACATACATATGATTTCTTTCATAATATATTAGGCTTGAAATTTCTTATAAAAAAGGCATATTTATAAAAAAAATATAAATAATATTTTAATATTAGAAAAGGAACTACAATGTTAAATTCAATGCTAGTATGAAACATAATTGTGAAAATAATTTAGTCATAAAAATTTATAATTTTATAAAAAGATAAATATCAAGTATAGTTAATACTATAATAATAACTTAAATAAATTACACTCACATTTATTTTAAAAATTAATTTAATAATAATAATAATGTGACTAATGATAAATATATCTTATAAAGATAAAGAGTGCAAAAAAATGAACAAATAATCAATTTATACATGATTTATTTTGGAGTAGGGTTATATTATTTGATTATTACTAGAGGTACCAATCAAATTCTATTCTAAATAAATAATATATTAATTTTTAAAATATAATATATTAAATATTAAAATATAATAAAGTATAAAACATTTTTATATATATTTCAATAAATCTTTAGATGTTGAATATTAAATTTTAATTTATTATGTGTTAAGAAATTTAATTATATATGTAATTTTAAATAAAAATATAATTTATTATATTATATTTTATAGTAAAAAACCTTAATAAGAATATTTTTGAAATAATCTTATAATTTTTGAAAATATTAAATATAAACTAAATATAGTAATATAACAAACATAGAAATCTAGCAAAATATTCTTAAAAAAATTTATAATGAACTAAATATAAAAATATTACATTCCTATTAATTGAATTATGAAGAATCATATTCTTGAGAATATACACTTTCTTAGGAATGTAAGATTCTAGTGAATCAAATATCCATCTTAATATTCTATTTGCTAGCTATTAACTGTCCCAATGTCTATAAACAACCTTTAAACCAAACCAATCAATAAATCGTAAACACTTTTACCAATGACTAACCCTCTAGCTCAAACTCGAAATATGTTGATATAAGCATTCAAATGGAATTTGAAATTACTGTTAAGCAACTTAACAAGTTTGTTAATAAGAGGATATGAATGTTGTATATGAAAGGCTAACAGAATATGATACAAGAATTGGGATTCTTGAACTTTAAAATGAGATCATTGATAGAGAATTGCAAAAATTAAGAATATTGGTTTAAAAGATATCAAGATAAGTATATATGGAGATCCAAGTAGCAATAAGCACTTTTGTGAAAAACAAAAAAAAATTCTATAATTTTTTGCCATTTCATGATGTTTTCATATAATTTTAGGATAACGCATGCATGTAGTTTCTATTTATGTTATTTTTTGGATGTTTCAGGTACTATTATTATTGTTGCTACTATCTTGAGAATTTTAGTTTTTTTTAAAAGATCATTTTATGCACTACATGATCATGTTTAAGATGTATTTATTGCATTTAGGGATTCACTATTCTGTCCTATGCACATTTTTGGAACTTATTTAATTGAATATATAATCATTTAGGTCTTAATTGCCTTGATAAGTTCCCTGCCTTGTATTAAGAAAATAGTGAAATTGTCCAAGTTGTTCTTTTGTTTCTATGTGCTATCATACTATATTTGCAAACTCACATGTTTATTTTGGATTTTTTTCGGTGATCAACCTTATGCTGGCTTAACTAAGAAGCCTTTAGTTAGCTTAAAATTTGAAAAAACAAGCAAAAATATTGCTCATAAAAGGACTCTTCGTGGCCAAAATTCAAGCTTTTTTAAACAAGTTAAATGTATTTTGTTAGTACATGTTGAAAAAGACACATTAAGATAACAAATGAAAAAGCAAGCATTGCACAATATTGAAGTTGATGTGACTAAACAATAACAAAATGGAAAAAGCAAATAGCAAAAAATATTAAAAAGTAAAAAAAAGAATCCTTTTCATCTAAGATTACTCATTAGGTTTTGTGCATCTCCAATACCTAGTTCTCACTCTTTTATAATTAAAGGACCATACTTCATGGATCAATACAAAATAAGTATCCTTTCCTCTCTAAAAGATTTTCTCTCTTTAAAAGTTTTCAATATCTTTATAGGCTTCTCTTTTTATTATCTACACTATTAGAAGTATATAAACCTTGTAATCTTTTTAAGAGATAAACTTTACCCTTTAAAAGTTCATTAACTAGGGTGAAGTGTGAGAAAAATATTTGTAAATACCTTACAACTAGTTTGTGAGAAAAATATCTTCAACTATTGAGGTATGATTACTTGATTTTTTGAAAGATCAAATAGGAAAGTGCACTTGGGTTTTGTAAAAGAAAAAAGTACTAATGGATAACCTACTAAAATTAGTTTTAATCTTAGGAGAGTAAGTAAACCTAAAGGAACAATTATTCCTTTAAACAATTGAACCACTATACATCAATGTTATCTTCTCTTTCTTTTACTTTTTTATTGCATATCTTTATTTATTATTTACTTGATCTTTCAAATTTATTATTTGGTTGCTCTTTGAGAGATTACAAAAAAAAGAAAGCAAAAAAGGCAAGTGTTTTTAAAGGACTATTTTGTTTAAATTTTCAAGACATCATTCACTCCCCTCTATGTATTTTTGTCTTATCACCATTTATTATGAATATTTGATGCTTGTTTCTTGGATAGGCTAGCAAACTAATCCCCAATAAGCCAAATAGCTAAATTGGAAGAATCATATATGATCCAAAGTTCAAAAGGATTACTAAAGTAATTACTCTCATTTAAAAATTTTAAAATTTTTATTGTCCATTTTTTAATTCTACATGGCATCAAATATGATGACTAGATCGTCAAAGCTAGCATCTAAACAATCATTTTCATTTGATTTGAATTACAAGATTTTATTTATGATCTTCTATGATACTCTATTTTATGGTACTCTATGATACTCATAGTTAGTGTCCATTGATTGCCCAACACTTATGTTAGGAAATTTGTATTATAGAATTTGTATTGAGACAATTGTATCCTTCCTAGCAACAAAATAAAGTAGAATCAATGAAAAGCAAAGAAAAAGAAAGAAATAGAAATGGAAACAAAGAAAGGAAGATTAGCAACATCAAGTAGCAAAAGAAGAAGAGAAGCAAGGAAGAAGTGTTTCTACCTTTGGTTTTGGTGGGATATGAAGCAAAGAAGCAAGCACTAGTGAGAGAGAAATGACCAAAAAAAAAAAAGAGTGAAATAGTGTGGGAAAAAGGGGGGAAAGTAGGAAAAAAAATTAGGAAACTTTGATCCCAATTGTAAGTAGTAACTTTTACAAATTTAGGTAATAAATTTATATGAAGAAATTCATGACATTTTTTATTAAGAAGTTATTACATGAATTTATAAGACCTACTACTAGATGTTAACAAAGTTACTTCTCAAGTTTATTAAAACTACTACCAAGAAATTCATAAGAATTCTTTTCGCGAAGTTAATACCTTTAGCTACTACCTAGTTTTAAGAAATTTACTATCAGAATTTGTGAAAGTTACTACCAAGAAATTCATAAGGTTTCACTACCTGATTTTAATAAAATCACTACCTAAAAAATCACAAGGCCTTTTTTTTTATAAAGTTGCTACCTTTGATTACTACCTAACTTTGATGGATTTACTACCCAAGTTTATGAAATTTACTAGCTAACTTTAATAAACATGGACATGAATAGAATAAAAATTAGACAGTAACAATTCCTCCATAAAAAATGCATTCTTATTATTTAAAATCATTTCAACACCATAGATTCCAAATGCAGAAACAACAGAACTCAATCAATGATGTTCTTCAATACACACATACCAACCAAAAAAGCCGTCAAAGGCAAGGTGACAAAGTCCAGCACGCTTGCTATTGAAGGGAGATTGAACCAATGCGACGCTGGAATTGGTGCATTGGCGGAGTTGGTATTGTGGTAAAATGGTTACATGAGGCTGCGTAGCTTCAATGGACAACCAAAGTCTTCAATAAAGGTAATTCCGATATCTTAACTTTTTATTGTCTTTGCTTCAGATGGTATTTAGTCATCTTAGATCAATGGTCCAAACTAAATCTAAAAATTTAAATGGTTGCTATTCATCCTCCTTATGATACTAAATAAGTACTCACAATTTTAAGCTGAGTATCATAAGTAAACCCTTTATTATTTTAATTAACTTTATTTTGCATATATTTATGAAATTAATAAATTTTATTTGAATATCTATACACTTTTTGATGAAAATAAAAAAAAAAAACAACTCAACATATTTTCACTTTTATATAAACAATAATTTTCGGCATGGACTAATTCTTTTAGTGCAAATAACATATAACTTGGGAAAGAAATAACATATAAATATACAAAATATTCTCTCATATTATATAATCCACTTTATAATTTAATAAGTACGAGTTGATTTTTCAATGGGGGGAGTGCAAATAGACATTTTTTAAGTGTTATTGAATCCTTTGCCATTATCTCATGTCCAGCTTTAGTATAGTGTCCCCACTTGTCCTATATAAAATAGACTTTTCTATTATCACAAGGCAATGGTTTCTCGTCCTTAACAACTACATAAGGGTCCTTAAAGTTTGTGAATCCTACACACATAACGGTACTTGAGTCAAGAAAATATAAAATATGTAATAATTAAGAATAATTCGTTAATCAAATAAGGCAATGCTTCAACACATGTTTATGAAATTTTCTAAATATTTAACTTGAAATTCATAAAAATTGTAACATTTCATATAAAAGCTTATTATTTTGACAAAAATTTGCAAATTTTTATGAATTTTATATGCAATAAGTACACAATATTCATCATCTACAATTGCATAAAAAAATTTCATAAATTTTCTCATAAACTCCATCTTTCAATAAAAATAGTGCACTAAGTATAAAAGTTTTTTTATAAAATTTGCAAGAAAAGTATCAATATGAATTTTCTTCAATATGTACATAAGCATAAACAATAAATAATACTTATTTACCATGTTTTGCTGGATTATTTTTTAATAATCTCCCTTATTTTTGTATTAGAATATGTCGCGAGGGCTTATCTTCCATCTCCTTTAATTTCCCAGGGAGACTGCATTCCTCGTAGATATCCATTAATAGAAATTTTCTAGCTTCTAAGTTGTAAAGTGTCTAAGAGAAAGAAATTAACAAAAAAAATCAGAAAACTTGATTTAATTAATTTTTTTCTAAATTATAATTGATCATTAAACATTTGATATAAGAGAAGGACCAAGAGAAAACCTTAATTCTTGGAAGAAGTTGATTAACGAGAAATGGTAGGAAGGTTGTACAGTTATTATTGAACTTGTCACGTATTGTCGGGCTAATGATTTCATTTGAATCATTTTCACCAATAAAAATAAGAAATATAGATTTGGCTAGGTGATCACTTAGTTGCTTTGGATTCTTAATTGTTTTTGGTAGACCTCTCTGTAAGCAAAAAATTATTTATATAGGATACAAACTTACATAGATCAAGAATATAAAATACATAATTTTAAAAAATAAATAACGTACATGTATTTGCCATAATGAACTATGAATTAATTAACGAACAAAGGTTGGATCTTCTCTGCCTTCTCTACGAGTTTGTAGCCGATGGGATACTAGGATTCACAAAATATTTTGTGGTTATGAATAGAGCGTAGAGTGTCTAGGGGAACCTAACCTGCTTTAAATAAAAAATTCTACTGGGCTCACCCATTAAAAATTCCAGTTAGTTAAAAATCTACACTTGTTGCAGAACACATTAGCCCACCAAGCATTTTAAGTCTATAAAAGTGATCACAAAGATTAAATTTAAAACTATAATTCTAAGATCAGACTCAGTCCATTTTAAATAAAACAAAATAAAAGATCTAATTAATGGTAGTTCAAAAATTATTTTTACACTCTCTTCATAGATGAAGTATTCAATTTGTTCATCAAATGTCAAGCAATCTTGCTGCAAGCACAATTAAATAATAGTGAGATGGTAAGAGATAATATCAACTATTACTGCTCATTTAGTGCGTCAAAAAATTTAAAATTCATTTATTTAAGAAATGGATTGATGATCACTTTTATCCATGAATATAATTTTAAATAAATTGAAGTTTCATTGTTTTATTATTCTAAACAAGTGTTAAGGATGATAAAGGAAAAAGATTTAGATTCTTATCACTCTAGTATCTTTTAAGATCCCACGTCTACTTGATGAGTAATTTATTCTTGTAATTATCAGAGATTTAACAATCCCATCAAGACTCAGGGAGGTAGGTGCCGTAGGTAAACCCAACATTATAGCTATTGATACACAACAAACACAATTAATTATGACTTAGTATGTGCAACTATGATTTAAATTTTCCAATGCTAGTAAGTTTGAAAAAATTATTCAATTTTAAGTGAACTCACCAGTAAAATCTGCTATAGTTTTACCATTAGCAAAATGACTTGTTCAATTCTTAAAATCCATACCAGTTGGTCAATTCTTTGCTTGTGCTATTGTGTTTAGGTAGTTATTGTTTCCCACATCTGTGTCTGAATCACCAAATACGAACAATGCTGGAACTAAATATTTTTCAGCTGTGACATTCATGATAAAAGCTTGGTGTAGAACATGTACAAATGAAAAAACAAAAAATGAAAATGCAAGATTTGTCATTGTCTTGAATATGAAAAGTTAATGAAGAATGATCTCGAAATCCCCAAATATATAGAGGAAGCTACTCAATTGAATCCATGGCATGGCCAATTTCAGTTTACTGTATGTTGTTTAGATATTTAGTTGGTAACGTTGGGAGAGAAGAAAAACAACTAGTCAGGAAAACTGAATGAGGTAAAGTATCAGTCAAACAATTACCAGTGAACTATGAAAATTACTAAATTAGGGTGCGAGTTTGTATTGTCGGACGTTTAGCTATATTGTCAACGACAGAACCGTGCCAAATTAGGCTACGGTTCCTACATTAGATGCAGTTACTTTAACAATGTGTCATTTTATGTCTCCCTCTCTATATTCCATGGTAGATCGCATTGCTTTAGAAACTTCAATTAAGCAAGAAACTAAAATCCACATACTTAGGAACTCATTCAATATATCACATATCATCTTTTTTTTTTCTTAAATAAATGAAAGAGTAATTAAATTACTGAATGTGCAAATACAAAGATAAAAAATCAAATCCTAAATATAATAAAAGATACAAAATTTTAAAAAAAAATATCAAATACCACTTAATTTAAAAACCTTTAAAATAAAGATATTTTTATGTGATATTAGCAGTTATACATTAAACATAATCAATAAAAAAAATATTTTAAACAAATTAAATCTTAATTTTTAATTCTTTGAATCGAAGGCTACAGCATGTCACATTAGTCTTTGTATATTCCACTACTCATAATAAAACTATTAGGATCTATTACACTTAGATCCTTTGTATTTTTAAAAATATACATTCAATTCCATAAGCAAGGAGAGGTAAATATATATTTAAAATAAATTAAAATGAAGGCGAGTATATAGAAAAAAGAATGTGAGTATAATTCAACTAAATTTCAAGATACGTGTGGTTTATTAAAGGTAAGGGTATATGGAAGTAGTATATCCCTTTCACGTACCCAACGGAGGAAAGTATATTTGACTTATAGAAGACAATGAACTCAAACTTGACGAGGCGTCGAGGTAACATCTACAATCGGGGAATGCTCTTATATAAGATGTCACACTCCCAAACTAATTGATCCAACAGACTACGAACGGTTAAAATACCCAAATATCATTTTTTTAGAAATATTTTACCGCTTTACTGTGTTTTCGAAACTAAATACCAAAATACGCACCAGAACCCTTGAGGGTGCCACATGATATGGCGTTTTTGGGATGCCAATTAGGCTGAAGGCGCCATGTTGAATGGCGCCTTCGTGATGGCTGGAAGGCGCCTTTCAACATGGCGCCTTCCGTTCAAATTTTTTTAAATTTTTTGGGAGGTGCCTTTCAACATGATGCCTCCGTGTTCAAAATTTTTTGAATTTTTTGGGAGGCGCCATTTGATCTGGCGCCTCCTTCCCCATTTATACCTGCAGCAGCCACAAAGAAACCTAGTTCGAAGCCTTGGAGCCTCTCTGCAGCAGCCACTCTTCTCTTCTTTCTTCCCAGCCGTTATTAGCATTTTTCATATTTTCATTCAATCTTCATCCTTTGTTTCTTTTGTACATTTCATCTGGCAACATTTACTTCTTTGGAGCAGATCTGGTCTTCTTTCCTTACTCTTCATTGGTTAGTATTTTTATAATTTTTATATTTATATAGTGATAGGAAAATTTTTATTTTATGTTGATTATTATGATTTGTGATATGAAAAAATGATATGAAATTTAGGAAAAGTTGTAAAAATTTATATGATCTGTAATAGTTTATGATTTGTACTGATTAATTTTTTTATAATTTCTGTATGTATATTATAATTTTTATTAGTTATTATGAGAATATATTTTATAGTAGGAGAACATTTTTTATTTTATGTTAATTATTATAATTTAGAATTTAGGAAAAATTTGTGCAACTTTATATAATCTGTAATAGTTTGTGATTTTTACTGGTTAGTTTTTCTATAATTTGTGTATTTATATTATAATTTTTTTTAGTTATTATAAGAATATATTTTACATTGGGGGAAAAATTGTTATTTTATGTTGATTATTATGATTAATGCTGTGAAGTTATGATATAGGATTTAAGAAAAAAAATTGAAGAAATTTATATGATCTGTGATAGTTTGTAATTTTAAAAGAAGAACAAAGGGGATAAAGAAAAGTGTTTTAGAATAAAATTTACAATCTAGGTAAAAATTATATTTAGATATATTTAAAATATAAAATTTTTAAGAATATAGAATATGATAAAAATAAGATTGTTTTTATTATATGTTCATTATTACTAAGATATATTATCCTATTAATAATTTAGAGTAATATATGTCAAAATAAGTAAATATCAATTGAGGGTATATCAATATTTTTATATTAATTTTAGAGTAATATGTGTCAGAATAAGTAAATATCAATTAAGGGTATTTTGTAAAGACTTGATATTTTATGCATTATTTCTATTTATTTTATTTTTTATTGTACATTTTTGTTATTCTTTTTTGTTAACTCATGGTATTTAAACCATATACACCAATATTTTTTAACAGTAAGATATATTAATTTTTTTATTATAAATGTATTCTATATAAATTATATAATTCATTTAATTAATTAATCTATTATACAGTCAATTTTTTATTACTTTATACCGTATGTATTATTTATTTCTTATTTACTCTATTGTATTCTATTTATATCTACTCGTATTGTCTATGGTTTAAAATACCATCATCATTAATTAACATAAATATAATAAGTTATGATTTTTTAGCTTATTATAATATTTTAAATAAATTAAAGCTTTAATATATATTTTATTATTAAAAATAATTAATTTTATATTATATTTTTAAATAAAATACGTAGTAATTAAATTAAATTTTATTTATATAGATTTTTTAAAATTTTTGCTGATAATAATTTTTGAATGTTATGTTTTAAATTTAAAATACATCAACTAAGACTTCTCCAAGGGTTTGTAGTTCGTACATTAATTTTTCTTAATTTCATATACTTTGTTTAATTTTTTTTTCCTTTCTTTTTTCAATCATTCTATTAGAAGTTCAAATGCAATATAATGAATAATATAAATATAATACAATTTATTTTTTTGACGTAAAATTATTTTTAATAATCAAATAAATTACTTAATAAAATTAATTGATTACATATTTAATTTTTAATACTTATTACTTTACCTTTCACATAGCACTTCTTCTTTTTTAATCTATTTTGCTATAATTTTTTTTATTTTGACTTATATTATTTACGATTTAAATAATAATATAATTACATAATATTGACATAATGTAACATATTTAATTTTTATGTAAAAATAATTTTAAAAAATTAATGTTATGAGAAGCGTTAATTGAAATAATTAATTATATACTCCAGTTCTAATAAAAGTATTTAAGAATAAAAATTAATAGACAAGGAAAAATTTATTAATATTTACCTGATAAAAAAATTTAAACACTATATTTAAAATTAAATACACGTTAATAAAATTTTATCTATGCTACTGTTTTTGTTCCTTTTATATATTGTCTTACAAAGTATATTTAATTTAGCGTGATCTTTGCATAATTTTTGTAATGATACAATAATACGTAATAATTTTTACTTAGAGATTAAAGTTATTAAAATATCTAACAAATTTTTCTTTCATGCAGAGGTCTTTTTCTATTTGCTTTTCCTAATACTTACGGGTTAGTATTTTATAAATTTTGTGCTTATATTATAATTTTTATTAGTCATCATGAAAATATCTTTTATAGTGGTAGAGAAATTTGTTTAGACTATTATGATGTAAATAATATGAGTTTTTTATTTTATATTGATTATTATGGTTTACAATATGAATTTATGATTTAAGATGTGAAATTATGATGTGTGAAAATTTTGTAGAAATTTATATGTACTGTGATAGGTTGTGCTATTAAAAGAAGAAAAAATAAGATAAAGAAAGGTGTCGTAAAATAGGTTTTAGGATCTAGGTGAAAGTTACATTTAGATAAATTTTTTATGTGAAATTTTAATATACCATAAGAGAGGTAATAAAAAAAAATTTTAGGATATGTGGATGTAACCAGAAAATGTAGTGTACTGGAAAAGGTAATCTATTTAATTAGTATAAGTTGTGTTAAATAAACAAAAAATGACAAACTATGAATAAGTGTAAAAGTAGCTTAAAAATTTGCAGGAAAAAAATGTCGGCCTGTAAAGGTTGGAATGGGTTTGACTTGCGCGGGTAAATTATTATGTACTATTAAATAAATACATTAAAAAAATAATAAAATATTCTGTTCATTTTTACTTGTAATATTAAATACTGGTTCATTCGTTTGTAAGAACAAAAATTGTATATAATAATCTGTGTCAGTTGTGAGAGTGCAGTGAATATTTTGCAGTTAAAAGTAACGAGATGAAGAAAAGTTTAATTGCTTTTATATATTCAAATGGTACAATGATTGAGGGATCGATGGGAGTAATGTACGATGGACCTCCCTTAAAGGCATTGAAGTTGATCGATTAACCTATTTGTCTCCTTTTGTTCAGCATATGAGCCTAGTTGGGAAAAGGCCATGGAGAGATTGGAAAACCTTAGCAAAGTCAACGAAGAGATCCACAAGAAGTTGACCGCTATTCCGATGAAGAAGTGGACGCTTGCTTATGATGAAGGTAGAAAATATGGTCATATGACGACTAACATAGTAGAGTGCATCAATGGACTCTTCAAAGGATTAAGGAAGCTACCAATCATAGGCCTTGTTCAACAAACATACTATAGATATGTCAAGTACTTTGTGAAAAGGGCAAAAGAAGCACATGCTGAACTACAACAAGGTCACATATACGCAAGCAGATTCAGACAAGAGCTTGCGACTATCCAGTCACGTGCCTCTTCTTACCACGTTCATGCTTATAATAAATAAGGAACTAGGTTTGAAGTGGTGGAGGGCTCTGATATGTCCATGAGATCATGTGGAAAGGTCGTCCAGGTGTTATTAGACAAAAGGCAGTGTGAATGTGAACAATTTTAAGCATATAGGTACCCTTGCGCTCATATTATTGCTACTTGTGCCTCAGTCAACATATCGTGGGAACCATATGTCGACACTGTATATAGACTTGACACCGTACTTAACTGCTACAAATCTGAGTGGTGGTCAATCGGGGAATGGTCGCAATGGAATAACCTACCACCATTTCCTGTACTGGTGCCAAATTATGGAAGACTGCGTACAAGGGGACGACTGAAGTCGTCACAAATCAAAAATGAGATGGATTGGCCTCAAGAGAGTGGTGTCAAGCAAAAATGCGGTCTCTATAAGGCGGAAGGTCACAATCGTAGGCGCTGCCCACTGCTACAACGAGAGGAAGGCCCTTCTTCACGTTGACTTTGGTTTTTACTTTTGCAGACGTATATTACGAAGTATGTTAACCAATGTTATAAATGTCACAATCGGATGATGTGTTTTGTTTGATTGTTGTAAAACTGCAGGCCATTATATATATATATGTGACCTCATTACTAGTAATGTTAACAAAATACTTAAAAATATCAAGTGCTATATATTCTTATGTGTATCTTTGTACATAATTTGCACATGTATGTTATATTAGTATATGTTTAGATTCCACCCTAATGCAATTCTTGTCATGGAAGATGGCATCCACATCCCGACGCGTTAATCCTAGACCACGGGATCCTTCACTGCTAACGGCCCAGGCCGAACACATATCCCAGTCAATTTGGGCAGGCCATGTATGGAAATAGTTAGAACTTAATAAAGTTGGTTGAACAGTTTCTGAATTGTCAGACGCAATAACTAATAAAATATTTTTTGTTTTGCAGCCTAACCGCGTGCTGAGGATTCGACGGGCTCATCACTACCATCACCAACAGCCGCCGGAGTTGATTGTCCCCTTCTTACGAAAGGCAGGTTTCTACGGCCTAGCGATGTACAAGTTTGTGCCGATCGACCATCAGTTGATCAGTGCTTTTGTAGAAAGGTGGAGGCCGGAGACACACACCTTTCACATGCCGCAGGGGGAGACGACTATTACATTACAGGATGTTGCTTTCCAGCTCAGCCTACCCATTGACGGTCGTGCAGTGACGGGGCCCACTGTGTGGGGATGGGGAGCCCTGATAGAGGAGTATCTGGGACTGCAGTTACCGGCAGATGAGAATGTCATCAAAGGAGGCGATTGAGGATGAGTTGGCTGGAGAGGCATTTCACTCATCTTCCAAATGATGCGGATGAGGTGACAGTGCAAAGATTCACCCGAGCTTACATTTTGCGTCTCATTGGTGGGATGTTATTTCCAGACCACTCCGGCACATATGTCCACCTCATGCACTTACATGAGGCTGGGGCGTACAGTTGGGGATCTGCTTGCCTTGCCTATTTGTACAGAGAGCTCTGCAAGGCCACTGCTCCGAATTACAAGGAGATAGGAGGGTGTTATCTACTACTACAGCTCTGGGCATAGGATAGATTTCCCACTATTGCCCTCGCGATTACTGTTTCAGACATACCAAATGGGGATACAGAGATTAGCCCCTTAGCCCGCAGGTTAGAAAATTTCTCAACTTACACTTGTAATTAAGTTGACTTTGAAGTTCTTTAACTCAGTTATTGTACTTGGTAGGTGGCACTACCAAAAGACATTCCAGGATAGTCCGGCACACAGCCTACCCTATTACAGATACGTGCTGGACCGTCTTCGACTCGACCAGGTATGTAGGGGATAATGCATATTTTTATTTCATGGCTTGGTCCATTTCATTATCCCATTTAATTGATAAAATAAATCTGTAATTTCAGATCGCCTAGATCTCGTACATTGAGGAGGTCACCGCATCACTGCCTCAGTACTGTTTTGACGGGAGTGACATGTGGACAACAGTGGTGCCGCTCATTCACTTTCAGATTGTCGAGTGGCACCAGCCTGATAGGATTTTGCGGCAGTTTGGACTACGCTAGGCTATTCCTGAGCCACCGAAGCAGGTGGCGGACGTCCATTGCCTTCACTTGTCCGGTCGGCATGACGAGGAGTGGCACATCCGCCATCAGCCGTACATTGCACTCTGGGATATCCGGCGAGACTTGTGCGTTATTGCCGAACCAACCGCAACCCTAGTTCTAGGCCCACGATCCGATTACATGTTATGGTACAGACGGGTTACCAGGCAATGTATTACACCCGTTGGGGGAGCGCTAGACCTTGTGGTAAAACTTCGTGCTAGTTTTCTATGTCTGATTTTCTTCCCGTGCATTAGTATTGTAACTAACTTTAATGTCAAAATTTTGCACAGGTAGATGAGGTGTCCGCACTACAGGACTTCACTACACCTGATGGGCAGTCTAGGTTCACCTTCGATGCGCTTAGATCGGCGACGGACTCCATCCTTCACGCCATTCAGGAGGTCGATCATGTCATTATTGACTCACATGCAAAGCCAACACCTCATGCCCATCATATCTCAGACCCTGCGGAGGGTGACCATGATCAGCCTCGTGCTCGTCGACGTCGTTGCACTGTTCCACGGCCTACGTTGCAGCCTGATGTTCCGTCCGCTTCGACAGTGCAGCAGATTCCACCATCAACTGCTCAGGACACCATGATGATGATGCCAGACATTACTGCCTCATCTCATATGTATCCTACTGTACCTGATGATCCTTCATCCTCCATCATGTTCCCGGCTGTACTATTTGGTCCGTCATCACCCCAGATGTACCCATTTATTTCTGGTGTTCCATCCTCGTTCCAGGCATTTCCACACATACCAGGAGTTTCATCTTCATTCCATGCCTTTCCTTCTGGTGATGCTAGTCCATTACAGCCATATCGTCCTGCATTTGATTTTTATACTCAGGAACAGGGATTAGCACTTGCCGGCATGATGACAGATGACTCAGAGCTTGTAGATAAAGGTGGAGGTGGGGGCGGAGGCAGAGCGGGAGCCAGGGGCAGAGGAGCCACAGACACCGGAGATGTGACTCCCGAGCCTGCGTAGAGGGTTAGTAGATATGGCCGCCACATTACCAATCCTAGATGTGGGACTGGACATCACTTACGTAGACATTAGCTTTCTTTTTCATGTTTATTGTATATTTATGCACATCTATCTTACTACTTTATTACCAAACATCAACATTTAGGATGATTTTCATTATTACGACATTTTTATTTTCTTGCGTAGGTACTAATATCCATTTTAATTACCAATTCTTACAACAAATACACAATCAATTCAATTCTCATATAATGCATCAAATTAAAGCAATTTTTTCTAATAACATCCTTCTAACTAGAATTTTATTCTCTCCTCTGGTATTTTATTTTCATAACTTTAATTATTATAAATTATTAACAAACATAAACTAATTATAAATTTTTTAAAATAATGTGTGTCTATTTCTTTCTAACGATAAAGATTATTCCATGTTCCACATCTCGTTGGGCAAAAGTATCGATTTGCTATGTTTTTAGAAATTATTTTTTGTTTTACCATTCTTTCGAAATATTTTATCAAAATACGCACTGCGGCGGAGAGACGCCAAACCAAATGGCGCCTCTGAGAGTGGTCCAGCCACATCTCCTAAATTTTAAGTTAATATATAAATAATAAAAAATAATATACTTTAAAATAATTAGAATATTTAGTTTTTTTTTTAAAAGTAATGATAATGACATCTCCCAAATTTAATAACTAATATTATTAATTTTTATTTTCATAATTATTATAATTATCTATTCTCTTATTTATTTACCATGTTAAAATACATAAACAATATTAAAATAAATTAATAAATTTTCTCTTCATAATTTGAAATATATAATTATTTTTTAATTTAATTTTTTATCATTATTTATTTTAATATTATTAGTGAAGAAAGGAATAAATAGTTATAATAAATATAAAAAAATTAATAATATTAATTATAATATTTAAAGGATAAATAACTATCATCCTTATAAATGACATTAAATACTATGTTTATTCAATACGTTATGAGTTGAGTCCACCAAATATATTATTGGAATAAATACAAAAAAAAAAAGAAACATATCTATTTCGTTATATTTTTTTTTATTTTTAACAATCTTCAACTTCGTATATAAAGAATATTATTGAATAATTCAATAAATTTGCTTATGTGTAATAACATATTAAATAATTACTTGTAATAATATAATTCCGAATGGTGGAAATTTATAACTCCGAAAAATAATAAATATTAAGTGTCATTGGATCAAATTTTGAAGAGAATTAATATAAATTACATAATTTTTCTTTATCGATCCTATATTTTATTTTAATAATATTCAATTATTTATTAAATATTTATTACTTTTATTAAATATATTATTACATTAACTACTTTCTTATTTAATTCCCATAATAAATTTATATATTAAATATCAAAGTGGAGTTAACATATTTTTTTATGACATCAAAAATAATTATAAAATAAGTAATTTATTTTTAAAAATTTATTTTGAATTACAATCACATATTATTTATTTTTAAAATTTTTATTTTGAAATGGCACAAAAATAACAGGGTGAGGGCGCCACTTTAAAAGGCACCCTCAAGACACCAGAGGCGCCACCTTAGATGGCGCCTTCGCCATGGTGCTGTGCCCATGAACGCCATCCAATTTGGCACCTCCCCCTTCCGTGCGTATTTTGGTAATATGTTTGCAAAGAACGATAAAACGGAAATAAGTTTACGAAAAAACATTAATATGGTATTTTTGCCACTACGAACCTTGAAGTACATGAAGACCAGAAGAATTAATTTAGTAATTAAATTTAATGTCTTATATATTATAGTCAACTTTCAAATATTTTAGATCTGACCAATGTGGAGTATTACATGTATATGCATAATAACTTAGGGATGGAAAGAAGCTGAAGATGCAGAGAACTAACTGGCACTATGCACTAAGCTTTCCTATGTGCTCTTGTTATTATCTGAAAGCTATATAAGAACAAAGTAAAATTAACAATTCATATCACCTGTACAAAGAGAGTGAATGGCTTGCTACTACAAAAACTCTAAATAGAACAATTGAACAATAACGAATCATACTATACGCTGTTCCACCAGATCATCAGTTCCAGAGAGTCATAACCGGCAAATAAGACTTCTACAATCATTGATCTTTACCGCTCTCGAATCTCTGCATATTTTGAGCAGAACATTCCACTTATACAGCAGTCACTGCACTTCTAAAGTGCTGCAGTAGCTGCTTTCTTTGTATGTTTCTCATCTTCAAAATCCTGAAGTTTCATCACATGGTAAAATTATCAATAGGGAAAAGCTGTAGCTAGTTTTCTGTCTACACATAGAAAAGTACATTATGTAAATGAAAATTGCATTACTTAGAAAAAAATCTCAAATGCCATTAAATGTTAAATTCTCTAGTTGCAAACACTACTCTCTACCCTCTCTTCTGCGTCTTTGCATGTGTTTGAGCACTCACCCCTACTTTCTCTCCATAACCATTCTACTTACCAAAAATTATAATCAGAAGTAATCAACTTAGACCAGTTAGTGACTTGGAGGAAAGAAAGGGATTTATTGTTGGAGGAAAAAATGCAAGAGAAACCCGAAGCCCTCCCAGAAAAAGAGTACATACTGAATTGCCAATCTTGTCAAAATCATCATCATCAAAGCTTCCCTCACCATCATCTGAAAGATGGAGAAGAAAATCAGTAAATCTGAAGATCACAACAAATAAAACATGGTGAACCCTCAAAATAAAAAACATGACTGTCAAGTTCTTTTAATTGCTTGTTAATTCTCAGGGATCTCAGAAACAGACATTTGACAAATTTTGCACATATGCTGCAACATTTCACAAGTAAAATAACTAAATTAGAAATGACCTTATAAGACCACACATAAATGAAATCAAAATCTAAACAAATTTTAGTAATGTACCTGGACCTTCATCACTGTCTTCAAGATCTCCAAGAAGAAATGTATCCAAATCTTGCTCAGTTGAGGATGACTTGGAAGATTTATTCTTCACATCTTTTCCTTCAGCTTCTGCTTTCCCTTCAGCAGTTTGCTCTACTGTACCATCCATTTTCTGCTTTGCTACTGCCTTTAGCTGAACCTCCTCAAGGTATTCCTTCTCATACCTGGTTGTAGGTTAATAGTTATTTAATAAGACCAAACTACTTGTAGTGTCACAGCAATAACCTTATAACAGAAAAGCTAATCATAACTCCAGACTTCTGGCAAAGATGAAAGTATGATCAATTTTAATTTTAAATTTTATTTTTCCCATTCATGTGCTACTAGAAAATATATCATTCTCTATAGTATTCACCAAATGTCAAGTTTGTCCAAAAAATCTAACAACAGAACCAAGCTAAGCCAAGCTTCCTCTCACTGGGACAAATGGAAACATGGATACAACTTAGATAAAAAAAAAAATAACAGGGTCTGCTCAAAGGTTTGAACTCAGCTTTTAATTAGGACAATTTAACCTTTACACTCCCAACGTTTGGCCTCTTTTTAGAACTGGTACAGAAACTTTGAAACCATGGACAAAAACACCTCAACGTTAATAACCAGTCATAGAATGATCTAGGAGCTCCAGACAGTTTCCACAGGGGGTTTAATGTAAGGTTTTGAAGTTTTGGATTGAATATGTGAGGTTAACAATATCCAAAACTTGTACCACAGAAAAAAAGAAAAAAAAAAGAATTGTCATTATCTTTCAAAGAAATAATAATAAAGGAAAACAATCAGGCTAATGGTCCAAAAAATGTCTTCCCCAAAGAAATAACAATGCACCTTCACTTTGCAAGTTAAAATACTCACAAGGACTCTTGTTGGAAAGCCAGAGATCAATATGTCAATGAAACACTTCCTAAACAAGTTATGATAGGAAATAGATCAATTAAAATGAAAGAATACTTACGGAGCCACATGACTGTTGACAAGGGTGAAATATATCTTCCAAAAGTGTTTTTCTTTCATAGCACGTGGGCATAGCTCATATCTCAGCCTTGAAATTTCCTGGATAGGAACATTTATTAAAATAGATAAAATGCTCTAACATTTCAGGCCGACAAAAATTTGTATATTTTGAAAAACATGCATATTTTTCAGTCATCACTTAGCAGCAAATTAAGTTGTCTTCACCATTTGGCCAGGATAGAAAATGAGTAAAAAGGACTAGCAGGAAACAGAACAGTTACAGGATGAGGTGTATATACAATTTGGATATCAGACATATATTCAATTTGTAAAGCACTAGTAGTGTCATTACATTATCCTCAAATAATGGAAAGCAGTTGTTACTCTCAGGTAATTGTCAGGAGATATAATAGACTTATCAGAGAAGTTAGGTTTTCTCTTTATTTATTTATTTTTTTTTTTAAAGATATGGGACCAAAATGCATTGATAATCAATGACACCATTGTTGACAATAACAGTACCAACAAGAAATCAAGTGTGACAACAATATGGGAGTCAGCACAAAACACCTGACAAAACTTGACTCTTAGACATCGCTATTTTTATGTTCCAAAAATGAAAGTTTAGCCTACACCATTGACACATGTATTTGGTACATTCTGAGGAAAGCATGTGAGATGGGATGGAAACACAATGCAATAATTGCATGAAACACATTATATGGGAATCTAGAAAAAGCGTAAGAATCAATACAGAATCAAGACGTATCATATACAATTCCTACCAATAAAGGAATTCCAGTTAATACAAAGGCCAATAAAACGAGAAGCTCCTTTTCTGATAATTTATTTTAACACAAACTTTAACCGACATGATCATGTGAAAAATCAATACAACTAAAACAGAATGCAATTGTAATAAAAAATACTAAACTCTACAGTTTTCCTGCAAGGGGGATCAAACCGATCAAATAAAAGCATGTTTCTCCTGAATCACCTTAACAGTTGTTAGAACAAGAGTAGCATGTTTCTCCTGAAACTCATTAAGATCTTTCCTTACATTGGACACTGCGGCTGACGCATCAGATACCTCTTCTTCATCTGCATTTTCCAGAAAAAGAAAAACCAGTAAATGCAGAACATAAAACACAGCAATAACAGAAAATACATAAAAATGAAATGTATTCCCCTAGCCGGAAATTGAAAATGCAATTCCTAAGAAGAACAGGAAAAAAGAAGTACATTTTCTCGAATACCTGATTTTAGAGGAAAATTCTGGAAAGTACTAGAAGTAAGTCCCTTAACGAAGGATCTCAGATCGTCAGTCACGCCGAACTTTTCAAGCTCAGACTGAGAATAAGAACGGGGAGAAGAAGCCGTGAAGGTATCAACAATGAAAGATGAGGATGAAAATTGAGGCGGCATTATGTCAGATAACGATTTGATTTGATCTGCCTGTTTGAGTGCTGCAATTTTGATCTGATTGGCTTTCTTGGAGGCTTCTGCAGCAAATTCCTTCGATTTCTTGGCAGTCTCGGAAACCAAATCAGCGAGTTTAGTTGAATTTGTGAGATTTTGGGATTTCTTTGCAGCTTCTTCGGCAAGGGTCTTAGCTTTCTTCCAAAAGTCTTCCATTGTTTGAAGCAGAGAAATTATGCGAGTACAACTACACAGCACCACAGGGAGTGAAGATTGGGGTCTAAGTACCTGACAATGGTGTACTTTATTCACCTAACCAGCTTCGTAAAAATAAGAAAAAAATGTTTGTTTTTGTAAAAGCTACCTAAGTTGGCCATGCTAACTTGAAGTTTTTATTAATTTTATTTTTTATTCAAATCAAAAATTAATATAAATTTAATTTTTAAATTAATTTTTTCTCAAAAATTTAATCCTTTTGTTATCAAGAGATTAAAAAATTTGATCCCTGAATTGAGTTGATATCGTTAATTCTTATATAATCATTAAATACAAATATAATGATGATGTATAGATTTAATTTTGAGATGAAATTAATTTTTATGAATTAAACTAATATCGACTCTTGGCAGAGAACAAAACAATAAAAATTTTGAGAATAAAAATAAATCTAAACCCTAAATCCTATTATATGATAATTTTATTTTTATTATTATTATTAACATTTTTACTATTGTAATTATTTTTAGGAAAAGATATAGTTTATTTATATGTGATGTATGTAGTTTAAGTATACTTTGTACACCAAATCACTTGTACTTTAATAAGTAAATATTTTTAATGATTTAAAATGTCAATATTAATTACTTCTAATTGCCTTGTTAATATTTTCTTTATCATAATCCTCGCCTATAACTAGCATGAAATTCAATTTATTAATTTTCACTAACCTATTTTATCTAAACTTAAATACTTAAAACAAGAGTTTAGATTAAAATTAGTATTAAAATTTATATTGCAAAATATTCATAATTAATAGCTACCTAAATATTCTTAATTTTTATATAAAAAAATAGTTAGACTTGCTTATAATTCCTACCCCATTCTAAAATAAGTTGAACTAACTAATATTTTTGAGTAAAATCTTTATCGCTTACAATATTCATGCAAGCAACCATATATTATAAATCAAAGCCCACTAAGACAAGGTTGAGGTATACATATCTAATTACAAAAATAATATCCATATGCCACCTAGTACTTCCAAATAAAAGGAATTCTGAGGAGTTTGCCCTTATTGTGTTGGTAATAGAGGCACAATGACTTGTGGATTTATAAATTTAAAATATAAAAGGGTAAGTTTAGGGCTTAGTGAATAAATATTTTTAAAAACAATACACGATTAAATTTTCAACAATCAAATTGCCCTCATTTGACCTTTGTTCATGGGTTACATATTCAGATAAATCAAAATTATTAATGGCATTATGACCTATATATATATAAGCATATCACTTTCACAATTCATTTAAGATCATTCTAATGCCAAGAAAAGGATTAGCAACAAACCACACTTTTTAACAAATTATTGTGATTATGGAGTTAAGGAAGGTGATGGTGTAAGACAACTTGGAAATTCTACCTTGCCTTTTTCCTAGGAGTGGACACCTATTGACAAAGCTTAGGATTGGATTATTGCCTTACTACTTGACAAGAACAAGCCACTGATTTCTTTTTCACACAATTTAATTATAACATCCAATATTGAATGATAAATGGAAAATGAAAAGGAAATCTCTTTATGACTATCTTTATCCTTATCCTTTTCCCTCATAAGTTTATCCTTATCCTTTCAAATTATCCTTATCTCTCATAAGGATTTACTAAATCTAGTGTATAAGCCATATAGATTAATGGTTCACCATTAGCATATTTCTTAATACAAATCACAATAAAAATAATAATGTCATAACAATAATTTACACATTGGAACAAGATTACAACCTCACCATGGCATTTTCTATTAGTCTCATAACAAAAATTTAAAATTAGGCCTTTAAAATTGATTTAAAACCTCTAATAAGTTTTTGTAAGGCATAAATCAATACAAGAATGGATTTAGGTCATTTAACTTAATTTTATAAAGGCATAAATTAATCTAGGAATTAATTTAGTGCATAGTAAGCTGCCTTCCATCCCTCCCGAATAGATCAACCACCCTAGATTTGATTCAGTAAGAGGTGAATTGATTTAGGGTAAAGATTTTTGCATACTAATCTCATGAATTTCTACATTTTGCCAGCAAAAAATACTGTTCCCATATGAGGAAATCCTCCTAAATCTCATCCTTCATGCAACAAAATGCAACTCAATCACCAGAGAACATAAAAATAACCTCATATACTATAGATTTAGTAAGAATTCCATATCAAACATCATCTTATGGCATCACACCTCAAATTATGCAAATATAAAGAAAATTTCACCCTAACTAGACTAAGTAATTTAAAATCATAAAAGATTGATTAGAATGTTCACTCATAAGTATTGGAGCAACCAATTAATAGTAAAAATGGCAAATTTTTGTTTCCTAATCAACAACGTAAAGAAATTTCAAGTTAAGATTTCAAAAATCCGTTTTTAAAAATAAAAACTTCTTTACTCAATCAAATTTTTAGCATCCAAAGAAAGCAAGTAGAAATAGGATTTGGCAAGTTTTAAGATGTGGGAACCATTACCTTGCTTGAATTGATGAAAGGAGAAATTAGGAAAGATGATTGGAGTAACCTTAGCAATTTGGAAGGAAAAGAAAATGTCATGTTTTGGGGGGGCAAATGCAGGGTATGCTAAGATAGGGAAATATCAAGTGGGAAAAGCCTTAAGGGCAAAATGGAAAATATGATTCCAAAGTTTTCCTTATACTTTTAAACTCATCCTTAATCATAGTAAACTTTAGCACATTTTCACTCATTGCTTTATCCATTATTCCACATAAAAGTTTTTATTTATAGTCTTAATATAATTAACTAATTATTTTCACTTAAAGCATTTTAATTCTAATAGGTGTAGGATTGCCTTTTCCAAAAGTAAATTGAATTCACATGCTTTTGTCATGTGATATTAATTGTTCCTTATTAAAGCTATAAAATCAAAAAATTAAGATCGTACCATTGTAAGTAAGACAACATATTTTTAAATTTCAAGTTTAAACTAAATATCATTTCATAGATTGATTAGATTTAGTATGAAGCCATTCTCGCCATAATTTTCCTTATTTTTTAATTTTATATATTTAATGCTATAATGAAAAAGATACAAAATCATGTAAATTTCATCTTTTTACAAAAAGAAAAACATGTATTACACATGGAACATAGTCTTAATGTGCAAACCATAAGTGATCACATTAATTATAGGTAGACATAATCAACTTAGACTATATTACAAACAAATAGGTGATTAAACACTTTTTAGTCCTTATAAAATTAAATTTTTGTCAATTTCATTCCTCATTAAAAATAGTTATCTATTTAGTTCCTAAAGATTAACTTTATCTCAAAATTTAGTCACTTCTTCATAAAGGCTATGTCAGTATTTAACAACCACATAAGTGCAACAATGCTAACTCAACTCAGTTGTTAACTTTTTTTGTCCCCTAATAATGGAAGGACTAAATTTTAAGGTAGAGTTAATTTTTCAAATATTTAATTAACTATCAACTTTTTCTAAAGAGTGAAATTAATAGAAATTTCATTTTATGAGGATTTTATAAAATGTTATGCTTTTTTAAAAAAATTGTATTCATATGTGTTTTTTTTTATTTAAACCTAAAATGTTTTATACCTATTGTTGTAATGTTGAATGTTGAAGTTACAATTTTTCTCTTCTATTTATTGCATTTAAGATTTGTACATAATTAACCAAGTGACTAACTTCTTTGCCCAAGTGCAGCCATATACCTCAAGTTCTCTTTCATCCCCCAATTTATGGACTTATACTATCTTATATCTTGGAATTCAAAATTTTCAAATCAATATCCCTCAAGTAAGCTCTCCCTTCTCATGTGTAACTGTCTATATCATGCCTTTTGGTAATATTTCTCATTCACTAACTGATATGCATTATATCATATCAAAATTAATTATTGAACTTAAATAAGTAATAGAGTTGATTCCAAGTCAAACCTAAAGGAATAATAGCTAATAAGTGAAAGTGGAGAAACAAAGAGTTTTATAATGCAAATTTAAATGTAATTATAAAAACTAGAATTAAATAAAACTATAGAATATGAAAATCCAATCAAAGGGAAATCACATTCCAATTTTCAGATTTATCATAAACAATTAATGAATTTACTTACAATTTGATTACATAATAACTTATAAATACCCCAAAGCCAATAATAAGCATGTAAATTCCTAATGTTAACTAATCTAAACAAATGCCTAATTAATCTTCTATTACTTATATCAATCTAAAACAAAAGCCTATACCTAATTAATAATTGTTTTGAATATTTAAAATAAGGTTAAGGCTAAATCTAGCAGTTTTACAAGTAAAAATTACTAAATTTATTTTCTATTTTCCTTAAGCGATTAATGATTTACCTAAGCATCAAATCACTAAAGTTTAATTGCTACTTATTATAATTAATCACAACTTACTCACATGTGAGAATTAATTATAATAAGTTGTTTAGTTATAGACTAAAAAAGATAACAAATCATATTTAGCAAATTATCTAAGTAACCATTCACAACAAAAAGCAGAAAAATAGAAAATAATCAAATCATATATAAATTGAAGAGCAAAATCTCAAAATTAAATTGAAATTAAAGTGATAATCCTTTAAATTGTCAATAAAAGCTACTTACGGTTGTATACAAAAAAAAAAAACTTTTAGAAGAAGGGAAACCTATTTAAAAAGAATGTGTAGCCTCTAAAGACACAATACCTAATACATGTGATCTTCTAGTGAGGAAAACTTATTAGGTCAAGCTAAGGTTCTTTTTAGGGTTATGATAAATAGGACTTTGCTTAAATTGAAAACCCAAAGCATAATTTCCTAACTAAAATATTACAAGAGTTTACAATAGTAAATTCTTACAGGTCAAATCTTAACCAATGTTTGACTAATAAAATAGCATAGTTTCATTAATCCCTAAACATGAAATTGTTAGGATGGAACCAAGCTTACTTTGGAACTTGTTTGAACTCATTTTGAATCCTAGAGCTCCATATATGGATTAAAAATGGAGTTTGGCTCAAATTGGACAATGATAAGGGGTTTTCTTCTTAACTAGATCTGAACCTTCAAACATCCAAACTAGGTTCTAGCAAATAAATGAAAGTTGTAGTAATTCTTTTTAGCTTTCTAAATCCATAAAGATCAATCTAATTAGACCATTAAAACTAAAGTTATAGCTACAAACATGAAACAATATCAAAATTTAGTATTAACTAAATAATTTAATAACATTGCAATATCATGACCCATTTATGAAACAAGATCAATTCTATTAAATTAAGCATATATAACACTCTAAGAGGCAGAACGTAGGAAAAAATAATATGTAAAATATTATACTCATCAAATTTCTTCACATTTAACTTTTGCACATCCTTAAGCAAACACAATTTTATATACCACTAAAGAACAAAATACTTACTTTCTAATGAGTTCAAGATCACAAAATTCATAGGCTAGAAGTAATGAAAGTCATCAAGAATCATAACATATCATAAACAATAATCTTGACAAACTAAAAATTAATCAACATATCAACTTTATTCAAAAAGGTAGATTAAATTAGTACATCCTTGCGAAATCCATTCTTCATCTCCTAAATGTTTAAGGTTAATGCTTCATTAAAGTTTGTTCCATGAAACTATCCTTCTATATGCTTGTTTATCATCTATTCTCCATCACTCAAACCATATGTATAACATAAATTAAAAAGACCTTATTAAATGTTGTAATTAAGGAGGGAAATTGATAATATAAAAGTGAAAAACCAGAAGAAAAAAAATCAATTGAACACTTGAAACATCAACATAAGCTTATAAACAATTACAACTCAAAATAATACTCTAAATTAAAATTCTAACTACTCACTAACTTCTTTTTTTTCCTTTTTTCCTACTTTTTTTGCCCTATTCTTTCTTTTCTTTTTTTTCTTTCAATCACTTTTTTATAATAATTTTCTAATTTTTTAAAATCAACCAAACCTTGAAATTGAAGTTAAATGATTTTTCTCATACATAACACACATACACCCTATACTTATTCAAAAAACCCATCCTATAAAAAGTTCAAAGACTCTACTAATATTTAAAGTTAGGTAAAAATATTTATTTTTTATTAGAAAACATGCTAATAGGCTATACAATAAAGAAAAGGCAATTAGGCTTAGGAAAGGTTATCAAAGATAAATTTGCAAGGTTGGCTAATTGGTACTAACTTAAACAAAGAATGCGTTTATTATATTTGTATATGTATGTGCAAATGTAATATCAAAAATAATAAAAGTAAGTTCTAAAAAAATAATTTCATGAAAGAGTATCACAAAAAGAAAGAGAATAACATGAATACTCAACAAAAAGCTCAAAATCTTATAAAGCAAGAAATGTTACCAAAATTTAATCTACTAATTTAAAATCTATCACTATACTAATCAAATTCAAGAAGTAAGATAATTTATTCAATCATATTATGAAACTAACAAACTTCTATTGATTCATACTCATGAAAAATGCAAACTCTCAATTAATAGAAACTAACTAAAATGACTTTAAAAATAAAAAAATAAGTAAACATCATAAATTTTTTTCTTTTTTTAATTTAAAAGAATTAAAGGAAAAATATAAAAGAAATGATAAGAGTTTCCCCCATACTTAAATTTTACATTATCTTAAATGTAAAGTATATCAATATCAAGAAAAATCATAAGTAAAATGAAAAAGAATAGAAAGAAAGTAGAAATCTGAGAGCTTGGATTACCTTTCAAGAAATACCTTTCTTCAACATCTTTAGCCTAACATTACAACATTACTTCAATCTAACTTCAATTCATAGATAGATGCCTTATTTGCATTTAAAGCATTGAGTTTCATGTGGTCTTGCAAAAGATTCCTTTCAAAAATTTGAGCCATCAAAGGGTTATTCTTAAATCATACTTCTAGATAAATTTAGAACCATCTAATCCTATGAAATCAACTATATCAATGAGAAAGATAGAATGATTATAAAAAAAATGTTTCTTTTCCTAAAAAATATTAAAATTTGTTATTTGACCTTTAAAATCCATAAATAGTGTTCCATCTTGAATATTAATCATAAATTTTGCAATTTTCAAGAAATGCCTTCATAGAATGATTGAAGGTGGATTCTTTGTAGTCTTATTTTTCATAGTTAAAATACAAAAATTAATAGGAAAGATCAAGCCATTCATCTACATAAAAATACCCTTAACTACACCTATAAGGTAAGTGTTAGAATGACTGCCTAATACACAATCACAAATATCTATTTCAAAAGGCTTAATTTCATATATTGATAAATAGAAAGAGACATAACATTAATAAAGTACTTAAGTCTAGTACTGTATGCTCAATTCTACCTATGGCTATAACACATGGGATGATGAATATGCTTAAATCTTTGTATTTTCTTTGAATAATCATAGATTCATTCTCCTTTGCACTTACTTTTTTTCATTACTTCTTAATTTCTTCTTTTTAATGCATAATTCCTTAAGAAAGTTTGCATACCTAAAATTTGTTTAATCAAATCTATAAAATGTATATTTACTTTTACTTTCCTAAGAATATAAAAAAATCTCTTTTTTATCAATTTATTTCTTAGAAAGGGCAAGTTTACAAGGCAAAGGAAAGGAAAGAAGAAGAATAGAAAAATAAATGAAAGACTTAGTTGCAAGTTTTACATTAACATCTTTTATTTTGGTTCTTTTAGTGTGTCTTAGTTGAAAAGTGGATCATTAATTTAATGGTAAGGGCAACTTGTGCATAGCCTCTTAAATCTCCCCTAATATTTATATAAAGACTTACTATAGAACTGTTGGATTCCATAAATTTCCTTTCTTATATTTATAGCTTGAAAAGTAAAGATATATTTTTTTAGGAAAAGTGTTTCCATGTTATACCACATGTTAATTAAACTAAAAGAAATTTATTATAACTAATCCTTTGTTAAATTGGCTAAGGAGAAAAGAAAGACTCTCAACTTAGTTTACTCTTCTACAACTCCTTGAAGTTTTATAGTAAAGTAGTCTATATGGAATTCCTTGAAGTACTTATGTGGATCTTTCCCTACAAGACCATGGAAAAATGCTAACAAATGTATGGAACCATATTTAAGCTCAAAATTAACATCTAATTTAAGGCATTTAATACAATAAGACTACAAGTTTAGATCAAGAGCAATAGAGTTTCTTAGAGTTTTATAATTCACAATCATACTTATGAATTTAACCCTATGTAATCTTTTTAAATTATAGAAGGTTCTCTCAACTTCACGATCAATATTCAATATAGAAACATAAAAGGAATGAGTTATGCATTAAAAATAACAAAAACTAAGTAAAAATAGAAAAGAAACAAAATGAGAATATCAATATAAGTTTAAAAAAAACTTAAAAACCCATTCGAATGATGGATTTTCGCCAAAATGCTGAAGATAGAACTTAGTGCCCTTAATTTTTCTTAGAATGCTAAAAATCTTTGGACTAAAAAGTTTTGTCCACACATTCCACAATGAATTTTGTTACATACACCATTAATAAGCTTAAAAAAATACTAAAAACTAAGCAAAAGAAAGATTAAAAGAAATCACAAACGAACTAATCCATTCCTTAGAAACTATGTTAAAATTTTGATGCGCATCATTTCATGTCAAAATTAATTATTAAACTTAAATTAATAGTAAGGGTGAGTTTAGGTCAAACCTAAAGAAATATTAGCCAATCAATGAAAGCAGACAAATATATGGGTTTTCTAATGCAAATTTAAATGTAATAATTAAAACATAATTAAAATGAAATTGCAGAATATGAAAATTTAGTCCAAGGAAAATCACACTCTAATTTTCAAATTTATCATAAACATTCAGTAAATTTACTAATTCAATTAGTTAACCTATGAATACCCTAAAATCGGTAATAAACATGCAAGTTCCTAATGTTAATTAATAAAAAAAGCATCCAATTAATCTTTCATTATTAATATCATTTTAAAGCAAGTGCCTAAACTTAATTAATAATAGTTTTGAACATTCAAAATAAGGTTAAAACTAAATCTAACAATTTTACAAGTAAAAATTGCTAAATTCATTCTCTATTTTTTCTTAGGTAACTAATGATTTACTAAGTGTCAAATCACCAAAGCATACCTACTATTAATTAAAATTAATTACAATTAAATTAATCATATTTAATCATCTAGCTATAGATGACAATAGATGATGAACTAACTAATTGTATTTAGCAAATTATTTTAATAGTCATTCACAACAAAAGCAAAAAAATAAAGGAAAATTGAATCATAAATAAATTGGAAAGCAAAATGTTAAAATTAAATTGAAATTGGAGTGATAATTCCTTGAACTGTTAAAAAGAATCAACCACCTATGGTGGTTTACAAAAAAAATTAAAAAAAAAAAGAAAAAGCTATCAAGAAAGTGTATGTTGCCTTTAAAGCTATAAAACTTAACATATCTAATTTTCTTGTGAAAAATACCTACTGGCCTAAGTTAAGGTGCTTTTAAAGGTTATAATTAATAGGGCCTTACTTAATTTGGAAGCTTTAAACCTAATTTATAAATAAAAATACTATAAAAGCTTACAATAGTAAATTTTTGTAAGTCAACTCCCACTTAATGTTTAACCATTAAAATGGTGCAATTTTACTAATCCTCAAATATGAAAATTATTAGGTTAGATCTAAGCTAACTTTTTGCACTTGTTTGAACTTATTTTGAATTATGAAGTTTTAGATATGGCATAAAAATTGAAATTATGGTTCATCTTTTTAATTAAATATAGACCTCCAAAAGTCCAAATTGGGTTCCATCCAAAATATAAAAATTGCATAAATTCCTTTTGACTTTCTAACACTATGAAGATCACTTTAATTAAACCTTTCAAAATCAAGTTATAGTTAGAGAGATGACATGATGTCAAAATCCAACATTAATTGAATAATTCAATAATATTGCAAAATCATGACTAATCACAAAATAAGACCAATTCCATTAAATTAAGTATATGGAACACTCTAAATGGCATAAATGTAAGAGAAAAACCTACCAAAAAAATAAATGTAAGAGAAAATAATATAGAAAATATTGGAAGCATCACTAACTCGTAGTTATTTCTAAATAAAGGACCATACTTAGCTACCTCATACACAAGAAATCACATTTATTCATTCATAATACATAACAAGTGACTAACATAGTTAATACTACTTTTAAGCTCCTAAATTTGATTCCAAATTTTGTACACTTAAATTCCTAAACTTCACATCTTTAGACTCATAAATTTATAACTCGAGACTTACCAACTCAGATAAATGGCTAAGACACCTATAAACAAGGAAGATTATGACATTCATCTTTATCTACTAATACACAGAGCTTATAAGTCTACATTGACATATACTTATACCAAATTCTCACCCTGATATAAATTTAGACAACCTAATACATATATGAATTTACTCAAATTCCTTTACCATCATTATTCCTTAAGAATCAAAATTTAAACTAAAAGATTTTGTTTCAATGACAAATGTAAGATTTAGTTTAATTAGATTGGGAATCAATCTAATCCTATATTTTTTTAAACTATAGTGTCCATACACTAATTTAAAGGTTTAAACAATACATAATAGATCCTAACTAACTATAAAACCTTCTATCCATATGAACCTATTTCTCCTTATCAAAAGCAAATTAACTCGACATGCAAAATTTTCATTTAAACTATAATTCAACTCATTATTAGGAAATTAAATAGTCATCACACCTTGAACTATGGTCACTAAGGTAAGTTTATGCACCAAATAAAACCTCATAAGAGCATAAATATGCATATAAGAGTGATAATTTAATTCCTCGATTCAATCAAACAATCAATCAAAGCTTTCTTTGTATTAGTTTAAACACAATATTCACTTATAACAAAGATCATTAGCAATTTGGAAAGCTATGATAATTTTAAATATAGAATAGTACACATGTTGATCATTCTTAACTACTCATAATTAAAGTGGCCTATGGAAAGTTTTAACTGATACAAAGACAATGAACAACCCAACTACACCCTTTAATAGTTACTAACCCACTATTAGAGATTTAGTTTCTCAAAGTATTCACTTGGCAGTTGGAGACCCATAAACTATATTTTTAAATAAATATATTTTTAAGTTGTAGACCATACTCTGATACCAATTTTATCATGGTCAATCTTAAGGCACATGACCAATGTAGGTAGTTACTATGAGCAACCACCTACAAGTCTTACTTATAAATAATCAATGCAATGTTTAATATACAGTGATGTATATCTTTTAAGGAGGTGCAAATGTCAACATTAAACATAAATGAATTTTAAGTAATTGTGCAATAAAATGCTTATGCAAGTATCTAACCTAATTATATCCTAAGACTTACTTTGATGCCATCATCCTAGAATGAGCCTATTTCCACCCCATCAAACAATAATTGAGCATCTATGGGAAATTTCCAAAGAAAAGAAAAAGAGAATGTGTTAGCTTCTTTAGAACTTAATGAGCAACTAAACAAATAATAGGAAAAATAAACATGATATAGCATTTTAACATGACATATAGCTTACAATAAATTTTCATAAGAACTATCTAGGTTTCATTTATATAAGAGAGGAAATACTTGTACCTTTAGTAAAGAGTCATAAGCATAAAATAAGTCCTTAACTTACCTATTAGCCTTAGCATAAAGACAAGAGTACGTATAAACTTTTTTTAAAATGAATCTTCTTAATGAGATGCTAAACAAAGATGTCATATTAAGTTCTTTTCCATTTCATTTATAATTTTAATATCAAGCATAAAAAGATTTTAACAATTGATAAAATATCATATCCAAGCATAATAATTAAAATAAATCCCTTTGTGACTTTTTTTTAACCTTACCCCTCATAATCCCAACTTTGTTCCTCTAGAGTCAGCCTTATCCCCTCATAGACAAGCACAAGATTTGATGCATAAGCTATAAGATAAGTATTAATGCCCTTGATAACAATAAATCTTATTCATATCATAATTCAATATAATATAAACAAGTGCTTTAGTTAGCACTTCCATCTTTTCACATCATAACATTTGCATTTATAATAATTCAAAAAATGCCTTATAATATAAACAATTAAGTTTCATGCATCAACTTATCGAAAGAAAAGAACATGTAATGCATTCACATGTTAAAGTGATCTTTTTTTACAAGTTAATGTATATTAATATCACAACCAATGTTACAAATTACACCAAATCCTTAATGTCCCAAACATTCATGTTATAACATAGCAAACTTATATGAAACATTTATAGAAAAAGATAGATTTTGGTGTGCTAGGAAATCAATAGTGAAAATTTTTTAATTTCTTACATATGAAATAGCTAGCATAAAGTAAGAAATTATGTTATAGCCTAATAAAAATGATGAATTATGTTATAGCTATAAAATGATGTAGAGTTTACATCACGTTTGTAGAAATCCAAGTTAACTTCCATTCTTATTCCTAAATTCCCAAAACTCATCACCAAAACTTTCTAGTTTTAGTAATCAAAGCCAAACTTATAAACACTCAATAAACCTTTCTTATGTCATTACTTTTAATTAAATTATCTTCATTCAAATGGTTTATTTCCTCCACATCAATACCAAGTTAGTAAAAAGATGAAAGTTTCTATTTTAAATCTACATCCTTTTAGCCCTAAAAGTTTGTTTCTACATTTTCTTTACCATTCTTGAAGCTTTTATAACTTAAAAGCAAATATGTAGCTACAATAATAACAAAAATGTAGCGATATTTGTAAGATAAATGTATCAATAAAGACTCTCTTTTTATTGTAATTATTTGTAAAAGTACTCAATTCATAATTCATAAAAGATTTTGAATTTTATTCAATGGAAAGTCATTTATTTCTAAGAAAGGCTTTGTCTCACCAATAGTTAGAAGATTGAAAGAAATTGTTCTACAAAATTGATTTTTAGAAAAATTAATGAATTTAAGTTTCAATCCCACTAAATTTTTTAGAATAGAACTAGTAAGTTTGTTTCTTGATAAATTGGGAGAATTCAATAAGGCCATAACTAAAATTGACTCGAAGATATTACTAATTGAGGAAATTTCAAAACTCAAAAAGAGAGAATGAAGAAGATGAGAAAGAAGAAAAGAGATACAAACTCTACTATTTTGTGAAGTTTAGAAAGAGAAGCTTATATATAGTGAGTCAAAGTGAAAATGCTTTATTTTTGCTATTTGTTATTTTACAACCATATCAATGAGCAAAACACCAATAATGGTTCGAATCAATGCAAAATGATGAGTTAAAGAAGTTGCTTTGTCTTGGAAGAAAGGCAAGGAGGCATTTAATCATATGGCTTATCTTGTTTGCTAAGGAGAAGAATAAACACAAAGTAAAGGGCATTATAGCCTTGTTCCATGTGACATAATGCATAAAAGAATTAGAGACTTAGTTTAAGTTGATGCTCTTCATTTTTTGTCCTTTATTGTCATATGATTATTTAGCATTAAGGTATTAATTACCAATAATCAAAGGTTTGATATCCTTTTGTTATCTATTTGAATACTTGCAATCAATAAAGGTGTCATACTGCAATTAACCATTCTTATCCAGAAAGGTAAAGTAACTTTTTGCTACTCACTATTAGATTGCACCTTAACCATTGATTTCCTCATGCATTGAAGTCTGCTCCTTATAGAAATTAAATTTTGCTTTGGAACTTTTACATAGTAACATTACAATAAATGGCCCTTACAATAATAACAAACATGTCAAGCAAAAATAGAAAGAAGTAATTGTAAATTTTAATTCAAATTTCAGTTCACATGGTATAATAAGCCAATCTTCCTTACTTAATCACATAATAATCATAAACATACATACATACTCATATTAGGTATATAGGAAAAAGATATTCTGCTTAAAAATCTTTTAAGATATGAAAAATATAAAACAATGCAAATGAATTGATTATCTATTTGAATATGGTAAGATTGAAACATTCCTTAACCTTAATAAATTAATTATGCAATCGATTACCTCTACTCAAATTTTTGTTCTAAGGTGAATCAACTATACAATTAACTACCATTCAAGGGAGTTGCATGCTAACTATGATAAATTAATTGCACATACCTTAGGAACATTCAGTGAAATTCTATAATTTTTTACTATTCATTCACTACCTAATCACTATAAACTTATTCTTTATACAATAACACATCATGAAATTACCAAATACCAAATATTAAGCATCAAACCTCTCAATCCCCATAAATTTCATCATAAAAAAATTCTAGCTAAACATCCATCTTTAGCATCCATAGATAAACTTTAACTATTTAAACAATAAAATTAAAGGAAACCAAGACAAGGATTAGGCAAAATGTCACTCATAACTATTGGAGGAGATAAGAAGTGGTAAAAATGATGGATTTCCAATCCCTAAACATCAATAACCAAAATTTCAAGTTAAGATTTTCAGATTCTCTTTTTAAAGACAAAAACCTTCACACTTAACCTATTAGAAATTTAAGATGATTCACTATGTAAGGAAAGGAAATAAAGGAAGATTGGACAAAGATTGAGACATGGAACTTTTACCTTGAAGGGTGTTGGGTTACTTGAAGGAAAATTGGGAATAGGGTGTCAAGGATGAAAATATAAAAGCCTAAAAGCCCTAACTAAAAAATGGGAAAAAGTCTATTAAATCTTTTCCACACCTACATACTCACCCTTAATCAAATTTAACTATGAAACATTTTTATTAAAATTTTTTACCATTATTTCAAATATAAAATTTTTTGTTATAAATTTATTATAATTAAGTATTTATTTTCACTTAAAAAATTTTAACTTTTAGTGGGTGTAACACTTTGAAAATGGTTCCTTGACAAATTGGAAAATTTTCTTTTACCATAAGACCTTAATATTTATCACTTTATCTAATACTTTATATGGCATTAAAGCATAAATAAAAAAGGTTCCAAGGATAATTATGCTAGATAAATTATTTATTAGCAAAAAAGTATCTAATTTTGTAAGAGGAATTTGCTATTTCTACATTGGAGAGTTTATAGTTTATTTGGAGTAAAAAATCACTTGCAAATCTCAACTGTTCTTTGTTTTTCTCAAAATATTCGTAAGGATTAAGTGTTTTGTATGCAATTGAGATTAGCACCTATATCCAATAAGGCAACTACCTTAATTTCATATTTATTTCTAGTAATTAATTTGATAGGGATATGATATTTTTAGATAGGTGTTCTAGTGATAAATCTTAAAAATTTACCTTCACTTATTTCATTATTATTTTTAAGTTACTTTCCCTTTTCTTGGAGATCAAAGAGAACTAGATTATGATACTTCTATTGTTCCTTAATTTTTTTATTTCTATTTTGAAAAGATTTATTTTAAATTGAAAATCTTGTGATGTTATAGGTTTATAAATTTCTATTTCAAATATTTTAAAAACATCTTTAAAACTATAGGTATTAACTATAGAGGATTTGTAGGAAGGTGGGAGTTTGTCCCAAGTTTGCTTGAAATTTTTAGATAATCCTTCTTTTGGTCATTATTAGGAAGAAAATTGATCACTTCAAAAAAAAAATCTTACTCTTTAGTAAGCATGTTTATCTTCTTTTTTGATGATGACTCTTTTGTTTTTAAAAGGTTTCATCATCAATTGGCAACTTATTTGTTTCTTGAACTCGATCAATTTCTAGTAAGAATTTTTTGGTTTTAAAGAACTCTTTAATGAACAAGTTACTTATTTGGTTGAGAATAATTTCATCAAGCTCATCATTTATGATTTTTCTATTTAGCATGCATTATTTGGTTATATGACACAATTTATTATATCTAAAACAAACTGTCTTATATTCTGATTTAGGGGTGAGTATACTAAGGTTTTCTTCTATGTTGATGTCTCTTGTGAATCTTTGGAGAGGTTAGTTGTTTTGGCTTAGCTCATTGCATTTTTTTATTTAAAAAAAATTAAATTATTAATTTAATAATAATAAAATAATAAATAATATTATAATCAATTTGTCACCCCATTAGTTTTTTCATTTAATAAGTACATTTATTATGGATGTGAAAATAAATAAATAAAATTTACTTAAATATTTTAAAGTAATATTTTTATCAAAATTATTTAAAAAAATTTATTATTTTATTATTATTAAATTAATAATTTAATTATTTTTATACAAATAAAATGAAAGGGCGGATGCTATTAACATTTATATAAAGATGTGGAACTCAACGGAGTCAACCATGCAACATTCAACAAACTTCCGGCACATGCAAGGCTAGTCTTCTCATATTACGATGACAATCACATTCTTGCACAAAGTGCAAGACTTGTTTACCACAATCAACACAAGTAATGCTAGTTTCCGCCCAATATTCGAAAACTTTAATAATTTACGAGACCATGTGTTTACGAAATATTGGGTTTAGAAACCCCATTTGACCCCTAATACAACAGAACAAAACAAAAACAGAAGTTCATTAATTTAGACAAAAAGAAATTGTTAGTTGGGGTACGCACGTAAAAAGTGCCCTAATTTCTTACAAATTTTAGGGTCTTGGTCCCTAATGTCGGCCACAATGGGCACAAAGAGCCAAGGACACACTCCACAGATTCCTACTTACAAAGACACACTTCAAGCAAAATTGTGTATCCAAAAACGGGCTGCTGCTGCCTGATTTGTAGAGTGAGATGGGGATTATACGTGTATTTTTATTAGACTAATTCCATGGTTTTATGGACCAACCGGCAAGTTCTTGTTATGTATGGGACGACGTCGTCTGACGCTAGTATAATCCATTGTAAAGTATTGTGAGGGGTCCACGTCCCCTGATTCCATCCATTCCTGCCTTGTCCCTCTTCTGCCAACCACCATTGTTTGCTTGCTATTATGATTAGGGTCTTGTTTACCTGTAATTGCTGCACTGATTGATTTAGAAATTGAATGTAATATTGTTTTCTAAGATGATAATCTTCAAGTGATCATGATGATTTAATGATTATATATGGCTTAAAACTTTAAAATATTCAAATAAGAATCTTGTTGCATTATGAAAGATATGTCCATAAATAGGAAGTTTCATTTTACTTTGTACAAGACTTATATAACTACTAAATTCTCTATTAATTATAATTTCACCAAAAGAAAAATCAAAAAATTTCTCCAAGATAGCAACTAAAGAAGAAGAAATAAAGAGAAAAAAAAATCAAGATTATGTCCCACTTGTGTGCAACTCATGTAATTGTGAATCCTATTTTTTTTTTATGGCAAAAAAAATCCCATTTTTTTTTATTTCTCACTGAGGCCTTTTATATTATAATATGGTTCTAGAATATAGTTATTGATTAACAAAATTATGAATAAAAATGTTAAAAAAGAAAAAAGAAAATTGACCATTACAAAGCAGAACTGCGATTGCAGAAGACATCACAATCATAATATTGCAATTTGCTAGATGTAAGATTTAATTTTATCAATGAGGGTGGGTCGACTAGAGGTCTCTTTGTTGTGATAAAAAGCATCTTTTGTGAAAATATAATTTTACTTATATTTTTTACTATAAAATATTAAAAAAATATTTTAATTTTCAATATTAAATGTAAGTAAATGATAATAACATCTTCAATTTAAAAAGAAATAGATAATACATCCTTTTAAAAAATATCGTCGAGAAAATAAACAGAACTTAAATAACCAAAGAGACACCCATCCTTACTGCCCTTTTCTTTATGCAGAAAGACATAAAGTTTCTGTTAATCATAACTTACCTGCTGAAAGGTTTTGCTGCTTCTTGTGTAATGTAAAGTCACGGCCTTCATATTCCTTAACCTAATCAATGTTTAAAAAAAAATGAGAATGCATGACATAAATGGTAAGCTAGCAATGATAAGTAAATCAAACTAATTCCAAACTCAAAAGGAAGATTCTTCAGATTCATGCTTAGTACAACCTGCTCAGTGAACCTTAACTTCCTTGGCAGTCCTTCTAGAGAAAACCTTTGTCCATGAACTGCTGGCAATGCAAAACATGTACTTTAAGATGGCTATATATACATACAAATCCAACAACACTAATATTATATGCTTTAAAAATAAGATTTGAAATTAAATTTTAAATATAAATTAAGGACTATCATTAAATATAATATAACAAATTAAATTTGTAAAATTTATCCTAATAAATATAATAAAATATTTAAAACTTAATTTCAAATTCTATTATCTATATGTATAGTATTGTTTTTGTTAAACAACAGCCGAGAAGAAGAACGAATGATCAATGAGACTTCTGTTGGGTTGTTAGAAAATATATTCTATAGAGAAATCTCACTTTTTCCATATAAGTAAGGAATTTTTATACAACTTATTTGTGATTAAAAAAATAATGCATAATAATAAGAGAAAATAACTTTTTCAAAGTAGAGTATGATATTTTCTGCAGCATTATTTCTTACGACGTTGAGTAAAAAATATTTCAAGTGATTTTTGTCACTATAAATACAAGAAAATTTAATGTATAGAAAATATTTTTCTCATAGAACAAATTAACGGAGATTAAATAAGAAGAGTACCTTGATAGGCAAGTGAAGCTTGCGGCTGATCAGTTTGCAGAGAAGCACAAGGAGTTAAAATGAGAGAGAAGAAAATGCTTAGAACAGTGATGAAGATCTTCATAAGCTCCATATTAATTATGTAGAGAGTATGTTACACTTGCTTCTGCAGCCAAACTAGGTTTTGCTTATATACACTCACCAAGGATGGGAAGCTTCAAGCTTTCATCCACAGGCAAAGAGAGAGAGAGAAAAGACAAACACAAAGCACAAAATGGAGAGTTCCAAAATAAGTACAGAAAAATCTTAAATATTAAATATTATTCAAACCTTACCTTTTACGAGGCTTCACTTCACCCGATTTGGGTTGATTTTGTCAGCTACTTAGGGCTCTTCGTTTGATTTTCGTTACAATGATGCTTATTTCTTCCTTTCGAGCTAAATATGGCAAGGTTAAGAAGGATAATAAATAATTTTATATTTTTTAGGAAAATTATAATCTGGTAATTTATGTTTTTATTAAATTTAATTAAAATATAAAAGTATTATAAATGTTCATTAAGATAAAAGGAGAAATACTTACGTAGATACTATTTATTATATTATTTTTAGGCATTATTACTTAAATATTACCAATTAATAATGCACGAATTTATTTGTCTGGTAATCAATTATATATAAATAAATTAATAATTATTTATTACTAATTATGATGAGAGAAAATATTAAGTTAACTTATAATTAATTACTGAATAAAATAAATCTACATATTATTAATTAGCAGTATTTGAATAATCATGTCTAAAGATAACATGATAGGTAATACCTATGTAAGTATTTCTTAGATACTAGATAAATTTTCAAAAAAGATAATAAATGTATTCTTGAATTTTTAAAACAATGGATAAATTAGGAGCAAAAAGATTTCTATAAGGAAATACTTTTAATGGCGTAATAACACTTGATGTTATTTAAAAAAAAAAATTGTTGTATTTTAAATTCAAATTTAGTACAATATATGTGTGTCTTAAATGATTTACCACTCGTGCTTTCTAAAAATATTCTCCTATAACAATAAATAAAAAGAAATAGAAGGGATGCTATACATATATTTTGATGCGAATAGTGATTAATACATGTTCAATTCTCACAATAAATGCACTTCTGATAGTTTTATGTTTTTCGGTGTTTGATAGAAAGTTATATGAAAATGTAAATTTTGAGAAGTAATAGATTAGCCTATTGGGAAACCACAAATTAGTGAGATGAAAAATTGTATTTCTACTTGTATAAAAATACTTACTTACCCTTTTTTTTAGGTTAACAGAACCTTTTACATAAAATTTTAATTATCGTTATCGATCAATAGTTTCGAATATTTTAATTTTTAAAATATTCATCCGCTAACGAGACCTTAATTACACTTTGTAAGACAAAAATGACCTCCCCGTGCATAGCGTATGCGTACTAGAGGGATTCTTTCAGATTTAGAAGCCAGTCATATTTATCAATGATGGGGGATCACATTTTGCTGAAATAAGAAGTAACAGGGAAAATATAAATATATTTCCTTGTAATTAAATTTTATCCTTTTAATTTTAAAAATTTAAAAATCATCTCTTTAAACTTTAGAAATAACTTTATAAAATTTAGAAATAACATCTATAATTCACTTAATTAACTATTTTATCAAATTAAATAATTTTTCATATAATTTTTAAACATGAATAATAAGATTATAGCATATTAATTTATTTAGTCATTTTTCACATATAATTTCTATATTATATAATTAATCAAACTTAAATTATGCATATTGACTTTTAATTGAATATTTGCATAAGGGTTGCAAAATTATGTGGAAAAAATGAAAAAATTAAAGCAACATACTATAATCTTATGATTTTTGCTTGAAAAAATCACATACTTTGATAAAATAGTTAATTAAATGAATGATAAATATTACTTTTGAGTTTTGTAAACTTCAATGAGGTGATTTCCAAATTTTTTAAATTAAAAGAGATAAAATTTAATTACTTTAAAATTGAAAAATATGTTTTATATTTATTTTTGAAAGAAAAAATAAGCAAGAAGATTACGGTCAACAGATGTTATGTTTCCGCACATTCCGTCTTTTTAGAGTGTTAGTGTAGTTTGCAAGATTTTTCATTTTATGAAGTTTCCATAAAAAAAATTGTAATTTTAGTGTAAATTGTTGAAATAAATTATGTAGACGATGTGAATGCTTTTCCAAATTTAACAATAAAGTTTTTCACACACATTTTTAGATTTTCTGCTATGAAAGTTACAGCAATTGTTACAAATCAAAACAAATTACTTTCAAGAAAAATAATATTTTTAATTCTACCGTAGTGCTCACAATTTTTGTGCTACTTCTTGTATTTTAATGAGTGAATCCTTTTTATTGTCTCCTTAAAATTTACTTTTTTTTTTAATTTTATTGCTGTAAAATATTTTTTATCAAATTTATTTTCATAAAATATTTATTTTTTTCCTTTTTTTATAATTGTATTCATATAAAGATTAATTTATTTATTTTCATTCAAGAACAGAATCAAATAAATTAATATTTTATAATATAAAATTAGTATCAAATATTTTATAAAATAAAATTAAAAAAGTGAATTTCAAAGAGATGAAAAGGAGAATTTATTCTATTTTAATAAATAAAAAAATTACCCCTTCAACTTTATCATTCACTCAATCTTAAGTTTGATAATATTGCATCTTTTACTATTAAGGCAGTGGGCCCACTACAAGAAAAAGAAGCAACTGCGACGACACTTTTAACGGCGACAAAATTTTGGTCGTCGTTAAAGGTATTTCCGGCGACATTGTCGTCGGTAAAAATGACGCACAAAGGGCGAGAAGGAATTAGGCTTTTAGCGACGACTAGCCTAAAAAATTTTCGGTGGCAAAATTTGGCCTTCAGCAGCGACAATTGTCGTCGCTGAAGGCCAAGACTTTCAGCGACGACAGTGTCGTCGCTAAAAGGGTGGAGTGTCGTCGCTGATGGTCCACCCTTCAACGACGACAATGTCGTCGCTGAAAGTCTTGGCCTTCAGCGGCGACAATTGTCGTCGCTGAAGATTCAAGACTTTCAGCGACGACAGTGTCGTCGCTGATGGTCCACCCTTCAGCGATGACAATGTCGTCGCTGAAAGTCTTGGCCTTTAGCGACGATAATTGTCGTCGCTGAAGATTCAAGACTTTCAGTGACGACACTGTCGTCGCTGAAGGGTTGAGTGTCGTCGCTGAAAGTCTTGAATCTTCAGCGACGACAATTGTCGCCGCTGAAGGCCAAGACTTTCAGCGATGACACTCCACCCTTCAGCGACGACAGTGTCATCGCTGAAAGTCTTGAATCTTCAGCGACGACAATTGTCGCCGCTGAAGGCCAAATTTTGCCGCCCAAGGCCAAATTATGCCGCCGAAAATTTATTAGAGCCTATTTTGAGATAAGGCTTTAGCGACGACAATGTCGTCGCTGAAAGTCCCTCGATCGTCGCTAAAGCCTTCAGTGACGACCGAAATTTTTTAGTCGTCGGTGAAAGTTTTGGCTATTTATTCGCGGCGCCTCCTCCCTCCTCATTTGCGCGTTTAAAATTTTTGGAATTAAGGTAAGTTTCTGAACTTTCTCTTTCTTTTAAATTTTTTTATTTTAATATATTTATTTTTTATATATGTTGATATGTATTAATTTTGTATGTTGCATCTTTTAATTTGTTAGTTATTATTAGCACTTAGCTTAGTTCGTGGAGAGTATTCAGAGTTAATCAGTAGATTTTTACCATTGAGGTACGTGAATAAAAGTTATAATATTTTTTTGTGTAATAATATATTTAATTTACTCAAATAATTTGTAATAAATTAATAGAATTGATAGTATGTTTAATTCAATATGAAATTTCATATTATTTAATTTTGTATGTTGTAAATTTTAAATTTATTTATTTAAATTTAACTTAGCATAAAATTTATAAATATAATTTACAACTAGGAAGTCCATATTATTTTTACCATTACTTTATGAGTATTAATTTTTTATGTTGAATCAAATTGTTAGACATTATTAATAAAATTACTAATATATTATAATTGTATAATTTATATTAAATTAAATTTTAAAAAATATTAAACAATTCAAGTTAATTAAAATAAAGAATATTTTAGATAATATATTATTTATAATATACAACAATTTGAATTTAAATTTTTTTAAAAAAATTCAAAAAATCTTTAGCGGCGACACTTGTCGTCGCTATAGGGTAAAATGTCGTCGCTAAAGATCAGACTTTCGCTGATATTTTTTACTTTTAGCGACGACTTTGTCGTCGCTAAAAGATTTCCTTTCAGCGACGACTTCTTTCCCTATAGCGACGACAATGTCGCCGCTAAAAATCAATTTTCAAAATTTTTTGAATTTTGAAATTGTTTTCTGCGATGACATTGTCGTCGCAAAAGGTCGGACTTTTAGCGACGACAAATTGTCGTCGCTAATAACCTTTTCAAGGACGGACCTACACCGACGACATTTTTAGCGACGACTTTTTCTTTAACGACGACCGAATACCTTTTAGCGATGACAAATGTCGCCGCTAAAAGTCTTTTTTGCTGTAGTGGCCTAATAATACCAACTCATTATTTCATCTAGGAACTATAGGTTAAATGCAAGTGATCGTAGAAATTAAGGATCTTCGCTAACACTACGATGGAACTCTGTGTGTTTGTGTATGTGTTTTTCTTTTTCTTTTTTTTTTTTACGATGGAACTCTGTGTGTGTGTGTGTGTGTGTTTTTTTCCAGCTGATGACTGTGACTAACCGGAAGATTACATGGCGAATACTCTTATGGTTTCCTTAGTGTGTGTGTGTGTGTGTGTGTTTTCCTGATGATGACTGCGTGACTAACCGGAAGATTACATGGGGAATACTCCTATGGTTTCCTTAGTTTGATTATTTTCTTCTACTGAGCTGTGAGAAGCGAACTTTCTGACTAAGCAGGTCGCCTAGGACAGTCAACTTCAACTGAATGAGCTGTGTTTTATTATTTTTATAGTAACATTATATGTATAAAAAATATTTAAAATTAAATTTTAAATATAAAATAAGAATTGTTGTTAAATATAAAATAATAAAATAAATTTATAAAAATTAATTTAATATATAAAAAAATTTAATTTTAATTTCAAATCTTACTTTTTATATCTATAACATTTTTGTTGTTTTAAATATTGTCGAATTAACACCATTTCAAAGGCCTCGAAAACGTAACTGAATGAACCGACATGGGACGCATCCAAATGGAGGGTTCTTGACGTGGGAACTGAGATTGATTCAAAGTTTGAGGTACTTTAATGAGACATTCAAGAGACATTCATTCCAAAGTAGGATCCCTTTGGAGGCCTTTCGATTTTCAAAGTTAGAGCACGTGCATTTTCGTTCAGATATAATTTTACTGAACCCACAGGTCTGTATTTCAAGACAAGATCTGGCATTTTGTCCCGATATATATATATTGCCTCCCAAAACATCAAAGGAAGAGTTTTGTTACCGTAGGTATTTGCATTTGTCGTATATAATGCTAAACTTTTTCACGACGTTATAACCAATAGAATTTTAATAATAATACACCTGATATTGTAGGAATTTAATTTAAAATTTGTATAAAATTTAGGATATTATAAAAATAAAATTAAAGTAAAAACATACTTTAATCATAGATTTAATTCTTCTAAATTTGGTAGTATTAAGATGAATACCATAAATATAGATTTTCCTCTCTTCCTCCTAGAGTACGTGATTCTCAATAGGACAAGCCTACAAATACAATTAGGTTAGGGATGGAAAAGAGACTTAACCAATATAAATAAAATTTTATCAAATCCTTCCATTATGACTCATAAAAAGTATAGACCTACACTTTAGTCACCAAACACCTAAACCTATAGTTAGATATATATATATATATATATATATATATAAGTAATATATCATTTTAATAAATTAGATTTCAAAAATAAAAATCTATTAGATCATTATTACGCTAGTTTTATCAAAAATAAAATAAAATGCATGTAATTAATGGTAACACATAAAATTTTCAATATTTTCCCACTTAAACAACATTAGTTGAAAAGAATTTATTTTAAAATATTTTATATAAAAATGACTTTCAAGCTAAATATAAAATTTAGAATACACGGCCACAATTTTGAAAATATATTATTTAAGAGATAATACTTGAAATATGACTCTCACTTAAGCAACTAATAATATGGAATCATGTTGATAATTGCATTATTATATTTACAAGACTTTTCATAGTTACATATATTATCAACTACTTATATATGAGTCGTTAATGTGAAAATATAGTAAAAAAAATAGCATCAAAATGTGATCTGATAAAATATGTTAGTTTTCTAGTTAATCCTAAACAATTTCTCTATGGTAAGTTCAATAATAAGATAAAAAAAATTTCTGATAATAATAAATTTAATTATCTCAAAATTTTAAAATATTTTCAATTAAAAGACAAATATCAAACACGAAAACTAGCAACTAATACTAAGTCCCAATCCTTATAAATCTGTTGCCAAAAACATCTCTAAATTTCAAAATGATATTAACTAAAAGACAAATATATAACTTAGATATAAAATTTTCAAATCTATAATTGAGAAATAATATTTGTACAAACTAAAAATCCATAAAGAAGAGTACATGAATTGCACAAATAGATAAGGAGTTTTTGAATTACATGACCCCCTATTGTATCCATTAGATTAGATTAGAAAAAATTTGCAAAAGGGGAAAGAAAAAGACAAAAGGACAGTTCATTGCCCACACATTCTTTGGGTGAGTCTCTTAAAGAGATTTTTCATGAAAAGCAAATTTGTCATCTGATGGAAAACTATAACTCACTTTATAAGAAGGTAGGTAGAGACTCAAATCTTAATTATAACCTAACTAGGATTAACTAACCCATCATAGTTAACCTAGAGTCAAGGCATATATACACACTTTATATTTTATATTATATAATATGGTATAGGTATTATTATTATATTAGTGATACTGAATTATTTATTTAATCTAACCATATTAAAATGCGTTAGTCCACTAAAAATATCTACATCAAAAACTAACAATTGACCCCAAATCTTAGTCTTCATAAATCTATTGCTATAATGCGTCAAAATTTAAAAATTATATTAATTAGGAGACAAATATATATACATTAGGAATTAACAGTAAATAACAAATTTTAGTCCTAATAAAGTATCACACAAAATAATATATTACATTTGACATCTAACTTTTATCAAGACAATTCTCATTATTTTAATATGGTGCCCATAAAGACTACATATACAAGTTCATGAGTTAACGACTGGCACTAAGTTTTAGTCCTCATAATTAGAATAATTGGTACATTTCATAATATGGAGATATATGCATTAATAAAGAATCTATAAATTGCATATATAAATGCATAATAATGTACCAATATGATCAAAAGCAAATATAATAATAATATATAAAATAAAAATTAGCAAATCGTGTAATAATATATATAACATATACACCATGTGTACCGACAAATATACTATGATTATTAATTAAGATAAAAGGTTCTATGTAATATAAAACTCCTATTAACCAAGCTTATCATAGAAAATTTAATTTAACATATAAATCTTAATAGGCTTTTAAACATCCTATAAACATAAGAACCTTGGTTTAGGAAAAATATTTAAATTTCACATAAATATCTCAATGGTATATAAAATTATGATTTCTCAAATCACTAACTTGATATAATATAAATAAAACAAATCAATAAGAGAAATCAATCACATAATTAACTTTGATGTTTCAAACATACAACTTGCATGACTATTAAAATTGAATACTAAAATTGATGTCAAGTTAATTAAATAGGAGAGTTTTTCAAAATATATTTCTAGAGATCACTTAAACAAAGTATGAATAAAAGTATTAAATTTGACTTAAACAATTTGAAAAACTCTTATGATAGCAATATACACTATTAACTAAAAAGCATCTCAAAAAATTTAGAAAAAAATGGATTTACAATACATATGCTAAGAAATTTATAAATTATTTTATATTATATACAAAGAAATATACAATAGCTTATATGTCAAATTCATTATCATTAGCAAAAATATGCTTGATAAAAAAATTATTTCAAAATTCAAATATTATATACATAGGAAAGGACTCAATGAAGTTTTTACTTTTTTATTGTGCAAATTTTCTAACAAACAAATATATGTAATAACATATAACTTATTAAAAACTAAACTTTACAAAAAAAAATTGATATTTAACTGCACTTTTACAAATTAAAGCAATTTTAAAGATCATTAAATAATCTTTATAAGTATCACATTTTGTAATACAAGCAAAATTTCATAACATTAAATCAAAATTCCATTGATGTCAAGATTTGATGCAATTTCTAAAAAAATTATACACTATTTTAAAATATAGATTAAAGATTATCAAGTAATTTATCATATTTCAAGAAAATTTATAATATTAATGACATTCTTGGTAATTAGACAATTATAAATTTATTTGCATTAATTGAGAAATAATTTATTTATCAAATATATTTTTTTAAAAAAACTTATATATAATTCCATCCCTTAGAAGGAAAGGATGAAAAATTATATTTAATAACTAATATACCATAATACCATATAATAATATAAAATTTAATTTATCAACATATAACTAAGGTTACATAATAATATATAATATTTAAAAAATTGATCCATCTAATAACTCTTTAAACTATAAGAAAAACTAAATTTAGTTGTACAAATTATTTAATAGGATATAATAAACAAAACAAAAATATCTTATACATTAATAAAGTTTGTATTAACAAGTTCCCAATACATGATTATAAACTTCTCTTTGGACAAAACATATAATATGTATTAAGTTCCTTCTCAATACATTAACCCAATTACATAGAGGATAACATAATGTTCAAGATATAATTCCTTTTAGGCAGATAGATCCTTTAGACTAGTTTACCTTTATAACTAAAGTAAAATAATATGTTTTGATCGTATTTTAAAAGAAAATATTTAATAAAAGTGATAACATTTCTACCATACAAGTAAAAGAAATAATATTGGAAGCAAAAATGTTACTCTTACTTTATGAACATAAAAATAATATATATTACCACAGTCTTTCCTTTGAATAGAATATATATTATATAAAAGATCCTCCTAATCATGAAGCTAATTAAGAGAATATCCTATCATTAAAAATATGTCTCCTTTGGATAGACATTTTTAAAGCAAAGTAACTCTATAAATTTATATACTTCGTAAAATATTCCTCATCAAAATATGCAATAACCCCCTTTGAGTAAGTAACTGCATACAATAATCATAAATCAATCTTATATGATATAACTCAAAAACTTTATGAATCAATATGAATAATCTCATTTTGGTGATAATTATCTATAACAATTCATAAATTTTTCAAAAGATCTAGGATATAAAAATTGTCCAAAATAATGATTTTTTTAATCACAAATAACATGTGATTAGTTCTAATGGAAAATAATATATCAAATGATCACAAAATCAAAAAAAATATTATAATCAAATTGATTCAATTTTAATCCTTTCGTAATAAATACATCTTATATTTATGCAATTTAAAAAAATAATTAGGCTTAAAATATAAATTTATTTCAAAAATTAATGCTACCATTAAATCAAGATCAATGAAGCACCTTTTTTGGTTTATGTAAAACCTAATATAAAATAAAATATTTATAAATATAAATACTATATGTGAAAATGATATAAAAAAATTTATAAATATTATGTGTTCAATAAAATATATTTACAGAAAAAGAGATTATGTAAAAAAATTAAAAATATAGTATGTTAGTTTTAGGCATAATAATTATGCTTAGGAATATACAAATATTACTATATTTTCTCCTTTAGGTAAAAAAATATAGTATGTAAGGACCCTCTTAAAATTAAAGCCAATCAAGAAAATACATTATTATTATTATTATTATTATTATTATTATTATTATTATAAATTTATCTCCTTTAGGAAAATAAAATATATAGTAATAAAATAAATCTAAAAATAAAATTATTTCAATGAATCAATTTTTAATTACAACATACAACAATTTCCTTTGGGCATATCATTGCATGAAATAATTAAAAAATTATTTTATTATGCTTATTTCTAATTATAGCATACGTTTACCCCTTTTAAACACATAAATATATAAAATAATTAAAAATTAACTCCATAAATATTTGTCAAAAGTTTAAAAGCTTATGAATCAATATGAAATAATTTTACATTAGTAATAATTATTCAAATTAACCCATAAGTTTTCCAAAAAAAATTAAGATATTAAAAATAAGCCCATAACTACAAATTTTATTATTGAAAATAATAAGATGATTAATTCATTAAAAGGTGCTAAATAATATACATTACTACTGATCATTAAAATTATATTGCATCACAATACAATATCAAATTTTAATTAATTTTTTACTTTAATAAAAGAATATAGAAGAAAATATTGCTTGATTTCCAATATGATATAACTAAAATTATTTCAAATAAGGATTTTTACAAAATGTCATCAACTTGTTACATTAAGGATGAAATAGAAATTAATACTCTATAAAATTAATTAATGATAAATAATTATCAAGCAAGATACTTAAAGTATAATTTTTTTCATCCTATACTCCATATAATAATTATCTTAGCATTAAATTTTAAAAGTAGCAAATAAGAATTTTAATAGACAACTACTGAAAATATAAATTTTTATTTTCATTGATAAAATTCTCTTTGAGATAATAATTATCAAAAATAGTTTCAATAATAAGATAAAAATAAATTAAGAAAGCAAAAAAATATTATGCATAATATTATAAAAAAAATGCAATATGGTAGTTCATAGACACATGGATGATAAAAATATTTAGAAGTATAAAAAAATGCTACATTCTCTCCTTTTTGGGTAGAGAATATAGTATGTAAACATCCTTTTATCATTAAAGTTAACCAAAATAATACTTCAATATTAAAAACTCATTCCCTTTGAGAAGATAAATTTTCAATAATAAAATATGTCTCAAAAAAATACTTTAATAAGCCAATTTCTAATTAAAACACATAATTATCCTCTTTAGGCAAGTAATTATATAAACCAATTAGAACTTAATTTCGTAAATATTCATAACTCAAAGATCTTTTAAATTAATATGAATAATTTCACTTTAATAATAATTATTCAAAATTAATCCAAAATTTTTTCAAATAAAAGATCAGGGATGATAATATAAAATGCTTAGAACTATCATTCAAATAATTTTTTAAAATTAATAACAAGTAAAATATGATTATTTACAAGATGATCTATACTAATCATAAAAGTATTATAATCCATAATTTTAAGCTTCATCCGATACAAAATATTTAAATAATTATTTTGAATCATTTAAATACATATATCATAAACATTTAATAAGTAAAAAAATTACTCATTTTTAATAAATATACATGTTTTAAGCCAAAAAATAGCTCCTTTTTAATGGCTCTACTATAAGCCTATAAATTTGATCTTTTGGCATTAAAATATAAAGGAAAATAGATAAATAAAAGTTATAAATCATAAAGGTTGAATCTCACACATCTTATCGAGTTAAGAAGCCTTTTGTATTACCTCCAAAATAGATAGCTCATAACTAATATTAAAAATAATGAATTAATAAAGAGAGAAAATTGAGTATTTATGATATATTACCTTTCCTTTTCTTTTGGTTTTCCACCATTTAAGCATGAATTAAGCTTCTTCGACACATTTGTAGTCAACTTTGGATGTAGGATTCACTAAAAGATGGCTAAACTCCAGTACCATAACTCACCTTAACCAAAGGTGACAAAATTAATCCAAAAATGAAATTTTCAACGGCAATTAATGCATTAAAAATGAAAAAATAACAAAAAATATCAATAAAAAATCTCTCAATACTTAATTCATTCAATTCATTTCAAATCATTAATAGATAAATTATGCATAATAAATCCCATAATAAAACACAAATTAAAATAGAATATTTGTACTAAAATAAAAATAATAATTGATGAACTTAACATGTATAAAAAATACTCAAAACTAAATTTATCACAAAATAAGTAACAATAGGGTGGGACCATGTATATATAAAAAATATATATAATAATAATAATTAGTCATAGGATGGTGACCATTCGTTATGAATTTTCAAAATATTAAATGTGTAATCTTTCAATTTCCAAAAGTCATAGATTCATAAGTTTATAACTCCCTATGTCTCTTTACAAGGTTATAACTCTTATTCTCTTCATAAGGATGGAACCTTTAAGTTTCTTGAAGAATTATGTCCTTTCATGTACAAAGGTAAGTTTCTCTATAAATAAACCATTCTTAGGTAAGTTTTTTGAAAAAGAAAAATTACTCTCTCATACTCCTACAATTCTCTTCAAAAATCAAACACTATATTGTTTCTCTCTTCACTAAGTGCAAGGTGCAGATAGACTAGCCTTTATTTTATTCTGAAAGGAATTTGTGGATCCCGTATTGCATATATAGGGTCAAATTTAGCCTAAAGGATAGCAACATTATTATGCAACTTGAAGAAAATCACTTTCTAACTTTTAGTCATTTATTCACCCCTGAAACCAACATAAACAACAACCTTTAGGCTAAATTTTCTGACATACAATGGCTGAAATGTTAAAGGATTTTGCTTCAAACTTTATCAAACTTGAAAAGTTTGATAGTGAAAAGTTCATATATTGGTAGAAGAAAGTGCACTTCCTATTGATAATTCCTCAAATAACCTACGTTTTGAATACCCCGAAGTTTGTAGAGAGTGAGAATGAAACTATGGAAGACACAAGACGTAGGTAGAAATGGGAGACTAATAATGAAATATGCCAAGGACACATCCTCAATGCCATGAGTAACTTTCTGTTCGATGTCTACCATAGTGTTCCTACTACCCAAAAGTTATGGGACAAATTAGAGATGAAGTATTTAGTTAAAAACTCCGTAAATAAGAAATTTCTTATTTCCCACTTTAATAATTTTAAAATAATTGATGGTAGGTATGTTATGGAACAATTTTCTAAATTAGAAAGAATTTTAAATCATTTCACTCAATATAACATGCATATGGATGAAACAATTATTATGAGTTCCATAATAGATAAGTTACCTCCTTCTTGGAAGGACTTTAAGAGAGTTCTAAAACATAAAAAAGAGGATATTACTCTTAATGATCTAACTAACTATATGCATGTAGAAAAAGAATTTCGCTTACAAGATAAGACTAAATATCTAAATGCCTCAAGAGTAAATATGGTAGAAGAAGAGTAGTCTAGTAAGGCCCCACCTAAGAGGAAGAATTAAACTAATAATAATCCTTAAGGCAACAAGAAAAAAGAAGGTAAATGCTTTTTTGTCATAAAACAGGACATCAAGCTCTTAAAAAAAAAAAAAGAAAAGCAAAGATCTATTAATCTCCAAGGATCTTATTGTAATGATATCTTAAATTAATTTGCTTGAGAATGATGATCCATGGTGGGTTAATTCTAGCACTACCCAGCATGTGTGTAAGAATAGAAGCCTATTCAAAACCATGAAAACTCTAAATGATGGCACGATTCTATACATAGGCAATTTTACCACTGTTTTTGTCCTTAAGATAGGAAATGTAGAAGTAAGTTTCACTTTTGGAAGGGTGTTAACATTGACAAATGTTTACTATGTACTAGAAATTAAAAAGAATTTAATATTTGGTGGTTTGCTGAATAAGTTTAGTTTCAAACTTGTATTTAAGGCTGATAAGTTTATTCTATCTAAGGGAGGAATGTTTGTGGGAAAAGGATATCTATGTAATGGTATATTTAAGATGAACATTGATTATTATATTACCAACAACAACAACAATAATAACAACAACAATAATAATAATAATAATAATGCTAGTTCTATTTACATGGTTGAGCACTCTTTCCTTTGGCATCAAAGATCAGGACATGTATACTTTAAAAGGTTACATGAAATAATTAAATTAGATCTGCTACCATATTTTGAAAATTCTAAAAATAAATGCAAAACATGCATGATGACAAAAATCACAAGAAATTCATTTCCTAAAGTAGATAGGACATCAACCATACTTCAACTTATTTATAGTGATGTTTGTGACTTGTATAATACACCAACATTAGGAGGAAAGAAATACTTTGTCACATTTATTGATGGTTGCACAAGATATTGCTATGTATAAAGATAAAGTATTAGATAAATTTAAGGCATATAAAATCGAAGTTGAGTTGCAATTAAATTAAAAGATTAAATGCTCGAGATCTAATAAAGGAGGAGAGTATTATGATCCTTCCTATTTTAGTTCCATTAGTGTTATTCTTAAAATCACTGCTTCTTATACATCATAATAAAATGGTGTCACTAAATGCAAAAAGTATGTTCTTGTTGAAATGGTAAATTTCATGTTAACAGACTTTGATTTAAGTCAAAGATTTTAGGGTGAAGCATTGCTTATAGCATATCATACTTTTAATAAAGTTCTTGAGAAGAGGAACAAGATAACCCCATATGAGCTCTAAAAAAAGAGAAAGCCTAACCTTAATTGTTTAAGAGTTTAAGGTTGTAGAGCTATCGTCAAAGTATCTAAACCCAAAAGGAAGAAATTCAGTGAAAAAAGTATTAAGTGCATTTTCTTGGGATATTCACTAAACAGAAAAACCTACCAGTTTATGGTTATTAAACCAAATGACTCAATATTAGTTAATATCATTATTAAGTCACGAGATGCTATTTTTTAGGAGAATAGAGACAACTCTATTCCTTATATTAATGACAATAGCTAAAGGTAAAATTAAAACTTGGTAAAGACATAAATGCATTAAAGAATCAATATGAAGATAAATTCACTAAACTTCGAAGGAGCAAAGAAAAAAGACACTAAAGACATTTAGCTCTGACTTCTTTATGCATCTTGTTGAAGGTATAAAAAAATCTGTAAGCAATAAGATTACTTATTGCTTTAATACTGAGGCTGATCCCAAAATGTACCAAGAAGCAATGAAATCACAAGATGCCACATTTTGGAAAGAAGCCATTAATGATGAAATGGATTCAATCATGGGCAATAAAACTTGAAAATTGGTTCATCTTCCACTTGGTTCCAAACCAATTGATTGTAAATGAATTTTCAAAAGGAAAATGAAGATGGATGGAACCATTGATAAATTCAAAGCCAAATTAGTTGTCAAAGGCTTTTTACAAAAACATAGCATTAATTATTTTAACGCATATTCTCTTATAGCAAGAATAAGCATAATAAGAGTTTTGATTACATTTGCTTTGATTCATAATTTAGTAATTCACTAAATGGATGTTAAAATAGCATTACTTAATGCTGAATTGGATAAAAAAGTGTATATGGAATAACCTAAAGTCTTTGTTATCCCTAGTCAAGAACACAAGGTGTGCAACCTTGTAAAGTCATTATATGGATTAAAGCAAGCCTAAATAATAGCATCAAAAATTTGATGAAGTCATTCTTGCTAATAGCTTTAAGATCAATGAATCTGATAAATGTGTTTATAGCAAGTTTGATAGGTAAAAAGGAGTTATAATTTGCCTATAGATGGATGAACATGTTAATATTTGGAATTAATTTAGAATAAGTTAAGCTCACGAAATCTTTTTTGTCTAAAAGCTTTGACATGAAGGATATCAATGAAACTAATGTTATCTTTGGAATAAGAATCATGAGAAATAAAAAAAGTATTGTGCTTTCTCAATCACATTACATTGAGCACATTCTAAAAAAATTCAATCATGAGAACTACACTCCTATATCAACAATATTTGATCCAAATGTGAATTTTGTGAAAAATACTAGAAACCTAGTATCACAACTAGAATATTTAAAAGTAATAAGATTCCTAATGTCTGCAATGACATGCACTCAACCTGATATAACTTATGTTATTGGTTGAATGAGTAGATACATAAACAATCCTAGTAATATGCATTGGCATGGTGTTACAAGAACTCTAAAATACCTACAAAAAATAAAGGATTATAGCTTGAGTTATGTAGGATTTCCTTCAATACTAGAATGATTTTCTGATGCCAATTGGGTTACATGTAAGATTGATTATACATCAACAACTAAATGGATTTTCATGCTTAATGGAGGTGTTATTTCTTGGCAATCCAAGAAGAAAACATGTATAACTGACTCTACCATGACTAAACCAATAACTCCTGTTTCTATCCATTGTGATAGTGCTGCAACCTTGGCCAAAGCATATAGTCAAGTGTATAATGGCAAATATTAACACATTGGTCTTAAATATAGTTATGTAAGAGACTTGATTACAAATAAAGTGATCATTATTGACTTTGTAAGGTCAAGTCATAACATAGATGACCTTTTGACAAAAGGGTTGAATCGTGATCTTATAAATATTACTTGAAAAGGATAAGTCTTAAGCCCATAAAATTAAGTCACCATTGATGGACTCTCAACTTAATGAATGAATATAACATCATGTCTTGAGTTCAATAAGTCAAAGTACATCAATAATGTGACTAAAGCACTATAATGAGTTAATTGTTTCATCCCAAAGTGAATAATGCTTGTTTTCCTAAAGTTCACTTAAAGGCTGTGTTAACATAACACTTAACTAACTTAATAAAAATACTACATAGTGGGGGTATTTGAGTTTGCCTGTGTAGATGTAGAATTTAGTTGTTCCAAAGAGCTAAGGACTTAACTTGAAGCATCTATGAAAAGGATATGAACATAAGGCCTTAAACATGTTGTTTCTTACTATAGTTGTTTGCATCTTAAATCATATGTGTAAAAATTTGTGCAACTTATCAAAAAGAATAGTTAGTTCAAAGCTTGTCTACTATTCTATTTAGATTTGTTATAATGAACTTTTACAAAAGAATGATCCAATTATAAAATATCATTATTTATGCATATGATTTGTTTCAGAATTGTTCATGGTCTATTGATGCTATTTCCATAGTTTGAAAATAACAGGGGATTGTTATGAATTTTCAAAATATTAAATGCATAACTTTTCAATTTTCAAAAGTTATGAATTCATAAGGCTATAACTCCCCATGTTTTTTCACAAGGTTATAACTCTTATGACTCCTCATATCTCTTCACAAGATTATAACTCTTAAGACTCCCCATATCTCTTCATAAGGATGGAACCTTTGAGTTTCTTAAAAAATTATATCCCTTAATATACAAAGGTAAATTCCTCTATAAATAAACCATTCTTAGGTAAGTTTTTTGAAAAAGAAAAAAATACTCTTCTCATACTCCTACAATTCTCTTCAAAAATTAAACACTAAATTATTCTTATCTTCACTAAGTGCAAGGTGTAGATAAAATAGACTTTATTTTATTCTAAAGTGAATTTGTAGATCCCTTGTTGCATATATCAGGGGCAAATTTAGCCTAAAGGATAGCAACATTATTACACGATTTGAAGCAAATTATTTTCTAACTTTTAGTTATTTGTTCACCCCTGAAGATAATATAAACAACATGTTAGGATCGGGAGTCATACGAGCGCAACGTGGAATAAACCGATCCTAGCCAACGAATCCATGCAAAACATTAAATTAGAATGTAGGATTCAAGTTATACCTTTATATGATTCTAGATTTTGTTCGTTGATCACCTCTTCGACTTCCTTTCGGTCAAAGACTCCGAGGTATCCACATGAACCAGTAGATCACCAATGAAAATCCTCACGATCACTGGTTGGAATTCGTCTCCTTAGTCCTTGTAAGTGCTAGCTATGTCTTTTCAAGGATTATGGTCAAGGAGAGGTACTAGGAATTTTTCTATGTTGTATAGGATGCGTGAATAATGAATCAATCCTTATTATTACCCTAACAAGCCTATTTAAATAGGAGCATAGAAAATCCTAACTAATTTGGTCTATGTATAATTATAGGCTTATTATTGGGCCTTATAATTATAACATAGAATTCCCAAGTATTAGGCCCAAATAATTTAGTCCATTAATTCCAAATCCACTAGACTTTAAGTGTGTGACCCTTCTGGCTCTCATTACATTGGCAATAATCATTAATCATATTAATGATCATAAATAATGAGCGGTGTTTAGCAACACATCATTGTTACCTAAGTGATGAGAAAGTCGGTGATTCGATTGAACTTTTATATGTGATCATCATCTATATCCTTTTGTCCTAAATATCTAGATTGAGCACAAAACATGGACAGTGTCATTCCCGTATAGTCCAATCTTGAGGTTTCTTGATCCCTAAGTAAGCTGATTGAAGCAAATATAATTGACATCCCATGTCAATTTTTTATTTGAGCATGGCCATGCATTTTCTTAACTTTACTTAATCAATGGGCCCATAGATGTTACTCCTATTATATAGGAAGGACAAATTCCATCTTGATCACACAAACCCCTCCGTATGATATGTGACATATCCAATAACTACCCTTGTATTCACTCAAGCATGAGTGACAGAATAGTATCAAAATATGAAACTCACATATAGGAAACCTTAGTGATCTCAGGTCAAAGGACCATAATAATAATGATCACTAAGAATCATTCATAACACTCATATAACAATCCATGTAGTGTTCTTAGGATGGGTTGGTCCAATATACAAGTTCTCTAACTTGTACTCATGTGTAAGCTTAATATCTCATATAAGTCATTACATATGCTAGTCTTAACATATCAAAGCAACCTAATTCACAATAATATATGACTAAGGACATTTAAAAATATAATTATTCTAAGGTTATTATCATAATTAAATATATTACACAAATAATATATATAAATATAATAATTAAAATTGCCATTAAAAATAACATGATTCAAAATTACAATCATCAATATGATTGGTTTTAGGGCATATACACTAACACAACACCATTGACATTGAATTTTCTCTATTGCATTTGTAATTAATTTGTACCATGCACACAAACCTCAAAAATATAGATTTAATGCACAATATGTATTTGATTTTGCAACCACATGGATTCCAAAAACTAAACAAGTTATCCTTTTTTTTTCTTATCAAAGACTACATATGCAACTATCTTCCAAAAATTGATAAAGGCAAAATTCCCAAGCTCTTATTATTGTACTTCAAAATGCTTTCAATGTATTATTGATACTAATAACAAAAAAAATTGAAAGAAAACGCTTGATGATAGAAGAATTTGCAATGTAAACCAAAAAATCTATTAAACAGTAACAACTTTGAAGTTAATCAAATGCACTCCTATTGGTAAAAAAAAAGGCTTAAAAGTGAGCATATAAATAACACAAAAATTAGAAATTCATAAGAAGTGCCTATGCACATAAATCCCAAACTAACAAAATTTATTCAATTAATTATACAATTTTATTATTTTGAGTCTTAATCCTATATAAGTTGATCTAATATTACATATAAGAATTTAATTTAAAATTTGTATAAAATCAAGACACTATGAACATAAAAATAACGCAAATATATACTTTTATCATGAATTTAATTTTTTTGAATATGGTAGTATTCAGATAAATATCATAGGTATAAATCTTCCTCTTATTTTTTTGGAGTGTACAACTTTCAATAGAATAAGCCAATAGTTACAATTAGGTTAAGAGTAAAAAGGAAATCTAATAAATATAAATAAAATTTTATCAAGTCCTCCCATTACAAGTAAGGAAAGGTATAGACTTATATTTTAATTATTAAATACATTAATTCATAATTAGGTATTCATAAGTCTAAGTAATAGATTATTTTAACAAATTGAATTTAAAAAAAATAAAATTTTTTAAATTAGTATTTACTTAGTTTTATAAAACAAATAAAATACCTACAATTAATTGTAACTCATGTAAAAATTTCAATAAATACTTCCTCCTTTTCTCATTATTTGTTGCATTTAGAAAAAAAAATTATTCCTTTTTATCTTTTACTTTAAAATTCTGATAAAATATTAAATTTTTTTCAATTTCATCTATTTTTATTAATAAATACTTCATTATTTTATATATTTACTAAAAGAAATTGATGTAAACACTGGTCGAAACCGCCCTTAAGTGTGATGTTGGTTGCTATCTACTCAACCGCTCTTGTATATTTTATAATTTTCATGATTTAGATGCGGTTGTTCCATTAACCGCACTCATACCCTCAGTTGACTGAAGGTTGAAGATTGAAGATATGGAAATGAACAATTTCAATACGCGTATTTGACCTTTAAATAGTAGTTGAACCTTTTTTTAAGTGTCAAACTTGGATTGTTGACTGCACGTAGCCTTCATGGTTGCAAGAAACTTGACAGAGAGAATTAAAAGAATAATATAATTTACAAGTATATATGTTTTGTAGTCATTTTACAAAATAATTTTATAGTTTTTCTTTTACTTCTCATGAAACTTTTTGGCGATGAAGTTACAATTTTTATATATTTATTACATCCAAACATTGTACACATAGCCCTATTTGAAAAAAATAAGATTCTAGATTTATATTTCGATAAATTGTAGTACTAGTGTCGGCTACATCTGAATCATTTATTTGAATGGATTTCACCATCAATAAATGGCCTCAAATCAATGACCCAAGAATCTTTACCTTCAAAAAAATTGCATGCTTGGATACCTACAAGAAAATAGTACTATTGATAACTTCTAATATCAGTTACCAAATCTTATGGATCTCATCGCATTTTATGGCGGCTCTCGCAAAATAAAGTGGACCAAATAAAGCTCTATCAATAAGACTTTTTTAAGGTATCGAAGAATTCTTCTTTTAAAAATGTTGTAAAACTTTCAATTATTTATCGAATTATTACCATAAGTTTTTCTAGGTACCTAGTTGATTTTCAACATTTGAAGAAAAATACTGTAAAAAAAATATGGATCTATTTATTTACTTTTTTAAAAAATAATCTTTTATTTTTAAAAACAAAAGTTTCTATTCAGTAAACTGTTTTTAAAATCTATTCCTGAAATCTTTATTTCAAAAATAAAATATAAAAATAAATTTTAAATATTTTCTAAATTTATTTATTTATTCTTAATATTAGTTTTGTAATTAAATAAAAATTTTGTTTATTTACTTTCCCAAATATTATCTATTCGTTATTTTTCTTGAATTAAAAATAATTTTAAAAAATAGTTTTTAAAAATAAAAAATAAAAATGCATTCAAACATACCCTGTATAACGCAGTCTATATATTGTTCTATTGTAGCCCTTAGTTGACTTTTATAAGCAAATTGACAATAAAGCAAGTCGTGGCCCAGGGGCTTATTTCGATTTTTAAAATAATGATAAATTCAAATTCAACTGTTGGAATAACTTCAAATAGGATCGACTTTTGTTATCACGTACATATTAAAGTTTACTGAAGAATGTGACCTGATATTATGTTACTTTTTCATGCTGAAACTATATGATTAGTTCAGATGTTGGAAATGTAAAATAATTTTGTGGACTAACATTTTAATATATAGTTAAATTAATAATAATATTATTAATATAATAATAATACCTAGACTTTATGTTATAGTATAATTTGAAAGTATATGCATATATCCTAATTCTAGATTAATTGTGATGGACCAGTTAATCCTAATTAAATTTTAATTAGGGTTTAGATCCCTACTTACCTCCTTATAAGGTGAGCTGCAGTCTCTCATCACATTACAGTTTGTTATTCACAATTCTCTTTGAAACTCACCTGAGGACATGTAGGCAATGATCCAGCCAATTTTTCAATCTGATATCATGAATACAATAGAAAGGTCAGGTAATTCGAAAATTCTTTATTTTATTTGTGCAATTCTTATACTCTTTTCTATGGATCTATGGTTGTATGATTATTGAAATATTTTTATGAATTATAAAATTCTTACAATTGATATTAGAGCCAATAATCTATATTGATGAGTCAGATTGTACAAATTATATTCAGATACTTTACTTTTTCGTAGTATGAATTTTTTGTATGCTCTAGCCATAATAAATCAGAATAGAATTATTGCAATGTTATTTTAAATTTATTGTTTCTTATTTTTATTTAATCATATGTTGTTCATTTAATTTGATGATTAATTTTTTGACAACAATTTTTCGGATCTGTTTCGGTGATATAAAGAATTTCTTGGAATTCTAAATATTTTGCATGAATTCTAGAAAACTTGGATTACAGAAATATTAGAAACATTTTAGTAAATAAAAGCCCTCTCATTGATTTGTGATAATAAGCTTTAAACCAAAGTTATTGTTGAATAAAGATGAAAAAAAAACACAATCGTTAATAACCAAAATTGAATACATAATATATGCATAATTTTTGAGAATTTATTGGTGCATAATGTTATAAATTCAATTAGGATTAAAACACATTTAATTTTGGCATTAAAAAAACTAAAAAAATGGGTGAGGTTAAACTAAAATTTTTTCCAAACCCAAAAAATTCTTAAAACTCGAAACCAGATCTTGAGTAAAGAAGAAGAAGTTGAAATAGCAAACTTAGGCGAAGCCCAGTCGCATGCTTGGTGTGTGCAATGCACCCACCGTTTTTGTGAGTTTGGTGCATGCACTACACACGCCGTGACTGTGTGTATGGGCGCGTGCAGTACACGTGCCATGTATCTAGCCCAATTCTGGGCAATGCTCTTCATGCGCTGCTTTCTAGAGACAATTTTGAGGAAATAAAAATATCGTTGTGCTCCACTCTCCGAGCTTGATTTTTTCATAATTTTTTAGAAATAAAATATTTTTCATTAATTTTTATTTTATTTTTAGTATTAATTTAATCAAAATTTGCCCTGAAATTTTTACTGTGTAATTTTTGTATAATTGTGTACTGTATAAAATTTTTTTTGGATGATTTATATATTGTATGCATATTTTCTTAATTTTATCATTAATATGCAATTAATTGTTTAATTTATACAAAGATTATAATTGATCATGTTATGCCTTTAAATTTTATGTAATCAAACTCACCTATCATGGGTTAATTACATAAAATTCTTATAACATTTTATTTAATGTATATATTGTGATGATTAAATTAATGTTATGATAATTAAATTTTGGAATAATGAAAATTAGGAAAGTACTATACTAATGAAAATTATACCCTATCGGTATAATTCTATTAATGTAGTTTGTAGGTGATAGCATGAATATTAGAATTATATGTTAATTTTCTAAAATTTTAAATATCCTATCAGTGTTAGGTTTTAGGAATTTAGCATGTAACTCTTGTATTATGTTATAATACTTATACCCCATCGGTACTAAGTATCATAGCATTATACTGTAAATAGTTACATAATTATGAGAAAAATTTAAGCATGATTATTGTTCAAACATGCTACGTTAGTAATTTATGATTAATTTTATAATTTTTAATAATTTTTCTTAGTCTTTGTTCCTATGCAACTGACCTTTGTGAAAACTTTAAATGAGACCAATCATGAGAACTGGGTGGAATCCTTGAAACTGTATTTGGCGATCTCTAATCTTGATTTAACTTTGCGTGAAGAGGAACTAAAAATTAATAAGGAATTAACTCTACTAAAAGAGCACAATATAAAAAATGGACTCATTCCAATAGAGTCTATCTGATAGTGATAAAGTACATTATAAATAAGACTATTAGGTAAAATATTCTTGATAGTCAGAAGGCAAAAGCATTTCTAGATTCAGTAGTTAAAAAATATGTTAAGTTTGATAAAGCTCAAAAAGGACATTATCTGTTTTTATTGGAGAAGACTATGTATGATGGAGTGAGTGGTGTTCGGGAACATATAATGAAACTAGTGCATTATTATAGCTGATTAAAGAGTATGAATGTCAATCTGGGAGATAGTTACTTAATTTGGTGAGCTTTAGAGTCGCTTCCTCCTCAATTTGATGTGCTGAAAATATCTTACAATACTCAAAAAGGAGGATGGACTATTAATAAAATGATTTCTATAGTGACTCAAGCAGAAGAGGATATAAGGAAAATAAAGATGCAAGGGCAAATTTTGTCTCTCATGATTCAAGTTCTGGACAAGCAAATGGGCCCTTCCAAAAGGACAATGAAGGAAAATCTAATCATGAAAGGAAGAAGAATGATATAAGGGAGCAGCAACATAAACTTAAAAAAGCCATGTTCAAAGGAAACTATAAATTCTACAAGAAGTATGGGCACAAAAAGATAAACTACTTGAAATTTAAGAAATGGCTTAAAAAGAAGAAGAAAGGTAACCTTCTAGCTTTAGTTTGTTTTGAATCCAATAGCATTGAAGTTCTTTCTAACACTTGGTGGTTGGATACTGGTGTTACTATCCATGTCACTAATTGCTTGCAGATGTTGAGAAATCTGAGGAGGCCAAATGAGAGTAAAACAATTTTGAAACTGGAAAATGGAGACAAAGTATAAGTTGAACATATAGGAGTCATTTTTTTATTTTTGTCCACTAGTTATGTTTTAGAATTGAAAATTGTTATTTTTGTACCTTATATGAGAAGGAACTTAATTTCTATAACTTGTTTGGATTAAGATGGATATTCATGTTTATTTGAAAATAATAATTTTAAGTTATATTATGACTTCTGTGTGGTTGGAACTGGTACTCTGAATAGTAGTTTATATAAAATTGATTTGGATAATACTTTTGAAATTTCCATCAACACAGTTGTTGGAAATAAAAGACCAAGATTAAATGAAACATCTTCAATGCTTTGGCATAGAAGATTAAGCCACATCTCCAAAGAAAGAATGGAACGATTAATAAAAGAAAGAGTTTTACCTAAACTTAACTTCTCAAATTTCAACGTCTGTGTGGACTGCATCAAAGGAAAACTAACGGCTAGAGCTAAAAAAGGGAAGAAGACCAGGGAAGAAAGTATTCTAGAATTGATCCATATTAATGTGTGTGGGCCCATCTTCCCTAATGCAATGGGACGCTTTAAGTATTTTATCACCTTCATAGATGACTATTCGAGATTTGGATGGGTGAAGCTTCTTTTTGAGAAGTCTGGAGCAATAGAAGCCTTCAAAAGGTTCAAAGTGCTAATTGAACTAAAATTAGGAAAGTAAATTAAATATGTACATTCAGACAGAGGTGGTGAATTTTATAATAGATATGATGAAACTGGAAGAAATCCTGATCTTTTTACAAAATATTTATAAGAGTGTGGAATAAAAGCTAATTACACTATGCTTAACACACCAGAGTAGAATGGAATTATAAAGCGAAAGAATAGAACACTCATGGAGATGGTATGATGTATACTAACTCATTTTACTTTACTAGAATTTTTATGGGGTGATGCTCTAAGAACTACTGCGCATGTGTTAAATCAAGTTCCGAGTAAACTGTGCCAAAGACTCTATATGAGCTGATGTATGGTAAGAAGCCTAACTTAAAACATTTTCATGTTTGGGGTTGCAAAGTTGAAATTAGGCCTTATAATCCACATACTAAAAAGCTTAAAGCAAGAATAATTAGTAGGTATTTTATTGGCTATTGCATTGGTTCAAGAGGAAGCAGATTTTATTGTCCATCTCATTCATCAAGAATTATTGAATCAAATCATACTATCTACTTTAAAGATGACTTGAATAGTGGGAGAAAATCACTTTAGATCTCTCTAGGAGAAGAACAAAGCAATGTCTCCCGAACAGCTGATAAACAAAGTGTTGTTCCTTTAATAGTGCCTTCTGAAAAACCATTTCACATAAAATTGCAAATTAATCCAATCTAACTTATGATTAAACCAATCCAACTAGTGAATAAACTAAATAATGTAATTAAAGAAGTTCCCCTAAAAAGATCATAGAGAACTCGTCGTTAGGCAATTTCAAATGGCTATGTGGTTTATTTGCAAGAACATGAGTTTGATGTGAATGATGATTCTGATTCTATTAGCTTCTCAGAAGCTATTTCGAGTTTTAATTCCTCATAATGGATTCATGCCATGGAGGATGAGATAAATTCAATGTACAAAAATAATGTATGGGATTTAGTAGAACTACCTGAAGGATGTAAACACTGGGTGCAAATGGATTTTTAAAACCAAATGGACTGCTAAAGGTGGAATTGAAAGATATAAGGCCAGATTAGTAGCTAAAGGTTACACGCAGAAGGAAGGAATTGATTATAAGGAGACCTTCTTACTAATCTCAGCCAAAGACTCATTTTAAGTTATAATGGCTTTGGTAGCTCATTTTGATCTCGAGCTATATCAAATGGATGTGAAAACTGCCTTTCTTAATGGTGACTTATCGAAGATAGTTTATATGAAACAATCAGATGGTTTCTAAGAGAATGGAAAAAAGCACTTAGTATGTAAGTTGAATAAGTCGATATATGGCCTGAAACAAGCATCTAAGCAATGGTATCTCAAATTTCATGAGATTGTGTCCTCTCTTGGATTTAAAGAGAATGCAGTAGATCAATGCATCTATTATATGATGAGTGCGGGTAATTTTATGATCCTTGTGTTATATGTTGACGACATTCTCCTTGCGAGTAATGATGTAAATCTTCTAAATGAGACAAAAAAGGCACTGTCACAGAATTTTGATATGAAAAATCTCGGAAATGCATCCTTGTGCTTGGTATAAAGATCCATCGTGATAGATCCCGGGGTTTGCTTGGTTTGTCTCAAAAGGCATATATAGATAAAGTGCTTAAAAAATTTAATATGGCTTCACGCTCGCATAGTGATACACCCATTCAAAAGAGTGAAGTGTTTTCCAAAGCCCAATATCCTTAAAATGATAATGAGAAATCTAGAATGAATATGGTCTCATATGCTTTCGTTATTGATAGTCTGATATATGCCCAGGTATGTACACGCCCAGATATTGCTTTTGCAATTAATGTGCTTGGGAGGTACCTAAATAATCTTGGTCAAAGACACTGATAGCAGCCAAGAAAGTCATGAGGTACCTATAGAATACAAAGAATTATATATTAACTTATAGAAGGTCCAATGATTTTATTTGTACAAGCTATTCAGACTCTAACTTTGCCGGTTATCCAGATGATAAGAAATCAACATCTAGATATATCTTTATGCTAGTAAGAGGAGCTATATTATGGAAGAGTGTCAAACAATCTTTGACAGCAACCTTCACTATGGAAGCAAAGTATGTCGCTTGCTATGAAGCCACTCGAGAGACTATATGGTTAAGGAATTTTATCTTTGAATTTTGCTTAGTTGAAAGTATTTCAAAACCTTTAACCATTTATTATGACAATCTACTGTTGTTAGCTTCTCTTAAAATAATAAAAGTTTTACCCGCACAAAGCACTTTGAGGTGAAATATCAATTTATAAGAGAGAAGACACATGAGCATCTTACTCATTTTGAACATATTTCAACAAATTGTATGCTTGTAAACCCGTTAATTAAAGACCTAGCTGTAGGAATATTTAAAAGACATGTATTAGATATGGGCCTTATTCAATCTTTTAATGTTTTAGGTTAGTAGGAGTACTTGTATATTTTGAAACTAAAATGTGCTGATCTCAAGATTTTAAAATATTATCATTTTATTATGTTGTAAAGTACACTATCGTATTATAGCAATATAAGGAGATATTAAAACCCTATCTCAAATTATTGTAAAGCATCTTGGGCGAATACACGAATCATTTTGCATATTTTGATTATACACATATTTTATTTTGTTTGCTCGTTTGGAGTGGGTATTTCATATATGAATATCTTTTCAACCCTATTGGATGATTAAGTATGCATTTAATGAAATCTTATATTTGACCGATGGTTGTAATGGTATGAATTGTATTAATGACATTGTTTAATTATGGCCACCTATTGTAATTCAAAATTATGTATTAAAACGTGATTATCCAAGTGAGAGATTGTAAAATAATTTTGTGGACTAACACATTTTAATATATAGTTGAATTAATAATAATGTCATTAATATAATAATAATACCTAGACTTTATATTATAATATAATTCTAAAATATGTGCATATACCCTAATTTTAGATTAATTATGATGAGCCAATTAATCCTAGTTAGGTTTTAATTAGGGTTTGGATCCCTACCCACCTCCTTATAAGGTGAACTGCAGTCTCTTATCATATTGTAGTTTGTTATTCACAATTCTCTTTAAGACTCACCTAAAGACGTGCGGGTAGTGATCTAACTAATTTCTTAATCTAATATTATGGATGCAATAGGACGATCAAGTAATTCGAAAATTCTTTATTTTATTTATACAATTCTTGTACTTTTCTTTATGGATCTATGTTTGTACGATTATTGAAATATTTTTATGAATTATAAAATTCTTACAGGAAATAGAAGGAAGGTAGGATCCGAATCCTCTTTGTTTCCATCCATTAATTTTAAACAAAGAAAAATACAAATTCTGGAAGTTATTTGTTTTTATTAGAATCCATAATTTTATATCTAAAAGATCTTATATTTATATTTCTCTACAATTTATTCCATGTATTTTCAAAGAAATGTACCAAATCCAAATCTAAAATTGTATTATCCTAAAACTATTCAAAAGATGGAAAATAATTCTCTATTTTTTTGCTTTATCATTTTTTCATCCATTTTTTCTCTCCATTAAACTAAGGAGTCATTTAATTCAATTAGAGAAATAAAAATGAATCAATAAAGAAATAGGGAAAAAGAAAATAAAAACCTTATGATTACTTTTTTTTGTTTAGTTCAAATAGGAAAAGAAATCAACAGAAAAAAGAATCAAGTATTTCTAATTTATTTTATTAATAATTATTATATTAAAAAATAATTTACTTATAATTATTATCAAAATAATTATTATAATTATTATCTTATTATTTTTATTTTATTTAATAATATTATAATTTTTAATCATTTAATATTGATTATTAATATCTTATTAATATTATTTCAATCATTACTTTTTTATTAATATCATAATAGTAATTAATATTATTACAAATTATTTATTATTTATTTAATTATTATTTTTAATATTTATTATATTTTTTATTTTATTATTAATGTTTATTATTATTTTATTAATATTATTAATTATTTTATTTCATAAAATATTTTATATTTTCTAATATTATTATTTTCATAATTATTTAATTCTCATTATAAATATTTTATTTTTTATTTTTATTTCAATTATTATTATATTATCTATTTATTATTTTTTGTAACTATGAAAGTTTTAATTTTATCATGAATATTTATTATTATGATTAAATTATTAATGTTATTAATTTTTATATTATTAAATACTTAATTATATTTATAGTAATTATATGATTATTTATTTCTATTTAATTAATTTTATTATATTTTATTATTTCTATTATTAACTATTATTTAATAATTATTTTTATTTTTACTTATATTATTATTTAATAATAATAAATTATTATTATTAGCATTATCATTATTTTGAAGATGATAAATTCAAAACACAAAATGAAAAAAATCAAATTTCCTAATGAATTGAGAAAAATCACTATTTCCTCGTTTGGGATAATTTCATTAAGAAAAAATAGGAATAAATAAATAAATTTTTTCTTAATCAAATAAAAATAAAGGAAAAGGAATCCCACAATTTTTTTTCCCTTTCTTGGTTATCCACAACCAAATGCCCCGTAATACTATAATGTTTTCCCATGGAAATAAAAGGAAAAGGAAGAATAATACACCAGAATTTAGCCAGAAAAAAAGTTGGGTTAGTATAGTTTCTTACATCTTTTGAAATATATTATGATCTTTCCAAATCTGAAATTTTGCCTTCTCACAAGTTTAAATGTACGAATTTGAAATCTAAGTTTTGTGCTTCACTTGGTAAGTTGTGGAAAATTATTACCAAACAGTGCCTTTCTGCTTGACTATTAATTCCCCGGTTGAGTGCCAAAGGTTGGATGATCACGTATTATAGTTAGTCGCTCTTATGAAATCATAAAAAAATAAATAAATAAAGAACTCAATTTATTTTGAAATTAATTCATGTACAATTTTACGTGTGAATTTTTTTTCAAATTGAATTACAGTATTTTTTTTGTTCCAAACTAAGGGTAATTTTTTTTTTCAAATTGAAATTAAATCATGTACAATTTTACGTCTGACTTTTTTTAAAAAATATTTTTGATGGAAAAATTTTATTTCGTTATATACAAATAAAAAAATATCATATGCAATTGTTACTTTATTATTAAAAAATAATATCTAGAATTATATTAATAAAAGAAAATAACTTCTTTTTTTAAAAAGGAAAAATTTTCCACCAAAATCCTTAAATTTAACATTGCACTTCTAAACAAATTTTCATCATCTTAATATTGACTAAAAATCTATTTTGATCCTTATAAAATTAAATTTTTATCAGTTTCATCTCTAATTAAAATTTTGTATTAATTTGACTCTTGTAAAATTAAAAATCTTCAAATTTTAGTATTTTAATACAATAAGTTAGTATTTCATCTCATGTACAAAAGGAGTAAATTTGAATTTTTTAATCTTACATGGACAAAATTAATACAAAATTTTAATTAGAGATGAAAATGATAAAAATTTAATTTTATATGAATTAAAATAAACTTTTAATGATATTCAAAAATGTTTTCCATTAAAATAAACGGTAAGATTGTATATGATATAAGGGGTTGAGAATGAGTTTGTGTGTCATCCTAGTTAGTTAAATGACGTGAGGGATTAGATGTCTGATTATTTACAACCAATGTTAGTGTCATGATTTAATTAAAACAAAAATGTTATACACTTCAAACTTTTTATATTTATGATATTAAACTTTATAAATTAGCTCTATCATCTTATATTTATTAATAACCTTTAATTTATATACAAATCTCATTTTTAAATCTTATTTTTTATTGCATATAGCATTCTTATACTTAATTCAAACAGCTTAAAAAAGACTAAATCAAAAGAACCGGCCATGATTTAATTTATTCAAACAGCGTAAAAGGCTGGTTCAACCCCATAACTACTAATTTACATTGAATCGATGCATTCCATTAGTTTAGTTCAATTTTTAAAATATTGGTTACTACTTTTCAAATGTATCATTGTAATTCATTCTCAAGCTTCATAAGAATTCTCTTTTCTTCCCTTCATTTTTTTTAACAGATTCAATAAAAATCTTTCTCCTTAGAAAGAAATGTTATTAAATCATTAACTCCCATTTCCTTAAGAAGACCTCCTATCCACTTCAAAAGACTGCTGATTAACCAATAAACTGGAGTAAAATTTATATGTATGATGAATTGTTTGCAAAGAAATTAACATTGATTTTACCATGTATAAAGATAGGAAAATATATGCAAGCAAAGGTGAGAAAGATGAACATTTTGCTTGCTTGCAGAAGCTCTAACTCACCATTCTAACCTACTGCACATTACAGAGACAGCCAATCATATGTATATCACTGTGTGACACTAAAAATTTAAATGATATCATATATTTCATAGATCTAGACCTATAACTAGAAAAGAAGCATTTAGAATTTACAGCAAAGGAGTCCATGCCTCCAACCCCGGTGCTTCCGGTAACTCCTCCTGTCAGCTTTCGCCATTCGAACCGGGCTGCTATTCCATTCCGTCTGCAATCTGCAGGTACACAGGTCTATTAAATTGTTAGTCATATGTTACCAACAAGAAGGCCACTTAGGAGCAATTGATTCTACATGTTATCATGGAAAACTTACACAGGAAAGGCAAAGGAACGGGTGCTGGTTGTGCTGCTATCTGATCGAAGAGAAATGCTACCAGAATAAGGCACAGGCCCCGAGTAACTTAAACGACCCGACACAGGACCTATAACAGAGAAACTTGATTCGCCCAAGCTGTGACGTATTTGACTCATTATAGCCTGATCGTCAAGTTTCCCACCTGCCTGCTCCAGTGCAGTTTGAATTTCATCCCTTTTACAATCGCCAACTTGGTGCCTCTCTTCCTTTCCAGGAGCTGATGGGGCCGAAGGATCAAAAAGAGGATCGATGTTTCCAATCTCCTGCATGCTATCACTGAGAAGGATGTCGCTATTTAATTCATCCACAGCTCCTGCCATACTAGGACTTGCCAAAACTGGCTCTTGAATTCTATTTTGGGATTCTTTGGCCTCGGACTGGAATTTAGAATCACCAGAGACCTGTGAATAATCCACAAAACTCATTTTTTTCTGAAAGCTCTTCTCATATCACATAATCACACTCATGCACATAACCTCATGTCCCATGTGAAGGGCAAAATCAATGCTAGGATTATGTTTCCTTATTTCAATAAAAGATCCAAGATAGATATGGAAAAATAAATGTCCCAAGATATATATCGAAACTAAGAAATGGACTCTACTTTTGGTTTGATTGAGAAAATAGTGATGATTTATGAACTTCACACAATAGTACGTCTCCTGCAAATATAGCAGGTCATATATCTTCAATCCTCCAGATCCTTAGCTATCAGCCCAGCACAACTAGTTAATTGCATCATAATATCATACCCATAAATATACTGCCTTTACATGATATCTAGCAAAAATGAAAATATGAAAAACATGCCAAAACATAGTAAATCAATCCACCCAAAAGAAAAAAAGCTATTTCCATAACAAAATCCATGCATTATATTTGCAAAAATGTAGAATACCTGCACGTAGTCTTTTTCAGTTTCATCAGAATTGTCAACAGATTGCCCGGATTCTTCAGTGTCCAATTCTTGTGACAAAACCTTATCTACATGTGAAACCATCTCTGTGCAGATATTATTGGCAGGCTTTTCAGTTGCATCCTTGTCTCTCTGCATCGAACCCTTGGACTGATAGTGATCAGAATGAACTTCTTCAGGTCCATCTGATGCCAGTAAATCCAATAGACTTGGAAGAGGTGCATTGACACTGTTGTCTATCATCAATTCTTTATTTCCACAACTCTCTGAGGGCAAGAATTTATAAACTTCATTTTCATCAACACTTTGCTCAAACAAGATCTTATCTTTTGCAGGCACACCTTCATCAACGCAGATGTCCTTTATAAGATGGTAAGCACTCTCTTTGTAACAAACGACTAATTCTGGTTCACACTCTGTAACACCTTTATCCATATAGATAGCTGGCAAATTCTCAAATAATTCTCTTTTCTGGGAAGGACCTGGGATTATCACATCAGAGGACTTTTTAACACATCCTATATCTTGACTACAATCAGTAACTGCTGCATCTTTATCACTTCTTAGATCAGCATTGTCAATGTGAGAATTGAGGTTTGATTCAGTAAATCCTTCCTCTCCCACCTTGTCGAAAGGTGGTAGAGTTATATCCCCATCATTCCGCCTTTTAAAATCTGTTAAGACTTGGTTCTCGTTTTTATTCACTTTCTGGTTTCCTGATTTGCATATGGCAGAGCCCAGATCATCATCGTCATTGAACTCAAAGGACTGAGATTCAGGCTCAAGAATGATATTTGAATGATAATATGCTACCTCACCATCTGCATGTACATTTTCTTGCCAATGAGAAGAAATGTTCTCAATAATATTAAACAACTTGATTGTAAAAAAAGCACAGTTGAAAATACAGAGCTACTCAGTAAATCACAAATAGAATGCTTATGTTATGCTAGTGATGATTAGGGGGATAAAAACATATGCATGACCTAGTTCGATCAGCGAAATTGACCTACCTCATTACTCAATATAAGACAGATAGTTAACATATACGTTTCAAAGCACCATTTCAAGGATTAGAATATAATATCTAGCTGTAAGGTAAACCAAATCTAGAGTTCCTTAACCTTTACTGAAGCAGTGAGCAGAAACGCATGGCTGGAGGAGATAGCCAGGAAAAAAACCAAGAACAGAAATTCATAACTAACCTAGTTTCATGGTTCACATAGGCTTAAACACATAGGAAAATCTTCTGTGCAACTACCACTAGAATTTTTTAGCCCAAAGTGATCCGGTATCACACAATATGCTGCAGCTGAGAATCAGCAAACGAGAACATCTAGGTTAGCAACTAATCAATCATAACTGCAAATTATCAAAACAACAGAAATAACAAACTGGATGTTTACTTAAATGTTCAAAGCCAAGCATTAATAAGAAGATTCAACAACAATGACACAAAACGACAACCCTGTTCATTTAAATTTCAACAGAAGGGTAACTATTATGTTGCTGTCAACATGCTGTCCCCCCATGAATCGAGGGAAACTTTTGCTGCTTAAGAAAGAATCAGATTCAATTTTTTCCCCTAAATTATAAAGTAATCTAGAAAGCATAAATAAGAGCCAAGTAAAGTTTATCACAAGCTCTTAAAGCCATAAGCTTGAGAATGAAGCAATTAAATTAGGACACCAGGGACCATCTAACTTAAGCTTTTTGATATGGCAGAACCTATAGCAACTAGTTTTGTTGGTTAAATAAAAATATCAGCTTACAGTGCAAGTATCACTCGCTACGTTTCCTTTTCCAAGTAAAAGACTTGGGCTAAAACTCTGTAGAATACAAGGACAGTTCAGGATGCATAGAAAAGGACAACAAGAAAAGTATAAGATTTTAGTAAGTTTTTAACTACAAAATTACACCCCGAATTTTAAATCAACCAGGCCTACAGAGAAGGTGCCTCCTAACTAAAATCCACACCAAGTTTTTTGTCCAGTTGCTCTGATTAGATCCACCAGAATTAACAAAATAGATTGTATAAATCCAGAAAAGCACAGTGAAAATCCCAGCTGGATTCAACTCAATCCTATGGAAGAATCAGGAAAGATGGATAAATAGAAGAGATTCATTTCAGATCCCAAAACCTTCAAAAACTCATAAAAGGAGGTAAGAAGGGTAAAATAATCGTCAATTAAAATATACGTAATCATATGGGGTTTGCTTACATCTAATACCTTTTCAATCTGCTAAAAAAATCGGGGGGCAACCAGGAAATTTGAACAAATTCTACCTGCACACAAACAACAGAAAAAGTCACAAAAAAAGCCAGAAAGAGAATCAAAATGCAGTAAAAATAAAGTTAAAAACCTTTTCATGATCAATTATAGAAACAAAATTAAGTGTAGAATAGAATTAGGTTAAGATGAAAAGAGAAACCTTAAAGCCAAAACCAGCAGAGGAAGAGACATTCCACGGGCGAAAGTAAAGCTAATAAATGAAGGGGGCAAAAAAACCAGGAAACTGCCCAGAGGAAAACCAGTTTTGCTTGTAGTTGGGATAGTCGGTAATACAATAACATCAATTTAGAAAAAATATATTACAAAATACAATAACTAACGGCTACAGAGCACTGAGAGAGATAATGGTGTGAGTTGTAATTATAACCCTAATAATGGTCAACTGTTGCTCTCTCTTTCTCTCTCTAACCTCTCACCATATTTCTTCTGCAATTAATGTAAACACTAAACGAGCAACAAACGGCCTCTTCCCCACGCATAATTAATTATGGCATTAAATTATCATCCCTACCTCCACTGATACCACATTTTAATTTCCTAACAAAATAAAAATTGGATCTTTCTTTCAAATCAATTTTTGCCACTAATATTCAGATTTTCCCCCTTTGATTTTGTTTTACATTTTAGGCCGTTTGCCTCTCTGTTCATGCTCTCTTCTTTCTAAAGTCTTCGTCTGTTATCTAACCCAACTTTGATTCCTCCCCCAACTTTAATCTCCTTTTTCTTTCCCGCGGAAAGAGGGTAAATTTGCCATCTTCTTCCAAATTTCCTACCAACCGCCACTGGAATTTTCTCGAGAAAATTTCGAAAAGGAAAACCGATGGAGACACTGGGAAAACAAAAAACAAAATCAAAAATCAAAAACCGTAGCCCGCTAAAAACCCAACCTGTAGAGCAAATGCTAATTGGCCGTTGTAGCGGATCTACCAAACCACCTTGACATTTTACAAATAACACCGGTAAAATGGTCCCAGAGATTAGGAACAAAACAAAAACGAATACTAAGGATTTGACTTGGCCCTTAAAAAATCAGAAAAAGAAACCAGACCCATTTAGCTACTGACATCGAAGTCGGAGAATTTCTGAGTGTTTGTTCTGTCTGTGATAGGATAGTACTTACAACATCACAAAGTCAAAAGCAAAAACTACTGCTTGAAGGGGAGGAAGAGCGGAGAAGAGAAAGCTTGACTGGAGAGAATTGTTAGCATGCAACAGCAACCCACCGTAGGATCCTGCTGATGCTGCCTCGCAATCTGAAATGAATGAAAGTCGCTGCAGTTTATAGCGGCTGAGCTGGCTTTATGTGTTTGCTTTTTATTTTCCTTTTTACAAAATCAACCATTTTCGTCATGAAATTATAACATATCGGCAAAATATCCTGAATTGTATAAAAATGGTTAGAGTAATAGTAGTAGTAATTTTGATATAAGACTTTATTTATACAATTTCGAGAGCATCTCCTATTGTCTAGGAATAAAATTGTATATTCAAGCAGATAAAATTATATGAACAGAATAATATTCATAAATTATGATATATATTTGCCTTACCGTGTTCATTTTTACAATTTAAGAATTATTTTGTTACTGTTTCATAATTTTAGGGGTAGAATTTTTAATTGTGTCTATTTTTCATTTATTGTATTGAATTTTTGTTAAAAAAAGATAATTTTATGCAAACTCAACTTTTCAGGATGTTTGATTTTTTTATCACGTTGTCTTTTTTTAATATTAGATCAATAGAGTCAAATAAAAAAATATAAATTTTATTTTAAAAAAGAGTCAAAACATTTAAACTCCAGGGATTTAACTTTTCAGATAATTACAAAAAAAATCAATTTTTTTATTTCTTTTTTCATTTTAAAGGTTTGCTTTTGAACCGCCAGCCTTGGTTTTTCTCTGACCGAAACGAAAGAAAGAGGGGCCAGTTTTGTGCTTTGCCTTCGAAAATGATAAGGTGATGTCGTTTCGAGCGGCTGAGATTTGATGGGAAATTGTAACCGTTGATGCCTGAGATTGAGTTGTCGCAGATTGACACCGCCAGTAGTTTGTACCCGTTTAAAAAAGGATGAGTCAACACTATGTGAGTCGTGGGTCGCACCAGAAATTCTCGAATGAATCATATTTTGCTATTTGCGGTCAATTTGGAAAGAAACTAGGAGAATTCTTCATCGAGTCTGAGTTTCTAAAGAGTCAATAACTCTTATTGTTAAATTATTTATTTTTCAAATTCAAATAGATAAGTTAAGTCTAGTACATCATCATTTAATAATTGATATATTTTAAAAATTTTGTCCTTCATTATATTATTTTTATAATTAAAAATTAAGTGAAACTAGAAAATAACAACCTTTTTTCTTTTTGGTGGTTAATCTAAGGGATGAATCAACACTTTGTGTGTTCTCAGTCGCACGGAAATTTTTGAATGGATTATATTCCTGCGTTGACAATAGATTTTAAAACATCAAGACAACTCAAGTCTCTACATGAAGTTAAATATTTTTATTATTGGAATTTTTTTAAAATTTAAACTACAACTAAGTTAAATGAAATTAAAAGATGAGTCAACACTATTTAAGTCTAGGTCCCACAAGAAATTTTTGAATCGATCATATCTGGTTATTTACAGTACATTTAGAGAGAAATTAAAATAATTGTATCGAAAGTTTAATTTATTAGAAGAATATACTCCCTGTTAGATCACTTATTTTCAAATCAAAATAAATAAGTGAAATAAAGATATAAAATCACAATAAAATTAGTAATTTGACATTGAAAAATTTGTTAAACTGAATGACACTATAATTAAAAAAATAAATATATTAAATTAAATTATAAAAAATAATTAACAATGAATATAATTTATAAATCTAAATATTTATTGCATAAGAACCAATAAGTATAACAAACAAAACTAATTATAAATTCTATAAGAAGTTAATAGTTAACAAAATATTGTAGTTGTCCACCATTTATTTGGTATCTTTTTTAAAATAAGCTAACGTCACAATTAAAAATACAAAAAAACAATATATGTTAAAGGGAAATAGCAAAAATGAAAAAAAAAATCAGTCAATTAGTTTTTAAAAATCATTTCCAATCCACTAATTTTAATCGGTCCAATCTCGTTTTGACTAATCTGATTATGAAAACGGGTTCATGATCAAACCATATGCAACAATATTAGTTAAAACTCCTTGGTACCAAATAATTGGTAAATATAATTTTGAAAAAAAAAAAACTAACCTCTCTTGATGTTTAATAAAATTAGGCAAATATTTCCTTTAAATTTAAAAACTAATACGGTCTTCTTTGAAATGTTCTAAGGTAGCATTTTACTTGGAAGATTTTAAGTGATTGGTAGTTGAATTAAAAAAATTATTATTTTGTTGCCTATTTGGCATCACTAGTGAAAATTATTACTACTACTTATTTTTAATGAACTCCTCCCCATATAAAATCTTTCCTTCTCAAAGATTGAACACAAAAATTATTGTTTTCTCTTCTTTTAAAATGTATTATTCATTATGATTATCATTATTGTCACTCACCGCTTATTATAATTTTTACTATCATCATACATTTTTATCTGTAATCCATTATCATAATTATTCATCCTATACACACCATCATCACTTATTGTAAATTTGATTATCATTACTAACACATCATAAAACATTGATTGTTCACTATTACTATCACTCTTTCCTCTAATTCTTTGTATTAATTATCATTCAATTTCATTTCACTCATTATATTCACCATTATTACTATTCCTTCCATTCTTTTTTTTTCTATTGCATTTTGACTAAGTATTTTTATTCTTTTTTATTTATCATTTTAAAATTTTAATGAAATATTAAATATTTTTTTCAAATCTATCCTTCTTTTTTATTAATAAATACCTTATTATTTTATACTATTAATTAATTTACATTTATTTCTTTATATTTATTTTTCTATTTTTAATTATCTTAAATTTTATGTATAAAAATTAATCTTGTAAAATTCATTAAAAATAAATAAATTTAAATAATTTCTTAATATGTATGAAATTAATTAATGATAATAAATAAATAGGAATGAAATGAGTATTAATTATCACTGTTATTATGGTTGTCACTTATCATCTAGTTATAAATTTAATTATAATAATTTTTATTAAAATTATTATAATTTTAAAATTTTCATTATGATTTTTGAAATTTTATTTTGACTTTATTGATCATTAATAAATTTTTTATAATTATTTGTAATTAATTATTAATTATACATCCGTACAAATTGAAAAAAAATGAGGAAAAGATTCAGAAACAGCGAGATTTCATTCCAATTAAACAGCTTCATGAAGTAATAATTTCTCCTCACGTACTCTCCTCACTCCTTTTCCATTCTTCATATGGGGTGAATCAAATGCTTCTTATATTCGAATTTAAAATTTTCATTGAACAGATGATTAAAAGACAATTTTGGAGTTCAAATCAATAATTGATATTATTCCATTTTCATATGGAATGAATGAAATGCTTCCTATGTTCAAATTTATATTTTTAATTGAGCAAATGACGAGAAAGACCATTATGAAGTTCAAATCAACAATATGTGATATTATAAGCATTTTATGATTGAAGATATGTTTTGATTAAAGTAAATCAATTGAAATATGATAAAAGGAAAAGTTAAATTTTGTTGTAATATAATTTAACTGCTTAAACTTAATTGTATTATATCTTCCATCACAAAAATATTTAAAGTACCTTATTTTTTTTGGTGGTTTAATATATTCTATATTGATTGATTTAGACTTCATAGCCGCCTTGCCTCAATATTTTATTGATAAAAAATTAAATCTAAATTTAAGTATGGCATTTTTTTTTATCTTAGGAAACATTTAAATAAATATTTAAAATTAGAAGAGAAATTTCCATTATTTAATTAAATTCTGGAGGAGATTGCAATATTTTTCTTATATAATAATTATCAAATAATTCAATTAGATGTGAATATTTGCTACAAAACTAATCTTTACCAGAGGGGCAAACATTGAAAAGCAGAAAATTTATTATAATAATTATAAGATGTGAGTGAAATTCGGAGTTTCATTTTTCGTTGGAAATATGTATTGGTGTACACTTTATACCAATTCCTATGCTTATCATTCGTGCATTTTGAGAATCCATAAATTTTATGTTATGACTATTTGATAACATGACTTGCTTTCAATTTGATTTTGTGAAAAAAGAATATAACTATCATGTTAAATAAAAATGTTATATATATATATTAAATGTGAAATTCAAAATTGAATTTTGAATATTTTGTATTTATTTAATTGTAGTGTACAAATTTATCTCATTATTTTATATACAATTAATAGTAATCAATTTGTATTTAAAATTCAATTTCAAACCCTAAATGACATTATTACAAAAGCAAATGTCAGTATGTATAATTTCCTTTACGATAACTGTGGCAAAATTATTAAAATAAAATTAATAATTTTATCATTAAAATGATAATGTATTGATAAAATTATTTTAAATTATAAAAAATTATAATTTTATTTCTAAATAATAATTTATATAAATAATTTCATCTCCTTATATAAATTTATATAAACAATTTCATTTCTAAATTACTATATAAAAATAAAATTATTTATATAAATTATTATTTAAAAATAAAATTATAGTTTTATATAATTTAAAATAATTTTATTAAAAATTCATAATTTCAAGAGTGAAATTGTATATTTTACCATTTATTAAGGTTACACATGGAATGAAATCAAATCCTAGATTTAAAAAAAAAAATCTATTAATCATTGAACAGCAATTGAGCTGAATCAGCTTAGTTCATGTAAATTTCATTAAAAATTAAGATTTGGTTTATTTTGTAGAAAGATATTTTTTATAAAAAATTTACTTATTTATATATAAATGAAAGATTAATATATCATTTATGATTAAAAATATGATATTTAGAATTAAAATATTTAAAAAAATAATTTATTTTTTTCTGAAAAATAAGAAGTTATTTTTCAACAAATCTCCTTCATTTAACATAAAATATATGATATCAATTTTACTATCTCACTATTTTATAATTATATTAGTATAAAATATATTTCCCCAAATCAAAGCCTAAGAGGAAAGAAAAATCTTTTCACTTTAATTAAAAGTAGAGAGAGTTGAAATTTATGCCAATTCAATCATTCATTAAATAAAACTTAATGAATTAATTTTATCGATAAATTATAACCTATTAAATTGAATATTTTTTGTTAAAAAATAAAATTTAATGTGAATTATTAAATACTTATTATATTAATAAATTTAAGATATGAAAGAATTCATCTAAAATTTACTATTTTAATGTTTAGTGAGGTAAGCCATTATTTTAGAGGATTTCAAATTTTACTATAACTGAAATGGAAACTGCACAAAAATTAACTGAATTGATAATTTAATTCACAAATCTGGCTGTTTAAGCCAGCTAATCTACAACCCAATTTTAATCCGTTTACTTTAAATTGTATAATTTAAAGAAAAATCAACTTTCGAACATTGCCCTTATAAATATAAACTAGATATTAAAATCCTATTTATAATTTGATTATAAAATATCAAAAAAGAAATTATATTGATTTCAGTTATTTTTCTAAATTTAACTCATTTTTCAGTAGAACCATTTGGTTGGATTTATTGAGGTGTGACATTTGACATAAGATGAGCGTGTGAGTTGAGATGCACTGAATCGAGTCTTCCGGTGGAAAATCCTGTCACGTGAGTTTCCGTGCATTTTTGTCTTGCACGTAGGGCGTCAATGCACGTACGCCTCACTGAGCAGGATGCAGGTTAGCATCCGTATTCTTATTCCAACCAACGTGGATCTCTCTCTATCTCTCTCTCTCTGTCTCTCTCGCTCTCGCTCTCTTCCGGAGTTGTAAACGGACTTCAGTTTGCGAGTTAGGTTGCAGATTTTGATCGATTCATATATTTAAAATTAGGTTTATTTTTTTATAAGTAACAAAAATTAATTTGTACAAAATGGGTGAACATGGATTAATTTACGGATTCTTAGTTAAAATTCAAAAATTAATTTATATTTGCGTATGTGTGGATTGAATTCAAATCTCCCAAATTTATTTAATTTTTATAAATAATATGGATTGATTTATATTTCCCTTCCAACAATTTTGCGAGAAGTCTCTTAATTGTGTTTTATGTTTCGCAAGAGATAAATATATAATTTTTTATTAAAAAAATTGTATAATACTTCCTTCAAATTTAATGCAATTAAATTTTACTTCATTCAATTTTAAAAATTTAGAAATCATTCCTTAAATTATATAAAATTTGAAATTGAAATTAATACTCACCAATAACTCAATTTATAATTTTATCGAATTACATGAATTTTTTATAATTAATTAAATAAGAATAATAACATTATAATATGTTAGTTTATCTTATTATTTTTCACAAATAATTTCTTTATTCTATAATTAATAAGGATTAAATTACATATGTAGAGTTTTAATTAAAAAATGAGTTACAAATTTATATAAAAAATAAAATAAACTAATATATTATAATATTATAATTTTTGTATGAAAAGTTCATTAAAAATTGATGCGATTTAATAACATAGTTAATTAAATTAACAATGAATGCTAATTTCAAATTTTGTGAAGTTTAAAGATATGATTTCCAAATTTTTTAAAATAGAAGTGACAAAATTCAATTATTCCAAAGTTGAAAGATATATTTTTATTTTTTATAATTTTTTATTTAATGACATTTAAGCTTTGTTTACTTCATTAAAAAAAATTATAAAAAAATTATTTATATGCATAAATTAATAAAATAATGACATATTACTTCTATTCGTAATAAAAAAAATTAATATTTAGAATTATAATATTAGATGAAAATAAATTCTTCTTCTGGAGTTTCTTTTTTTATATAATAGGTTAGAATAATTTAATATCTTCTTTGGATGAGACATTGGGTGGAGAGCCACTCCAAAATTTAAAATATTATGAATTTCTACTCTATCAACAAAGGTTATTTTTAATATTTCAACCTCAGATAAAGTCAGTTTAGAATTAGCATGTTTTTTCATTGAGTCAATATGTTATTAATAATTAGTAAATAATTTTATATCTAAGTCCTATTCACATTAGTGGAAAATAATTTTCATAAAAAGAAGAGAATTGAAATCCTATTTCAATATACTGATACTAATAAATAAAAATCCCTGTTTTTCTGAGATAAAAATAGCCTTACAAACATGTAAAGGGCTCAATTTTCAGAGAATTTTTACCTTTTTTAAATTTTATGTATATTTTTCAATGAAGTAAGAATTTTTATTTATATAAAAAATTCTTTTTCCATTGCAGTGATGTAAAATGTAATTTACAACTTGTTCTGAAAGTAAAATTGTGCTCATGGTTAACTTAGAATATAATTTTAAAATTTATAATTATATGAGTTACTAATTTTATATTATGAATTATGATTATGATTATGATGTTACGCTTCATCTTATAATAAGAATTTTTTATTGTAAAAGAATTAAATCTCACGAAAATTTATAAGGAGATAAGGCTTCTTTCACGCCCACCCACACCTCTCTTTCTGCCATATAGGTGGCTTGCAGTTGTGCGATTGAATGCGCAAGAAAAAGAGAATTCAAGTAACAGAAAATAAGCATGACATTACTTATTTTAAGGAAAAAATAATACTCACTTAATAATCGATTGGTTTATGCAAAAAGGTAAGCTTTTGTAAAAATTTAAATTTTTGGAAAAATTATTTAAAATCATTTAGTTAATACGAAAAAAACAATTCTTAAAAATAATTTTTTATATTTTATTTAATTCAACTTTAAATTTTTAAAAAGTATTAATAAAATAATTGTTATATCATAAATATTATTATAATATATATTAATAAATTTTAGTTATAATTAAGTAAATTTTGTAAATATAATTTTACCATTGTATTTATAAATATTATAGAAAGTAAAATTTATCTAAAGAAAGGGAGATAAGCAACTTCTTATATTTTATAAGAAATAAACTTTTCGAAAAGTCATATTTTCCTAACTTTTTTGGTAATGACCACTCTTATTTCTATTTCCTGAGAAATAATATTTCTCATATTATTGTTGCAAACTAAATAACTCCTTAAATTCACAGTTAAATCACATTCTAGCAAGAAGAATCTAACCACTCAAGAAAATAAGTAGGGCTCAGAATTAAAATTCAATTATGTTGTAAATAAGATATAATTTGGATATAAATTTTATTAAGTTTGTCATAAATTTAAATTATTATTAATTTATAATTATTTTTTATTATGAATTATATTTTTATTCAAATTAAATTTTTTTGTTAGATTATAATTAAATTTTTTGCAAGTAAGTATTTCTGAATTAAAAATATTTATATTGATTAAGAATTTGGGGTATGGAAGAAATATGACCTAAGTGCTTATGTGATTAATGTAAGAATCTATCTGGATGGCATTTAATTCTTGGAATCTTTATCATATTTTTGAAATGTTTTAAAGGAATGTGAGATTTTTATTTTTAGTTCAAATTTTAAAAAAATATTTTTAAAAATATTTTTAACCCAATATTTCCATGAAGGAGGGATATCCTATACTTTCATAATATAAAAATGTTTAGTTAATATAGAAATACTATTTTATTCACCTACCACTTATCACAATCAACCACCCCCAAAACCATATATTGCTAACCACCATTTGCCACTCGCCACTCGCTACTCATCACTCACCACCCATTTTTGGCAATCATTATTGGTTATTATCTATTATTAATAACTATTATTTACTACCACTCACCACTAATGATCATTTTTAACTATTATTTATTACTGATAATTAGTACTGACTATCACTCATTATTAACTATTACCCACCATTAGTTATTGCCATTTACTACTAATACTCATTACTACCCATTATTAGTTACTACAATCGACCAATACCTTTATTAATAACTATTGTCAATCATCTCTTATCATTAGTGATTATTATCGATCATCACTTATTACTAAATACTACTATCAACCATTACTCATCCTTAATGACCACAATTAGTCATCACCTATGTTTAGTGACCATTGCTAGTCATCACTCACTTTTAATGACCATTGCCAACTGCTAACTGTTAATTACTAACTACAATCTATCATTGGTGACTATTGTTTGCCTTTATCACTTACCACTGATGACTACTATCAACCACTATATACTACCAATAATTTCTCAATTTTTAATATGGATATTTTTTATAATTAAATAATATTTTTAAAAATATTTAAAATAATTAAAATATAAATTATAAATTTCTTGAAATATTTCTAATTGAACTAAACATGAGAATGTCATATTCTCACAAATTAAATTTTCATAAATGATATTTTCAACAATGTTAGGATTTCTAAAAATATTTGATTCTATAAACTAAATGCTACTATAGATGTTTGCGAGATACAAGAATATTAATTAAGAAGTTATGGGGTTATAATTAAGAATCTTCACATATATTATCATATAATTTTTTATAATATAATGATTTTTTCTCATTTATGATTTTCCCTAACCTTTTATTTTACATAGCTAAAAATAAAAATTTATTTTATTTCTAAGTGAATTTTTTTAAATGGTGTTTGGCTTAAAATTTCAACTAAAATGAAATCCCTTTTTGTTTAATTTAAAAAATTCATTTGAAAATAAAATAAAATCTTATTTTACAATTTCTATTTTAATTATATGTATGCCATTATGAAATCAATTAAATTTTATGAGAATTTCATTAAATTTCATTTTATTTGACTTAAAACACATATTGAATAAGAAATTTACTCTTTTTTTAATATTAAATTTATCATAATATCATCTGAATTGATGTTTTAAAACTTGGATTAGATCAACCAATTCAACTTATCCATCGGAAACTAAACCTTGGTTTGATTTTAGTTTTGCCATAAGTATGGGCAACCGATTGACATCACTTTAACCTAATATTTGTCCAATTGTGCCCCCAAAGAAAGAATTGTTATGCCTAAAAGGCTCAAATAGGAGTCCTTGAGGCCAAACATGCAATGTGTTATCGCTTAGATTAATTGCTCCTTTGTTTTTATAGTGATAAAGATTATATATAATGTATATAATTTTTTATTTTTCATATTTCACTTCATCTAAATTGTTTATACATATATATTATATATATTTATATTATATATATTATATAATTAAACTATTCTTATTTAACTAATGTTTAATTTAAAATTTTTATTAGATTGAAATGAAATATAATTTTAATATTATTTTTATAATATTAAAATTATGATAGATGTTTATAATTAAAGTAAGATTACTATTTATTATTTTTTATTTCACAAATATATTTGTACAAGTTAAATTGATTTATTCTTTTTATGTATATATATAATATTATAATTTTTATATATATAAAATATATCAATCGGTTTAATCACTTAATTCAACTGCTCCTATCTTTACTCATTTACTTTATTGAGTCAATGGTCCAAGTCTAAGAATATTGATTTAAATCTATTTTTAATTAAGTTTTATGTATTTTTAATATATTTTAAATAAAAAATTTATTTATAAATAAATTAAAATATTTCTATTAAAATAAAATGAAATAATTTCTTGAAAACATTGATGCCAAATGAACTCCTTTAGATTAGGATTTTATGCATTAAATTGTTCATATTTTTTATTGTGATATTTTGATTGCTTTCATTGTGATATTTTAATTAATTTAATTATTTGACACTTATTTATTTAAAGAAGAGATTTTTTAAAAAGAAATTTAGGGTTTGGTATAAAAAAAATTGGCCATGGTATAACAAAATCCAACTTGTGATGACATGAAAAGAGTAATAATGATAGTAAGTTTTGATACACACCTGCATTTGATAATTGGAAGATACGTCCTCACATAATATGTTTTATGTCCACCCAATGGAAGTATGTAGACATTTAAACAGAGATACGTATTTTTCAGAAGATACTCCCTTCTAACGAATGAATTTCAACAAAACGCAAGATTTATCTCCGATCAGAGGGGATAATTTGAGCCCTTCTTTGGTTAGAAAAGAAAAAGAGAAAATTTTTAAATTTAAATCAAGAAGAAAATATCAAACGTTAATTTTTTTTTTACTTTAATAAACACTCTGTTATTTAAAAAGTGTTCTTGATTAAACATGTTTACTAAATTTTTTGAAAGAGAATAAGAGAAATTTATGGCACCGTTAATTTTCAAGAGAAAAAGAGTATTAATTCACTTTATATATGTGTAAAAGATATATAAAGTAAGAAGAATATTTTCATATAAAAATAAAAAATAAATCAAATTATCAAATCTTATATTAATAGAAAACTAAAATATAATTAAAAATTATATAATTATTTAAAATAAAAAATATAATTATATATAATATAAACATATGGAAATCGCTAATCTCTACTTACTAAAGTTATCGACCCCAACGTATATGCATAAATATGAGGCTTAGAGAAATATTTGGTTTGTCTCCTTTTTCCTTTCTTTGGATGCCTCTCCATGCTTGCGAGGATCTGCCGTATGATGCTACAATGATGATGCCTAAAATATAATCATAATTCAACGGTCCCTTCTTTAATTTTTTTTGTGACTTTATCAAAGGTCACATTTTGAATTTCAAAATTTTACGCTGTTGTATATTTAATTAATTTATTTAAGAATATTCTTATTTATTAAAGATACACAATTTATGTTTTACTCTTTTTGAATGCTGTATTTTAATTTATACTCTTTAATAGCTTTTCTTTTTTAAAACCATTTCTTTTCTTCAAAATTTGAAATGTTCATTTTTTAGGATTCAGGCACTTCACCAAAAAGAGAGGACTTTACTATCAACTTTGCTATTGAAAGAATGTTGATTTAAATTATACGTAATGCAACTTTTGTAGATATGAAATTCTAGATAATTTTAATCTTAAATAACTTAGTTTATACACAGTGGGGAATTGACAAATTTTAATTTCTAAGAATAATATATGCATATAAAATTAAATTTTAAAAGATTATAAAAATAAATATTTAAATTACATTAAATATTAAAATTTTTAATCATTCCTTTCAGACGAGTGAACATGCAAGATTTCATGTATTTTAAAGTTTGTTGAGAGGAAATTTTTTTTTCACTTTTTTAAAGAATTTTAAAAAATTATAAGAGCACTTTTATATAAATTTTGAAAGCAGTAGTGTGTGTGTGTCTATATATATATATATATATATATATATATATATATATATATATATATATATATATATATATATATATATATATATATATATATATATATATATATATATATATATATATATATATATATATATATATATATAATTGTTCTAGTTAACGCCATTTGAATTTGTGTTATTTTAGTAATGATTTATATGTTAATATTGAAAAGCTAAAAAAAAGTTAATATAGATATGTATAAATATCATTCGGTTTGATTGAGTGTTATATATTTCATATTAATGCAATACCACGGTTGTATTATGTACAAAACGTAAATTATTAAAACCTCGTTTAATTACTTTATTGTGTTACTTCCAAGTAGCATCCGTTTTCGTAGTTTTAGTATTATGTAATTTCAAGGGAGCGGAACTAGAAAAATTTTATTGAATGAGCCAAATTTATCTGTATGAATATTATAAATAAAAAAAAATTGTATTTAGTTGGCACTTTGGTATTGTAGTGATAAACTGAATTATCATTTTTATCATTATAAAAAAAAATATATTTAAATAAAATTAAAAATTATAAAATATTTAACTAAAGAAATTAAGATATTTTGACTTCATAAATATTTTTATTCAATGGTTAGTTCGATATTTATACTTCAAAATTTTCAAAATTAAGTATTTGTAATTATATCTATCTAATTTAAAACTTTTATATATAAATATTTATTCTAAAATTAGAAAAAATTACAGAAAAAATATAGAAACACAATTTAAATTTAATTAGAGAATTAACTTTTAAACAATAGGACTTATCATTATTATTTAAAAAGTTTATCATATTTTAACTAAAATAGCAACCAAAAGTTAAATTTGATAAGAATCTTCACTCTCTTTTTTCTTTTAATTTTTACAAATGCAATATATTCTTATTATAATTATATGCTATGATGATATATTGGTTGATTTTTTGTATTTTCTTACTTAAGACTAAACTATTATAAGTTATAATCGTATTTTAACAATATGAAATAAAAAATAATTTATTCACTACTAAAATATCATATACATGCACATTCAATAAATATGGTATTAAATTTTTTTCATTATTACAAATAATAAAATTTATTTTTATAAAATCAAAAGCATTTTGTTTAAGAAAAAACACAGCATTTGAAAGTAAACATTAAATTTTCAAAGGGGTTAATATTTAATTTTTTAAACAATATTAAAGAATTTATTGTGTAATGTGTCGTATTATGCAATGGCTTGAGAGGCCAGACTAAATATTTTGTGGGAGATGATGCCTAATTTTCCTAACAATATTTATAAATTTTATAGTTTAATATATGGCATTCAGTCAGTAGTGGCTTGGTAGCCCCCTCAGCCCATTAACTAGTATCAGCCCCCGTAATTTTGGTTGATTATATTATATCTATAGCGATACTATATATATATTGAAAATGGGATGTTAAACTGGATTACAAATGCAAAATAAAAAGTTGTTATCACATATAGGATAGTAAAATAAATTTATAAAACTTAATCTATGAATATAAAAAATTTGATACCTAATTTTAGAGTTCATTTTAAGTATTTATAACATTTTTCTTATATCTATAAATGTTGTTAAATTTTGATATCCGAAGATAATTAACTTTATTTGATCTGTAAGTTATCCTTTTTTATTAGTGTGACTCTCCTAGCATTTTACTACTAACAACAAAATGTAAAATATTGCAAAGAAATAGACATGTATATTAATTACTAAATTAAAAGGAAAAAATATTAAAATTATTTTTTACAAAAAATGTAAATGTTTGCTTGTTATAAATCTTTTGACCTATCAAAGAGAAAATTTTATTTTATGTTTGAAATTATTTCGGTGATTTAATTATTTTTTTCACTTAGCAAAATTCCTTCTTTTCTTATTTTTATATTGCTTTGTACTTCCAAATTTTTAATTTTTATCTAATAATTGATAAAATATTATATGATTTTCTTTGTATGGATTTATAAATAACTTTTTAAAACTTACGACTCTTTAAAATTTTGATTGCAGAAAATTTTATCTGCACTTTTATACCGTATTCCTCACGCCGGAAGGGGAAAGAAAAAAAAAAGAGAAAACAATTTCCAGGAATAATCAATAATGTTGGCACGATAAGTTAGAATTCCCCTGACATTAACAATTAGAATTATTACAATATGAGTAGCATATAATATTCTGCCTCAACTGGTCACTGTCACTGTTGTAAATGCCTAGCAACTAGCCATGGTTTGACCCAATAAAACAAAGTGACAGAATGGAAATTTCCGGCATTGGGATCTAAACCCATTGTTTTTTAATCTCCTCGTTTATACTAATTAATTGTAAAAATGTATTGTATAACGGTTCATTTTGATTAATACATTCAAGCTGTCACTCTATATCTATCATTTCTAGTTATTTTATTTTATGGCTAATTTTTGCGAGTAAGAATTTTATTTATTTTTCAGATGATAAGTTTTATATAAAAATCAACTAATATACAATTAAATATACAATATGTCACTCTATAATTTATAATTAAAATATTGATGCTTAAAATTATAATAATTAAAAATAAGTTCTTCTTTTTTGAAAGAAGATATTATTCACTAAACTTTTTTCGTTCAACATCAAATTTATACAATATTTTTCATTATTTTAATTTTTTATAATTATATTTTTATAAAAAAAATTTCATCAAAATAAATAAAAATTTAACTGGATGTCTCGCAATCCAATTGATTTTAATAATAACTTTTGAATGAATTATTATTATATATACGGGGAATACTACGGCACTTTGAGGGTTCCAAATTCGGGGTGACGTAACACTTCCAGAAGCCGTCGGATGAGATTTTGTAATCTCATCCGACGACTTAGAATGTATCACGTCACCCTGAGTTTGAAATCTTCTGAGATGCTGTAGAATTTTCCTATATATATATATATATATATATATATATATATATATATATATATATATATATATATATATATATATATATATATATGTTGCATTCCTTCCATATCTTATGCAATTAAATTGGTCAAGTCCTTCCCTTTTATCATTTTAAAAAATATTAATTATGTTATCCTAAAGATTTTTCTAGTATAATAGAAATAATAGCTTCCATAGTCCTAGACTTCCACTTTCCTCTCCGATGCCTCTAGAAAATCGCGCAGAAACAGTCTTGGTAGTTAATTAACCAAAACAATCATTCAAGTTCGTATTTAATACACCCTTCAAAAAGGGGAATTGATGAGCTGATTTTGTTACTCACTTCGGTCATTCATTGGAACATAGCCATCATGACTTTGTAAAGTATAATATTCAATTATTAGTTCTTTAACCTTTGTTTGTTGGAAAGAAATTAAAATTTAATATCACTATTTTTCAAATTTGAATTGAAAAAAAAAATTAAAAAAAAATTGAACTGATTAAAAAATAATAAATACCAATTTAATATTTCTTTCTTCTCTTTTTTTCTCATTGTCCAAATAAAAGAAAAAATATTTAAAGTTTTTTTCTCTATTTTATTTTTTTCTTATCAAATGAAGCCTAAATAGAAAGATAACGCTGGATGACTATTTTTATTATTAAATTATATTTAATATATTAAAATTTATATTTTTAATTTTAATTTATTTTTTTTAAAATTAAAAAATTTAATATCACTAATAATTAAATACTTAACATGTTAAGAAATGAAACTAACACTAGCCTTTTAATCTTTTTATTTGATTTTCATCGGATGGAGTGATTTAATTGATGTAATTGATAGGCTTACCGGACCAAATTGTATTGTTAGAAATACTTTCACAATGGAAACAAGTGATGGAGTAAAATGAAAAAAAGAAAAAGAAAGAAATAAAACAAAAATATTGCAAAACATTGCCACAGTGGATTATAGTCCTAAAATAGATGAAAAATGTACTATATTAAGCCATTAAAATAATTTATTAAATATAAAATTATTTTTAAGTTTAAATCTAATGCAATAACTACAATTATTTTTTTATTTGGCCATTCACACAAGTGAATCCCTATATTTTCTGTATTAATCCATTAAGATAATTTTTAAATATTAAATTGCTTATGAGTTGAATCCAATGCAATGATTATGATAGATATTTTCGCATTTGACCATTCATATAAGTGAATATCTATATTTTCATGAGTTTTCTGCATCTCACTTTTCATCGGCATGAGATTCACATCATTTAATTTAAATATTATAATCATTTTTTCATTATTTTATTTATGGACAATTCAAATTTGAATTTGAATTTAATAATTTTGAACTTGAGGTCTACGTTTTTAAAATAAAAAGAAAGTCCAGTAATTTCGTTAAATATTAGAAAAAATCAGACTACTTTTCTATATTATTTTGAAATAAGTGCCTAAATATTTGGGTGGGCAATATATATATATATATATATATATATATATTATCATAAAATTATTAAACATTTAAATAAAAATAAAATACTGTTTTAATTTTATTTTTTAATTCATACATTTTCATGTATATAATAAATCAAATTTAATATCTTTTTATTATTCTTTAAAGTAAAATCTTACTCTTTTAATTAATTAAACAAACTTATGGGGGTAATGCTATATAAATTTACGGAGATAATAATTATAATTATTATAATATATATATAATTTTATCTTTTTATCAGGACAATTACCCCACAACCTGCCATGTACTTCCGTCTCTGTCCTTGACGTTGGATACTAGTCCTCTTTTACGGTTCAGAATAAGCAATTATATTTAAATCAAGCCTACTAAATTTATAGAACCGTCAACCTAGTACAATCTTTCACCGAATGTGAATTCATGACAATTAAGAAAAGGTAGAGCAAACTTCTCCATTGTTGGAACCTATATTTTATTGGTGATTCTCCAAGGGATATATATTTAAAAATTTGATGTGTGACAACAATTTTCATGAACCCAGGTCTATTGTTTTTCCTTTTAAAAATAACAAATAAAGCAGTTATAATTTATTAAAAAAGTTTAAGATACTCTTAATAAATCTCAATTTATTAGGATGGACTCTAGTTTTTTAGAGCCTATAAAATGAGGGGAAGGGGGGGGGGGGAAGAAATGTGATTAAAATCAATTAGGACAAGTATTTAATGGTTCAATTATAATGTTGCCTGAGAGAATGTAACATAAAAGTGAAAGTGAAGAGCCTCTTATAAAATGTATTTCTTAATTTATATAGAGTTGATATCTAGATTGATGTAGAAGAGAGTAAGTTGCTAATCAATCCTAACTCCGGACAATCAAATTTATATTACACTATCAATTATTATATCAATTGGTCAAGCTTACACCAAAAAGTCGTGTGATTAGATATTTTGATTAACATCAAAGATGTTTAGGAATAATCTCGTTGAGATTTGATCAATCTTATGAATCAATCAGCTACATTAATATTTGATAGTTTTTGGATTAGGTAATCTTTCAGGGGTGATTGAGCAGATATTTTGAGCCATGAGAACAAATGACTTTAAAATTTGAAAAAAAAAAAACTCAATAGTTCTGTGAATGGTGAAATTATGAGTTTGAAAGCTGTTGGCCAATTATTGATTGTGATTCTTCTTTCTCTTTTGGAAGCAAAGGCAAAAGCTTTGTTCTTCAATTATTCAAAAAAAGAGGCTAAGTACTTAAAATTCAAAAATGGTCATTCAAACCAAAGCAAAATTGGTCCTTCTTTTGTTCTGCCTGCCAAAGACAAAAGAGAAAGACAGAGATAATACAACAAAGATTGGAAGCAAAATAGTCGCACGAGCTGAGCCCAAAACATCAGAAGTTTGATATAAGGGACAAAAGCAAAGAACAAGACAGAAACGGACCCCATGACAAGCTTTGCCTTCTGCTGTTTTAAGATATGCCCAACAAGGACGATGCCTGTTCCTTTCGCTCTATTATTATATTCAAGTCTGCTATTTTGACTATTGGAACACTTACCCTTTTGCTTGTGGGCGGGACAAAATTGTGGATACGGTGCCGTTCATAATTTTATTTACTTACCGTATTTAGATTCGGGTGGCCATTTATTTTTACACATCGAATTTATATTATTTTAAAATTTTTTAATAATTTGAATAAATTTGATTTAAATAATAATTGTATTATATTAAATTAATTTATTTATTAAACATACCAAAATAAATCAATTTTAATAATTTTAATTAATAAAATTTATATTATACATTTATTTATTAAATTTAATTACTTATCATTTTCACAAAAAATATACTTAATCATTGATAAAATATATTTTTAAATTTTTATTATCATTTTATTAAAATATGAATTTTATATTTTTATTACTTATTTAGTATTATGTTATATTTTTTTAATAATAAAAATAATAACCCACTTAACCTACACAAACAGAGTCTTGAATCCAAAATATGACATGGAGTAAAAATTTTAAGGCAGTATCTAGTGTTACTGTATCATTAAAATACCATTAATATTATATTATGTTTGAAGTATAGTTTTTGATTTGGTATATAATATTATCTGTAATGTTATTGTTATAGATTATTTTGCAATTATAATTTGAAAAAAAATTATATTTTATCTGCTCTTAATTTTTCCTTTTTTTCACTTAATTTATATGTCATTTTAAGTGTGTATTAGAATTCATTCATTTGTATTTTTAAATTTTTAACACTTTATTCACTCAAATTAGTTATAGTCTAAATTTTAATACAAAACTCACTTATATTGAATGTAATTTTTATTTCTCCAAATTTTAATTTAATTTGACATTCAATTAGAGCCAAATTACTCAAAAAAATAACTTTATTTAAAAATTTATTTTCTGTAATTTAGTTCACAATTATTAAGCAAAAAATGTTGAATAGGTCTTTTTTGGTAAACTAGTTCTGAATAGATACTAAATTGGATTAAAATTTTGAAAAGTAAAAATTACAAATAATGCATTTGAACTTTCTATTAAATTTTGGATAAAAATATTAACAAATTTAAATCATAGGTGGGTAAATTGAAATACTTAAAATTACATATAGATTTAATAAAAAAAAGAAGAAATCATATATGAATGAAATATAATTTTTTTCTTATAATTTTAAATTATAATACAAATTTTGTATTTATCTATATTTTTTTTATTAATAACAGCAAAATTATAACTGCAGTTAAAATTATAACTACTAAAAAATTAGAATTTTTCTAATTCACATTCTTATACACGTACCTAATTCACTTTCAGTCGCAGCTCTAATTGAAAATTGAGAGTGAGTCGAAGGACTGTGAGTATAGAATTTTTGCAATTTAAAATGAAGATAAGAATGTCAATTGCCGAAGACGCAATCGGAAGCCGCTTTCCCCAATCAGGCATCGTTCTGGATATGGCCAGAACAGGGTTTATATATTTAAAAAGAAAAAAAGATAACATTACTATATTCATCCAAAATAGAATCTAGAATTAAATTGTGAATAAAAATAAAAAATTATTATTAAATATAAAATAATGAAATAAATTTGTAAAATTGTATTCAATAAATATAAAAATAATAGAATTTAATTTTAAAATTATTTTCAACATTTATAATATTTTGCTTAAAAAAATAGGTATTTTATAAGCCCAAAGTTTTGATGATACCTCCACTTTCACAAAATGTCGGAGAATTTATACAAACAAACCAATGAGCTTGCAAATGCAGCCAGTGAAGCACTGTTTCAGAAACCGACTCAACTAAACAGTCAATTACTGTATTATTTAATTTAAATCGATTCAAAAGAATTATTTCAGCAATTGAATAGGTTTGAATCAATTTAACCCGACAAGAACTAGAAAATGGATCCGATTTTCAAAAGCTGACTGATAAATTTTCCTTTTTACTTTTAATTTTTTTAGGTTAACCCAATAACCTTATATGTAACTAATCAAGGAAAAATTAAAACAGTTAACTAATTAAAAATAATTAATTAATTTTATTTATTTTATTTTTTTAAATTATAAATTCATATGTACAATATATATTAATTATTATTTAATTATAAAAATTTTTATTTATAAAATCATTCGATTTGATTACCAATTTAAATGATTTTATAATGCCTCAAAATTTCAAAATTTGTTGTTATGTAATGATTTTAGAATCATTACATTGAATTTATTTAATTATATTCATTAAAAAATAAAAATTATAATTGAATAATTTTAATTTAATAATTTTAAATTTTATCACATCATTTTAAATTCTAAATTTTAATTTGATTTTTAAGATATTAATATGAGAATGAATATTTTATTCATATAGTATTAAATATGAAAATTTTGAGAAAAAAATATTTTTTTCATTTTAAAAATTTATTTTTTCATTATAATATCTTTAATTATTTTTTAATTATTAATATAAATGACACATTGTACCTTTATTACTATATAGAAATAACGTTATCCTTCTGGAAAATGCTTCCCAGCGTAGAGGACGGCTCCTCAGGTTGAAGCATCATGTTTAATGTCATTTTGAAGTTAATTAAAATGTGGCACTTGGTTCATTGCAAAGGCTCTGTGCAAACAGTGAATCACTACTAAAAAAATAAAAAATCATTGACAAGACTTAAACCAAACACTATCGACTTATTAATGTTTAAAAATGTTATAACTAAAAAAAAATTGGGATTCAAAAAAAAAATTTGAATAATTAAGTTTTATAAATTTATTTTAATATTTTATATTTAATAACACTCTTGATTTATATTCAAAATGACATTAATATTAATATTTTACAAACATCATCATTCTAAATTAATTTTCAGTGCGTTGCATATACGATAAGTAATTTGTGACTTTAATTATTATCAAAAGAAATCATTCTAAATCAGTTGTGATTGATGTTGTAATTACGGTTGATTACAATAGCATAATTCTGAAAACGCAAAAAAAAAAAAAAAAAAAAGGATGTTGAGGGTAAATTATGATTGTAAAAAGATGGCGCAATAGTAAAAATGTGGTTATTCTAGGAAATCTACAATTTTATTTAAAGAAAATCCTTACTTCTCAAAAAATTAAAAGAATACTATAAATGTCTTTAATAAAATTAGAAAAAGTCCTCCTTTTCGTTCTTCTAAAATTTATTTTTTTATCCCCATATTTTATATCAATTTTCTTTCTGTAAAATATTAACTTATTTAATTTTGTCTTTAGAGGAGCAAAATTAAAAAGCGTTTCTGAAATTTAAATACAATCAAAGGATAAAATTAGATAATTTATTATCTTTCATAAACAAACCTCATACAAAATATTTAACATAAAGTGAACTTCAAATAAATATAAAAGGAGTTTGCTCGTAAAATTATATTTCAAATTTTCCGATATCCCTTTTTCTAACTTGCCCTTGTGAGAAAGAGTAAAGTAGAAAAAAACTCACTCCTATTGCTAACTTAAATAAATATGATACTTGAAATGAAAAACAAAAGTTAATAAAATTTTTTTATTAAAATTGTAATATTCAAATCTTCAAAAAAAATTAAAATTCTTTAATATTTTGATTTTTTTATGTTTACTGGACAGAATGACTCTGATACAGGTCAGCCTGGAGAACCACACCCCCTCCTTTTCCAAACCCCCAACTCCCTCTCTCTCTCTCTCTAGAGCCAGCCCAACCCAAACTTTTTTCAAAGAAAATGTTATTGACTAGCCGTACAGGTTCTGGTCCTTGTGGGCCTAGTCTGCACCATTTTATTCACATCCCATTGGGCTAGATTTTTACTTTAATTATTTGGTGAGTAATCGAAAGGAGCCCTTGACTTAATTGCAGCTAATGGGTTCGAAAGTTTATAAGCTTGGGCTGTGAAGCCCATGTTTTTATCTTTGGGCATGAATTCAAATTTAACACTCGGCCCAGGAAATATATGTCCTCTTGATGGACCCTTCACCCGGACTCAAAAGTTTCAATTATTTTGCCGGGGCATATTTTCGATCAAACAATTTCATTTGCTTGTATAAATAAAAGAGTGGCATGACATATCACTCCTATGTCTTTATTAAAAAATCATGATATTTAGGTTTATTTTGATGAAAAATATCTTAGATAAGAATATTATTATAAATGATTAAAATGATAAAAAATATTTTATATATTTCATATTAAATGTAACAAATTTGATAAAAAATAATTTTTTAATAAGAAAATTATTTTCTTTGATTATAATTTTTATTTTTTATTTAATAATAACATCTGAAGATAATATATTATTCCTTTATTTACATGAAAATATATATTTTTTTAAAAAATATTTTTTAAAAAATAAATAGAGTCCTAATAGTATAATAATGAAAGAAAATACCATCCTCTTTAAAATAAAAAAATATTATTTTTAATCACACGGTCTATATTTAACGGTGAACAAATATTTTCTATAAGGTTTATATTCTATAACTGCTTTTCTATTGAAGATGTCTTTTTTTAAAGCAAACAGAGGACTCCGTAAAACAGACTCTGTAAAACTTCCTGACATACAGTAGATAATTTTCCAGAGGCAGTTTAATTGATACGCTATTTTCTTTCTGCTTGAATTCAACTCTAAATAAGTTGGATTTGGATTGAGAATTCATCTTGTTATAAATAAAATTTTAAACCTTGTTTTACAAAGAGTCCTAATTTGAACTTACGTGGCTAAAATCTAATTATCCTGATTCGGACCTATATATATATATATATATATATATATATATATATATATATATATATATATATATGTTATACAGCACAAGTCTTAATCATTGGCTGTACCCACCATTGGTTGGCTGAAATGCAACACAGGTGGTTCCAATAAGGAGGGTTGGGCTGTTGGTTGTGCAGGCATTTTCTGGGATGAAGCAGGCTCATGGATATTGGGCTTCTGCAGATGTATAGGTATGGCAGGCATGCTACAAGCTGAACTTTGGGGGTTGTATCTAGGATTAAAAACTGTATGGGAAAATGGGTGGCAAAGAATTATTTTTGAGTTGGACTCTGAAGCTGCTTTAAACCTAGTAACAATAGGATGTGCGAGGTCTCATCCATGCTACACACTTGCATGCTACATTGTGGAGCTGAAACAGAAAATTGGCCAAGTCAAACTTCAACATTGTCATCGAGAAGCGAATCGCTAGCTGCTCGTCTAACTAGTTTGACTCACGACATGCAATCGCAATCTGTAGAAACTATTTTCTGTAATAGTCCTCCAAGTCCATGTATTGAATGTTTAATGAGTGACATGGGAAGCACTTCTCTCTCTCTCTCTCTCTCTCTCGTATGGTAGCTAGTTAGCTTGTTGGTTTCTTTCCTCTCTGTACCAAAAAAAATTAATATACATAAATATATCTTACATGATTATAAATTTTAATTAAGTTATATATATATATATATATATATATATATATATATATATATATATATATATATATATCAAAATATTAGAATTGAGCTTAATTATGACCGGGTTTAGGTTTTCTCTTATAAAAAGGGCTAGGTTTGAGTGTAGAAGATTTTAAAAAAGAAAAAATCCGAATTTAAACATAAGTTAAAGAAAAATGTCTTGATATTAAAGTAAGTCTGGTCCATAGATCCGGCTCCATCTAAAATTTGGCCACTCCTACGGGATAGCGTGAGTATCAAATGTGATTCTATAATTAGCCAAGAAAATAATTTTTCCCGCCCTCCTTGGTCACCTCACCTAATTGAAAGTAATTAATTTTAGTAAAATATTGATTTTGAACATAATTAATGGGGGATAATTGTTTGCAAAGTACCATGGGTGAATCTATTTTATGTTTTGTAAAATTACATCGGAATCAAAGTTGCTTTTTATAATTTTTCAAACCAAAATGAATTTAGAGGCATGATCAATTTTGAGATACACAAAAAAAAAGCTCAAATATATAATTTTGAGGGAAAAAATTAATTATGGGACTTAGAATTGATTTCTGATTTCACACCTTTTCAATGAAATATTAAAATATTCAAGATGATTTACAAACAATGTGGGACACTAGGCGTTACTTGCAAGATGAGGGGACCTCATGTTTAAACCATGGTAGTTTACGCATGCCAAACATCATAGCAAACAAAACTTCCCTAATGGCTTTCATTAAACTCGTACACTAGTCCTTCAAACCTTGTGTGTTGAAGGAAGCTAAAGCTAAAGCCTAAAGGCAACCGAACTCGGTGCATAAAACAAACTAAATCATAATTTGATAATTATATTAGTGACACCCTATATTACTTTAAAAATTTTATTATCCATCATATTTGAAATTTAAATTCAGCATATTGTATGCAAATACTAAATGATTTATCATTTCTATTATTAAAAAAATCTCACAATTATATAAATGGCAAGAACAAAGAAAAAAAAGATTAAAGCTTTAACCCATGATAAGAGCTTAATTTGTGTTTTGTGATAGAATCCCTTTTTTTAATCCTCTCTTAGGATTGAAACTTTTTTACCATTAAAATTATTTCTTCTATTATTACAACTTGAAATAGTTAAAATCTATTTATTTTTCAACATAAAAAGGATTGATTTGCACATGAATAAAATGTGAAGAAGTCATCCATTCTCAATTAATTGCGATCAATAAATGCAAATATACAATTATTTATATATATATACATTTTTTTATTTTGATAATAGTAGATGCCACCAATCAAACCACTTAGTATGTTTTTGTTTGATATAAGATATTTCATTACACTTTTGAAAATTTTCAACAATCGATTATCAGAACTATCTTTATTTTAAGGATTTCTCTGTTGAAGTATCCATTATTAACAAGTAGGGGAGTGCCTAATTGAGAAAAGGAAGAGATGAAATGACAAGGAGAGATTCAATTTCCAACTTTCATACTTACTAATAGTTAAACACACTAACAAGGCACTAGTCCATAAAAAACTTTATACTCATATACATTAACCTTATTTTTTATTATTTTAATTTTGCTATCCTTTATTTAATAGTATAAATTTTAAATTTTTTATTCATATTAAACTTATTTTTTATTTTAAATTTATGAATGATTTCAGAAGTTTAATAGTTTAGTTATTTGCAATTTTTTTAATATTGTGATTATGAAAATAAATATAAATTCTATTTTGATTATTAAAAATTTAACTTTCTTATTAAAAGATGATTTAATAAATAAGAACATACATAAATTAAATTATATATTATATATTTATAAGTAATAATATAAAAATATTAGAAAACTAGTGATTTTGATATAATTATACATATTTTATACATTATTCAAGTAAAATGAATTATATATAATTAATTATTAAAATTACTTATTCAATAATCAATTATTTTGATTTCCATATCAAGTGTAGCAGACAGGTAAACTGCAAAGGATGTCGGATGACCAGGAGAACATAAGATCGGAAACTACAATATGATGTGGAAATGATATCGTTGTGTGAGGGTGGTGTTGTCAATCACCAACATCATCGTTTTAGCTTCCCTCACATGTTCCACTACCAATTAATTAGGATACCAAATAGACATAATCAGTGTTTGGTGGTACCTAACAGCACCATGGTGTGCGAATTGCCTTTTCCGATCCCATTATTGCACTGTTTTCCACCCAAAATTAGTTTTGCAAATTTCCGTTTCCAATCCCATTATTTTAAATCAGTAGCAGAGATGAGAGGCACAATATATATCGCGAGTTGCCCACGACGAAATGATGGGAGATGAGCGATTTGGTACTTTCCCGTCTCCAAATATTGGTATGTGAATATAATGAAAATAGGGGGATTTTATGACACCCTGGAGGTTTTGGAGCCGAGTGACGTGGTCCCATCTTGGACGTCCGATTGCCTTGTTATAATCACAGCCATTATTTAAAAAATTCATTTTATAAGATTATGAAAATTTATGCTGCGGCATGGAAAATAATGATAATTGTTGGTGAACCCATGAAGTCAAATGATTGGGTTCTATCTCATTGTAGACAAAGCAATGAGATGTAAAACTTAGAACTCTCAAAGCTGTACAAAATCAGACAAATGGAGTTTAGGTTTTCAAGTGGTGGAAGTGTGTTGGATTACCGTGATCGGGTGAGAGTATCCGGTTGCATTGCAAGGATGAGGATTTGAAGGGAATCCGGGAAGGAAGCTCTGTATCTAGTTCTTCCACACTCTGTATCTGGTTCTTGATCGCGAAATAGGTTAGTATTGTTCTTTAATGATGAACTCTTTGGGATTTTAACTTTTCAATCTTCTTTGAGTTCTTCACTTTGTCTTTCACCTTCACCTCCGCATCCTTCTTCAAATCACCTTGGCTTCCATTTCTAGGTTTTTTGAAATCAATAGTAGCACCAATGTGCAACGATTTGCTCAAAGCCAAATTCATAGGATTCCCAACATAGGTTCTTCGTTAGGAAACAAGCTTCAATTCGCAAAGAACAAAAACAGGGGAAGCACAATCAAGTCTGGTCAAAATGCTTTCTTCAAAATTCTATCTAAATCACCACACATTTTTACACAAACACAAAAAGTTATTTGCTACTGATAGGGAAGGGACGTTGACAAAATAACTTCTGTTACCTAGGTAGGATGTGATCTAGCGAGATTTATGAAAATAAGGCCATTTTTACAATTTTATCTAAATCATCTTGACCATTAAAATTTTCTATTTTATGGCATTATACAACACATGGTCCAATAATATTTTGTTGCATGTTCAGGGTTCCAAACCCAGACTTCTCCCAAAGACACCATAGCCTCCCCTAATAGAGTTCCATCAATCATTTTTTTTTATAATATGATTGTAATACTAAAAAAAGTCTACGTATCCAAAGTTTAAATTTAAGAAGAGAAAATATTAGTACCCTAGAACATCCATTCAAAGAATGATTATTCGTTTATTCTAATTTTATTTTTTAAAATAAATTATGATAGCCCTTATTATAATGTACATGTATTTTCCTATAAATATGATTTTAATTTTATTTAATTCATTGATTTGGTTGTGAAATCCTTCCAATTTTATCGTAGGATTTGAATTAAAAAAAGATCTTTATAATATTAAGTACCATTATAATTGTACTTACAATTAGATTGCTTAATTTCGATATATCTGTTTGTGTCTCCTAGGAACCAATCATAGAAATGATTGCAATATTACATAATGTATTACATTTCATTTTAGCAATATAATTATTTTATTTTATTTTATTTTATTTTGCACAAATATAATTATAAATATAATAATTATCCTTGGAATAACTTTACTATTTCTAAAATGTCCCTAATCAAGTATTATTACAAAAAGAATAGTAATAATGAATCGAGACTAGCATGTATAGTGACTGATAATTATGAATCATAGATATATGATATCAAGTTAATACATGAATACATTGTTAGTGAATAATGTACTAGATTGTCTCATATGATCACAAATGCATATAATCCTTTGACCTGAAGTCATTACGGTTCCCTATATGAGGAATTACTCACTTTAATATTGTCCTATGTCACCTTTAATTAGGATGATGAATTAGGCATTGATTGTGTGTGTCATGAATCATGCAGAGGAAAGTGAGTGATATAGATGAGATTTTATTACTCTTGTATAAAAGAGAAATATTCTTAAGCCCCTTGATTGAAGGAGACTTAGAAATGCATGGTCATACTTAATTAGATTAATATGTGATATTAATCATTTATTTTAAGTTTACTTACTATCAAGAAATATAAATTGAATATTGCGAGGATGACACACTCTATACTTTAAGTTTAATTTGGATATTATTACAAAAGGAATTGTGATACAAAGCGTTGATCATATATTAGGTAAATGTCGAATCATAGATATTCTTACTACTTGAGTGACAGTGATGTATTGCTAGATATAACTCACTGTCTATGACCTAAAATGAGTAATTATCAATGTAGTAAGAACCTATAGGGTCACACAAAAGGAGTAGGAATAAGATAATTTTAATTAGGCTTTAGTTGGATTAAAATCTAATTAATTGGGCTTATTTTCATGCATATATATTATTATTAAGATAATAATAATTTCTCACGTAATATATATATATATATATATTATGTGATATTATTTGATATTAAAGTAATATCAGATAATTACCTTATTATATTAGATAATTATATTATGAGATAATATTATTATTTAATATAAGATAATTATATGCTAATTTAATATTAGATAATTATATTATGAGATAATATAATTATTTAATATTAGATAATAATAGATAAGTCCTATTTCTCCTCATTCTTTCTAGGATAAAGATAGAGTGATAGTTATTTAGTGTGATTAGAATTTTTTGAAGTATTATCCTAGTAGGACTAGGATTATGACATGCCTTAATTCTATAAAAAAGATTTGAAGGCAACACATAAGAGACACACTTATAAGCTTCATCAAATCCTAAAATCACTCTAAAAAATCTAATCTCAATCCTAGTGAGAAAAAAACCCTAGTAGCTTCGCTGAGGGGAGAGGTTGTTGTTCACTTCATGTGGATATCGTAGAGACGCTGTACATTTGGACGATGTTTGATTTATGAATCAGTCTCTCAAAAGAAAGAACACAAACACAAATAAGGTAAAACCCTAACTTTGATTTATACCTTTTGCATGGATCTTAGGTAAATTCGGATCAAAATTTAAAAATTTCACTGCGTATGTTGATCCGTAACCTTACAATATCATAGGCATAAATTTTATTATTTTTAAAATATATTTATTATATCTTTTTAGAAAGATTTTTATTTCATTATTGTTAGAATATTTTTAATAAAATGATTGCAATATAACTTTTAAAATAATAAGATAAAGAAAAATTATTTTAAGTGATTTTATTTATTTATTTATCTAAAAAGTATCAAATTAATGTTTATTAATTTAAAGTATCAAATTTGTATAATTTCATGGAAAAGTCTAAAATAAGAAATTGTTCAAGAAAATTGAAATAATAATTGCAATATTATTACATAATTTTTAAAATACCAAATTTATTTAACTTCATGGTTTAATTTGAACAAAGAAATTGTTCAAAAAAATTAAAATCATAATTTCAATATTATTTCTTGATTTTTAAAATATCAAATCCATTTAACTTTATAGACAAATTTGAATAAAGAAATTATTTAGAAAAATTAAAATTATAATTTCACTATTATTCCACAATTTTAAAGTATCAAATTTGTCTAACTTTATGATCAAATTTGAATAAAAAAATTATTTAGAAAATTAAGATTATAATTTTAAAGTATTAAATTTATCTAACTTCATGACTAAATCTAAATAAAGAAATTGCTTAAAATGATTGAAATCATAATTTCAATATTATTTTATAATGCTTAAAGTATCAATTTATCCAATTTCATGATCAAATATGAAATTGCTTAGAAAGATAGAAATACCATAATTCCAATATTATTTTATAATTCTTAAAGTATCAAATTTATTCAACTTTATAATTAAATTTTCAATAAAAAAATTGATTAGAAAGATTGAAACCATAATTTTAATATTATTTTATAATTTTTAAAATATTAAATTTGTTTAATTTCATGACTAAATTTGAATAAAGAAATTACTTAAAAAGATTGAAATCATAATTTCAATATTATTTTATAATTTTTAAAATATCAAATTTTTCTAACTTTATAACCAAATTTAAATAAAGAATTGCTTAAAAATTTATATTTATTATACTTACAATTAATTTTAATATTATTTTATTATCATAAAAATGTATAATATATTTTTTTTAATAAGTAGGGATACAATATAAATTATCAGTACAAATGTAATTTCAATAAAGTGAAATAAAATTAAAACACATTATATACTAAAAATAATAAATATAACAATAATTTTTATGTACAATAATATTTAAATTTTTTTAGTTTAACCAGCTTATCCAATTTAACTTTTAAAATATTTTTACCTTAACAATATTAAAATAAATTAAAATCTCAAATTATTTTAATTTATTCTACTATAGGAATTACACAAAAATAGAATCCTAACAACATCATTAAGAGAGAAAAAGAAATTTTTAAAAGCATATAATAATAAAAAAAAGTAAAAAAAAATACGCGGGGCAAAGAGTATGCTGAGATGGGATTGCACAAATAGGAACGTTGGGTGATTCGGGATTGCACAAAGTCATTAATACAATTTACTCAACAATTGGGCAGTTCTATAATTTGACCAATAAGGCAGAAGAAATAAAAGTAAGGAGATAAATATACAAGACACATCACTGGGTATAATGATTGTGTTGTACCATTTAGTTTCAAATACACGGACTTTCCATCGTTTGAGTTGGTAGGAT